>VWZK01019063.1:0-157019 GCA_013396935.1 Baryphthengus martii | reverse complement strand
TCCTTACTCAACCAGGCCGGTCTTCTGCCAGGCCGGCTCGTTTTTCGGCACACAGGGAGAGCCTGCTCCTGCGTCTTCAGAATTTCATTCTTAAAATAAGAATTCTTCCAGGGCCCCTTTGTTTGTGAGGGCTGCTTCCCAGGGGACTCTCTGAACCAGCATCCTGAATAGACCAAAGTCAGCCCTCCGGAAGTCCAAGGTAGAGATTTTGCTGACGGCATTCCTGACTACACTGCAGATTGAAAATTCTATCTTATTAGAATATCATATTAGACTCTATCCAGTATTTCCCTGTTCCTCTTGAACTGGGGAGCCCAGAACTGGACACAATACTCCAGACATGATCTTACTAGGGAGAGTAGAGGGGGAGCAGAACCTCCCTCAACCTGCTGAATGTTGTGGAGAGGTAGTGGCGTCTCGTTCTCTAGAGACTTTCAAAGCCTGCCTGGATATGTTCCTGCGTGGCCTGCCCTAGGTGATCCTGCTCTGGCAGGGAGGTTGGACTAGATGATCTCCAGAGATCCCCTCTAACTCCTACCATTCTAGGATTCTATGATTCTAAGTGGCAGTTTCCCAAGGGCCATTGCCAATCCCTCAACTTTCCAAATGCAAGAGACATTTTTGTGTCCAAGCCGCAAGGCAGTGGCAGCAGCCAGTGAAATCAAAGCCCAAGGGCATGAGTGAAGCCCAGCCCTAGGGAGCTGAGGTGTTCCAATTGCATTTCCACTGCCATTTTCTTTGTATACCATGTAGCACCATGGTCCTGGTGTGTGGCTCAGGCACATGGCACTACACAGTACTACTGCTACTACTCCTACTCGTGATAGTTGGCTGGGACTGACACTTATTCAAATTGAGCTTGTGCTGAATGGGATTCCTGGTAAACACCCTGATACAGAATCTCATTAGCAAACACAGCACATTACCCCAGCAGCGGCAGCAAACACAGCAGTCGCTTTGTGAGGATGTCAGATTAGCTGCTTAGCTTTGTAACAAATATACCATGCTTCATTATCTTTTATATGAATCCACCTCTCCAGTGCTTTTAATACCTTGTGAAATAAGCATTTGCTATTTGCCTTTTGCTCATGTGGCACCTAATTCTCCAAATACAAATTTGTATTGGATCCCCTGTACATGAAGCCTGAGGCCAAAACCCTCTGCACAGGGCAAGGTCTTCCCAGCTGACCAGATCTTTGCCTTTGGCCAGGCTTCTTTGTAAAGCCTTTGGTGGCAGCATGGGAGTGTCAGCATTTTTCTCAGCATCACCTACCTCCCTTTTATCACAAAGCGGTGACAATTTTATGCTTGGAAAAAGTCAAATTAAGAAATAAGCAGTCTCTTTGATGTTAAGGAAACCTGAAATGTTGCATGTGGAGAATCTATGTGGACTTTTCGTAGGGACTGCTAAGGGCATCTTTGTACATTGACTTGGTGTCCTGGGGAACTCAGCCTGGATGCTACGAGAATAGTGACAGACTATAGAGATCAGGGAAACCTGAAAAGGCTAAAACTTGTTTATGAAGCTATCTTGATGGTGTCCATAGTGTAAAGTGGTCTGGACTTTAACAGGCATTCACTTGGAAAAACTAGCACAGCTCATGCGTTGTAATGCATCAATGCAGAGTCACGCCAATCAAACATTTATAACATGCTGTCAATTATTCTGTACACAGAACAATGGTCAAGATTTACAGCAAATAACAATCAATATTTGAGGGAGACTATTATACTCATTATAGCTCAGTAAGTATGGCAGGTCTATGTGCCTAACTGCAGTCCACACAAGTAAGACTTTCATCATGATCAGAAAAGAAAAAAAGAAACAAGGGAAAAAAAAAAAAGAAAACAGCTAGGAGGGGATAAAGACCAAGAACTACTTAATGACCTCTTCAGGGACTACAAGTATTTCAGAACAAATTCAACAGCAATTTGTGTGATGTGCAGAAGAGGGATCTGGGGGGATGGAAAAGTGGGTGTCACTTGAAATGTGGAAAGAAAGGCAAGTGTTTTATGCCCAAACTGTTTCTGGATCGAAAGTCGGATTCTCGACTAAACCAAATTGATTTCAGAAAGTACCTAATTCCCGTGGGGATACAAAATCACATTTTCCACTGAAATTTTCAGGCAGAGAAAAACTTGAGAGTTTTGATGAAAAATCAGCTTCAAGAAATAAGATTCTATCTGCAACTATTTCCCTCCTGATTCAATATTGTTACAGCTGGTTAATATTTCCCCAGTTAAGTTATATTTTAATGGAGAATTGAATATTTTTTACTAAACTACTTCCTTCTCTTTTTTTCAAAGTTTCTCCTTATGCAGACCGTTGAACTTTTAACAAAAACATTCCAGATAAACTCCCCTTTTAAATTTTTTTAAAGAAGAATAGAAAATGCTTAGGGAAAGATTAAAATCACTTTCCATCAACATTTGCATTCAGAGGAAACCCATCACTCATCAGCCCTGAGAGCAAGATTTCCCTAGCTGCTTATGCCTCTTTAGGCTGTGTTTTTCTCTAGTTGGTGTGTATTTTTCTATTAAATTGGTACTGCCTAAAAACCCCAAAAGTCACAGAAACCCTTTGTGCCAAGCAATTCCTGATGGACTCACACACAGTATTGGGCCTCCCATAGCTTCTCCTCATGAGTACAGGAGACAAAGGCTGCACGTGGCAGTGCTGAAGCCACATGGCAGAAGCTGCACCATGCTCCAGTGTCAGGAAAGGGCTGTGTGAGTGTATGACTGTGTTTGGTGGGTGCTCAGCAGCTTGTGGACAGCTGTAGGGCCTCACTCAGGGCCTCACTTCATGCCCCCGGGAACTTGCTTAACAAACAAGTCAATGAGCAAGGAGAGGAAATGAATGAGGTGTGTGAAGACAATACAAGCGCACAGTAAGCTTCATCACAGCTTTATGAGTTACCAGACAACGATTTGTTTTATTGCCTTTTCTGGCGTACTTGTTCTTTGACCCACTAATATGGTCAGAGCCTGTCCTGATGGGCAGTGTAGCAAAGATGATTTGAAGGACCTCCTTGATACGCTGGGACCAGGGTGGAAAGTCAACAGACATGGGAGAGAAGAGACCAGGACTCTCCAGACAAAATGGGAGATGAGAGCTGGAGATGCCACCTCAAGCGGGCAACAGAAAAAGCCAGAGAAGATACAGAAGTGAAGGCACAAGTGAGGTATAAAGGAGGAGAAAGAAACCAGCTGGTGAAAGGAGAAGGGAGAAGGAGAGCAGGGGAGGTTCTGGGGTCCTGGGACAGCACTTGTCTGCTCAGAAATGACAGCAAAATACAGTGGGTGCACATGTCCTGCAAGGGAGGGGGAAAAGACAGTGAGGGGCACGGAGGAGCCTTGCAGCAAAATCAATTAATATTTGAGCGAGTCAGCTGCTATTGAATGAGATTTGAATTTCACACCATTGCTGGAAACCTCAAAATAAACCTTTCCACTTTGTAGTGTGTCAGAAATTCTGCCTTATAAGGTACTATTGCCTACTGGATGTTGTGGGGGCAGAAAAGGGAGAGAAAAGAGACGCCAGAGCCCCTTTCCTCTTGCGCCTCTCAGCCCTTTGTTTTGCTCTAAACCCTGGGTCGCAGTGGAGTTGGGAAGGGCTGTTTTCCCCCAGCCGGTGTCAGAAGGGAGCAGAATTCCTATAGGATGACGAGCAATAGAGTTACGGTTTCTAATTCAGTGCCTGCGGCCAACTGAGCGTCCTGCTGCTTGTTATGGGGGGGAAAGCACAGGCATCTGGCTGGGTGTGCTCTCCAGGGAGGCCCCTGCCCTGCCTTTCCCGGCAAAACGGAACCGCAGAAAATACAGCTCACGACTGGGAAGCGGGAGGGAGGGGGGTTGGGGGAAGGGGGCGAATTTCGGTTCCACTGATGGTTTGGGCAGACTGAATTTCAATCAGAGTCAGCTGCTAAGCAGAGCAAGGGGATGTTTATAATGGGATTTAATGAAGCAGAGAAATGGTGGTGTCCTCTGCATCAAAGGGGCTTCCAGTTACAGGGGAATGCAAAGCTTTTCATTACCAAATGAGCACAGGAATACCTGCCTGATGATCCTCAGCACTTACCGAGCACTTCCTAACTTCAAACAGCTTTGCCAGCCCCAGAGGAAAGCCCCGCAGTGCTGCCCAGAGACATGAGCACTTGTCGTTGCCTTTGCAATGCCTCAGTGGCTGCACTGAGGCCAGGGATTACAGCTTTAGGGCACCCTGGCTCACCTACTCATGCTAGTCCTTCTCAGGAGACCTTGAGCCCTGCTCACTCCTTCACCTTTACCTCCACGTATCTGACTACTGTTGGGGCACAGGCACTGGTTTATAGTGTTGCACAATTCCAGTTTTAGCACTGGATGCCTGCAAACCTGTCCACCCAAAACTTGTCTCCTGAGCTCCAGAATTGCTGCTACCATGAGATGCTTTTACCAGGGGTTCTTCTAAGGGATAGGTAGCCCCTGAAGAGGGGCTGTGCATCCAAATCTCTCTTTCCTTTGAAAGAAAATTACTTCCAAACCTCCTGCCTCTCACCTGGATTTGGTGTCTCTTCCCATGTCTCCTGAGAATATTTCACACCTCCATGGGCTATACCTTTGCTATCCAAAGTCTCTTTGTACCATCTTCTCAATTGTACATTTATCATTCCTGCTTGGAAGACAGGTATAAAGATCTTCCCATCAAGTACAACTGCCTTGGTACACACTGAGGTAGTTGACTCCACAGAGGACCTGCAGCTGGACCACAAGGTTCTCTTTCTTTCTGTCCTCAGCTTCTCAGCCACCCACTGCTGCTGTTCCCCCAGTCTGCAAACCATTTTCTTTTCTTTCTCTTGAGGAATTTTCCCAGATCCAGCTCACTGAACCCTGGAGTCCTTTGGGCAGTTTCAGCAAAGCCAGAACTAGCCCAGGACTGCTGACCTGTGATTGGTTTTCATTTTGTTTATAGCTCACTTACCATGTCCTGACCAAGCTGGTGATTCTCTATCCCACATATATGAAAAAAACATTTTTACCCATGTCTAAAAACTTTGGAATCTCTGAGCTTGTGAAAAATCTTCTTAATCGATTTATAGAACTGAGGAAGTTAATTAATTCTGCAGTAGATTATTCCTAGAATGTTTACTACAAATGCAGAGAGGCTAAGCAGATACATTTATTCTCTCCGATAAAAATAAGCCTGAGTGGTGTCACTTACACGTGCTTAATCACAGCATGATATGGATTCCCCAGCTCTTCCCATCCACAGGAAAGGGCCACAGGGTTCCTGCTCTACATTCCCATCCTTCTCTGCTCTCTCCATCATGCTGGAAAAATCCAGTATCTTCTAGCAGGGTTTTTTATGCTGTGTTTGGAAGCAGCTGCACCAAGATTGGCCACATTTCTCCTGTTCCTGCCTTGATTCATGCTCATGGGAACTCATGAGTCCCTCTGCACTCTGTCCCAATCTTCTTGTAGCTACTACCACTTACATCGGCATCCTCCCTCATCGGTCTCATTTACCCTCCTAGGCTGTGTGCACGGGCAATGTCTCTCTACCTGTTTGCAGTTGCGGATGGATGGATGGATGGATGGATGGATGGATGGATGGATGGATGGATGGTGCAGGACTGACAATTATCATCATCTGTACTCCTGATACCAGACTGCAGCTTGACTATCACCATCTCTTTGTTTCCTGAGGAGACTGACTTGGTGCCCAGCACATTAGCTTCTTCAGCAGTTCCAGCCAAGTCATTTCCCAGTCACAACCAGCTGAAGTCACATGGTTTGCTGAAATGGAAGTGAACCAGCAACTTCTCATGACCTGTCTTTGAACTGGCAGCCTGAGGCACAGAGGCAACCTGCCTGCCCACAGTCGGGAGGTGCACTTCTGCGGTGTGAGCACCCCAGAGCAGAATCTGTCCTGGGGGTCCCAGTGACCTGCAGACTGAATGAATTAATCAGAAACCTCACTTCTCACATGTCAGCTGTTCACTTTTGGTCAATCCATCCTTCCCTTAATAGTGATTTATTTTACAACATCTCAGCAGAGGTAATTTCCATATGGCACAGACTGTCAGACTGGGCATTTTTCATGATATTTAGAAGCCAAGTCACTTCAATTTACATAATATTCAAATGATTTCTAAATGTTGAAAACAGTTCACAGGAGAAAAACAAAAAGGTTACTCATAAATTCCACATCTTTTCTCCTGCCTCTAGGTACAGGGAAGCTGGTCAAGATATGTATGATGCACCCTGGATTGCTTCTGGGAGAGCAGTGAGTGTATTTGAAATCTAACCTGATGGGAAGGGTGGAGGGAACCTGGTGGAGAGGGAAACATGCAGGCTCATCTATGTGTGCAAAGCAAGGGGACGTGCATCGGATTGCTGTTACTGGTCAGAAAGGTTGTTTTGGTCTGGGAATTTAGCACAGGTCCCTCTAGTCCTGCAGCAATGACATGATGTCTCAAGAGCTTCATCACCTGGTGCTTTGCTGTCAACCTAGGCAGACTCATCCTTCGGTTTTTGGTTGTTTTTTTTTCATATGTCTCGCCAGCCCCTCTGAACTGGGAAGCTGTGAACAGGGAAACAGGAGACCCAGCTTCCGTCTTACACTTTCTCCCCAGGTGGGAATACCCCCATACGCAAGGGGAGAGGACTCCCCTGGTCATCATAGAATATATTTCACATCAGGGCTGAGTGCTGCTGTTGATGAGATCCCAGCTTTGCTCCCCAGAGTTGATCTCTGCAGCAGGCTCTAATCAGTGCTTCAGCCATATCTTCCCTCTTAAATTCATTCCAGGATGGCTCCTCAACATGCATTATTTCATCTTAAGTAAACCTTTTCTCTTTGTTTACCTTTGACAAATATTTGCAGATTTAGTAGCTCCCATCCTCGGGAGGGATTATGCAGAAATTGCTGCAGCCCTCTCTTCCGTACATACAGTGTTTGTATCTGAGATCTACTAACGAGCTCAGACCTCGCTCCTGCAAAGCCTTTCGCTGTGCTTTACCTTAAGTACTGCACACACTCCTGGGTGCCTGTGATTACCTGTGAAGGCTCTGTGGTGCTGAGAGATACTGAGCAGAATTTATCCCTTGATTTTGCTGAATTGGTATAAATAGGAAGGCAGGAAAAAAGTCTGGAAATTCTTTTCATCCCATTGGCTTTGAAATAGATCCAGAGTTTGTTTGCTTTTTAATTTTTCACATTAAAAATATACATGATTCAAAGCTGACTCTTTTTGCCTCTCCTCCCATGGCTGTTTTCAGGCATTTTTTCATGGCTGGTGGAAGAGGACAGGGGGGGCACATTGACTTGACCAGTCACCAAGAAAGGTTCTCAGCTAGGGGCTGGGAACTGTGGCAAAAAAAGTGAGAGGCAAGGGAGAGGCTGTGATTCATTATTGCTAGAACAGGAAGCGCCTCTGAATATTATCTCAGCATCGTCTCTGTTCTTCTGTAGCATAAATAACTGGCTCTTCCCTAATGACTCCGTTCTTGTTAAAAGGAAGCTTCATTTGGGAGCTGTATGCAGCCACTTAACATGCAATCTGCATCTTGCTGACTGTGAGTCAGTGTCTCTTTGATCCCACAATGCCATAGAGGATAGTGCTGAGCATGAGAACCTGTATCTGGTTCCCTCTTGTAGGGTGTCAAACATGCTCTGTGTTCTGGAAGGCTCATTGGTAGAGGACAAGGAGGGGTGCTCTGGGTAGCACCCCTGGGCTCTGGTCAGCACTTATTTACCGAGGTCCTTAAAGCTGGTGCGATGCCTCCTTCACCACCTGCTTTCTGCATTGAGCAAAAAGGAGGTGCTGATCCTGGGGGGAAGCCCTGTCTTTCCCAGCTGAGCCCGTGGATCAGAACGTGTCCTCTGGAGGAAAATCACTTCTAGGATCCAGTTAGGCTTTCTGTATCACACGGGAATGATGCAAGAGGCACCTTTGTGCCAAAGGTGGCACGCAGTACCACAGTGGTTCCCCAAAATATGTTCAGATTGCATCCATGCCCAGGCCAAGACAATCCCACTGCACCCTGTGTCTCGCTAGCTGCAGTCACCTTGTCTCCATACTTGAAGCTCTTTGGAGAAGGAATTGTCTTATTTTGTTTGTTTGTTCATACCCCAGCATAGTGAGATTTTGGACCATGATTGCAACGTTTGCATGTTCCATGAATACAAATTGTAATTAATTAATGAAAATAACCAGTGGGAAGCCAGGACTCATTGCTAGAGGGACCAACTCAGTACAATATTTTATTCATTCCAGGCTCTTCTGTGCAGGAAGCAGCTCTGTACTGGCATGGATGTCCAAAAGTGCTTCCACCTGTTCTCAGCATTAACCTTTAAGCTAAGTACTAGCTTAGCGAATCAACTGAGATCCCAATTGTCTGGCTGGTTGGAGGATCTCTCTTGAGCAGAGACCCTCAGAAGCTCTTGAGCAAGGCCAAAAAAAGGTTGAAGGGTCCCTTTGGCATTTCTGAGCTGGGCAGGAAAGAGCTATAGGGCTCCTCATCAATCAGCCATCATGCAGGGAAAATTTAATGTCTTCTAGCAAGTTTTTTCCACTGCATTTGGAAGCAGCTGCCTTTTAATTGGAGAATGGCTAAGTGCTACCTTGTGATCTGTGTGGTTATGCATATTTAATGATGCCAGCTCCTGTCTGCTGCTGCCTAGTGCTGTGTTTTAGGAAGCGCACACTGGAAAGTCCCCTTTGATGTTTCCTCATGCTGGCTGTTCTTAGAAACAGGGAGAGTGCAGTAACTTGGCAGCCGTGGATGCTTCAGCCATTCCAAAAACTGGGGGAAACTGTGCAGGGAGGTACCTCACCTGACTGTGCAAGGCATTGATCTGACTGCTTTGTTTATGGAGGAACAGACTCAGTTGGAGCAGGCAGCATTTCGGAGCTCTGCATGCTCAGTATGAGGAGCAGGACTGACCTGGAGAAGGAATAAGAAGCAGGACACTGCTGCTGCCTCTCCTCATCCAAATACAGTTGGTCTAAACTCTGCTAATAGAGTCCTTTCTTTCATGCTGGTGGGGGGGAGACAGATTAGTATGAGCCTGTTTGAGGAAAGGCTGGTCCAGTTCCTCAGAACAGTGACTCTCCAAATGTTTCCATCAGCTGTACTGTCACCTTGGGTGACCCAGCAGCAGCAGAAGGTAGCAGAAAGAAGTGTTGAGGGTCTTCCACCAGGTGCTGACTGCAGCAGGAAGCTCCGAGCAGTTATGCCTATCAGTGAGCATTGCAAACCCAGTGTGTCCACAGTCCTGCTCATGTTCCAGCCCTTGATAACTGCATTTGAGGTACTCTTTTCTTGGTATATACTACTTTCTCTTCTAGTCTATGTTCTCCATGTAGCTCTCATAATATTTCCATGTCTACCATCTTCATTTCTTGATCCTCCCCAAGGCCTTTTGAAATTTTAAATTGCAGTGCCTTGGCACGTCACCCTTTTTAGCTCAGTGCATTTAGGTGCCACCAAATTGCTCTTGGTATCTTTAGTTTTCCTCCTCGGTGGTCAATAAAGGTGTTTGCAATGTCCAGGTAAAATTCCAGTTTAGAGAGTCACCCATAAAGGAATAAATCTTTCCGGATACATACAAAACCACAATTTGGAGTTTGAAGGGACTGACAGAGGGAGCAGCTCCCAGCATGAACAAACCTGACTGCATTGATTTTCATTGTCTGTCATGAGGAAAATACAAAAAAATAGTAAATAGATGGAAAGAAGGAGACTTCAGACTTTCATAGCCCTTCTGCTAAGTGGTGTTAGTAACACAGGCAAAGCAAGAAGCACACATCCCCATGGTGCTGTGACAGTGTCCTGTTTCAGCAGAGACATATGACCTTGGAACTACTCTAAGTGGGAGACTGGGATTGTGCCAGATGACACAAAGACAGCTGGCACAAGAACTTGGTCTATGAGTCTCCCTCCCTGGTACAGAGGGGGGCAAGTGATTTGAGCTGGCATGACCTGAAGCAGCCCTGCAGGTGCATTTGTGACACTGGGGACCAGCCTGGTACCTGTAGCTCCTAGTCCCTGTCTCCTGAAGGACTCATTCCACTCTAGCAGTGCTTCTTGTGTCATTGGTGTCTCCTTCTTTTTTTTTGTCAAAGCCCTTCAAACCAGGAGAGCAGCACCTGCAAGTCACCAAGTATTCAGAGACGAGTGAGCACAGACAGTCTGCTGCTCCCCAAGAGGACCCCCAGGCAAGTCCCCCTCCTTGAGGGGACTTTCTCCATCACCTCCAAGTTGTTCCCTCTTGACCAAGCAGACTGCACTCCAGGATTAAGCTTAAATCATTTCTCTGCAGAGAGGCTTAGCAGGACATCCATACCCCCAGGAGCCCAGGGGTACCAGCAGCTCAGAAGAGATTGCTATTTCTCTATCCATTTGGCAGTACGGGCATGAGCAGCTCTGTAGCTAGCCAAAGGAGGGTGCCTGCAGGCTTTATTTGCAGAAACAGAATCAGATTTTGGATGAGATGGAGACAGCCAACAGGCTGATCAGGGAGTTTGCTAAATAAAATATTTTTTTGTCAGCCTTGTTTGTTTGTTTATTTTTGTGAAAAGTGAAATGTCTTGCTGAAAAGTCTCCATTAAACATGAACTGGGAAGACTGACAAGGTCTGGGACGGGATCTCAGGTCAAAAACAATGTGCTGGAGAGCCAACCTAAAAGGCAAGTATCTCGTGCAGGGGATTTGCTGGGTAGTGGGAGCTCTATGCTGCAGTCCCTTCTGAAGGATTAGAATTTAGGTTTCTTGAGTCTTATCTCAATGCCCCAAGCACTGGGCAATGTGTTGCTGTGGTTCTGCCGTTCACTTATTGAAAGTTTGCTCTTGGACCAGAGAAACTGTTTTCCTGCGAGTATTTCATTGAAATCAATGTTTTCCTGTGGCAGGGGGAGAAAAAAAAAAAGAAAAAAAAAAGGAAGATGAAATGGTCTTTTCTACAAAACAAACACACACTGCATAAAAAATCAATTTGGTACACAACTCTTGCCCACCCTCACTTCTACCATGCCTCCACTGCTCTCCTGAGTCCTGCTAGGCTCTTGGAGGTAAGCCCAAGCAACAGGAGCCTGAAACAGAGCTGGCCATTGCCTAGATTCATGGCCCTGACCGTCTCTTCCTTTCCCTTGTAGAAAAAAAGGGCCATTTCACCTCCAATTCACTTACATTCCTGTTGGAGAAAAATGCTGAGTGAGAAAAAGGGACCTGGTCTTATGCATTGCAGGCCCAGCTGGCCACAGCCGCAGGTGCTGGCGTCAGGGGTTGAGTGGGAGGAGATACCCCAGGGATGCTGCTGGTGCTGAAGTGCACAAAGTGACTAGAGACCCAACAGTTTTCAGTCCTCCCAGCTGCCAGGTTGCTTCATGTAGAAGCCCAGAGCATCCACTCAACCCACTCTGGGCGGGAATTCAGTTAATATTTCAATAACAAATCTTCTAAATTCATGATCCCCATGGGGCTGCCATTGATCACTGATCCTCAGAGCTTCGCTCTTTCTTCCTTCAAATCTTCCCTAGGCTGGAAAGGCAGCTGCTTATTGATATTCAGAGACAAACATTGCAGTCTTTCAAATGCTGCCAGGCTTTATGAAGAGCTGTTAATAAAATGTATTCACCCAGTAGCAGAAGCAAACTGAAGTGTAAAAAAAGCCTGAGAGGAGGCAGAAGGGGTATTTCCAGGCAACTGAGGGCTTTTCCCTACATTGCCTTGAAGGTCTTGGCTCTGGATTGTTCAGCAGCAAGAATTTCAAGGGTTTGGTTTTTTTTGCACAGGAGCAAAGAGCTTATGTTGTTGTTGATGTGTATTGAATGCTGAGAAGGGCTTGGCCTGAAGAATTTGGATTCAGCCATCCTCAGATCTTCAGGATCTTGTCCCTAGAGTACCTTATAGTTAGCAGGTGATCTCTGGGGAGCGTATTTGCAGCCATGCACAAAAATTTTTCATCATGTGGGCTGATGTCTCCTAAAGAAAAACTAGAGCATGGCTTAAGAAGCAAAGATACCAGATACTAAGGCTGGGAAAGTGGATCAGGCACCTTAATGACACAATCACCAGCCCAGGGCACTGTAGTGGGGGAGACACAGTAGTACTACTGGATGTGCTATTCTCTGCACGTTTCTGCCTTTGCAGGAAGAATGTCACATCTACCAGTGCACTGTGGAACCTTGTACTATGGAGAAAGCCTCACGGCAGTGTGGTCAACACTGTACACTTGTTTCCAGGAGCCATGACTTTCGTCTGCAATACTGGGGAACCCAGGAAAACCTAATCGTTTAAGAGTGATCAGCTTGGAAGAGCAAGTCAAAGATAAAAAAGGCATTCCAGTAATGTCTGCAATCAAGGCATTTCCTAGGCGTTGACAGCAAGGAGGAGGAAGGAGGTATACTTGGCTCCCGGCAGCTGGAAAAAGATATCTGAATGTGATCTCTTTCCACCTCTGCAAGGAGAAGTGCTTCAGGTTCCTCACCACTGAGTTTCCTGGTCACAGCTTTGCTCAGTAGAAGAGTGCAGAGGGTCTACCATGAACAGCAGAGCAGCAGCCAGATTGTTCCTCAGGGTGATGGGAGGAGGTGCAGTTTCCAGAAGGTCTATGCAATGCTCACACCTCTCTGGGAGGTAGCTGCTCCTTGTGGAGACTGATGACAGTGTCCTCTACTCTCGAGACCACTTTCACTACAAATGGGGCATGAGTCTCATCTGCTCTTCTCAACTCTTTGAGCTGGACAGGTTATGTAGGTCACACATACTTATGTTGGGAGGAAAAACATAAGAACAATTGCCCTCCTGGTCCATAGCACACCCTGGCCTCTGGAGATGCCACACATTTTTAAAGGAGGCTGAAAACCAATGTCCTAGCACCAGGGATATATGGAGGAGCTGTGTGTGTCAATGAAGACTCATGTCGTGCACTACATTCAGATCCTTCTGCCGTCACAGTCTGTAGTTCTTGCTCTCCTTGACACTAGCCTCATGGTGCAGTCATTACAGGGCTCTTGCTGACAGTTGCTACATTTGGGGAGCTAGTTACTTGATTTCTCAATTTGGGAAGTCTTTGGGGATTTTCTGACTGAATGCAGCTATTGTTTACTTTAGTTCCAAAAAGGACATCAGCAAATAGGCCACAGTGCGGGTCTGGGAGATTTACTTGGACACATGGCACTGTAAGACAAAAATTTGGGAAGTCACAAAACACAGAGTGACTCATCCTGCTTCATAAATGACTTTCAGCATCCTCAAAGGTCCCTATTGCTTGTCTTCACTTCTGGAAGGGCTGAGGTTGTTTACACTGGGGTATAATCATCAAGAAGAGTCACAGGGAAAATGAAGCATTTGCGTTCTTCCACAAGGTGAACTCCTGTGGCCAGCTCCATTCTTCTGCCTCCTGAGCCTCACAGTAACATGGAAGTGTCTTAACACCACAGCCATTCTGTTTTGAAAGGGTTGAGAATCATCAGCTATCATCAGAAAGGGAAAAAAAAAAAATTCTTTCTGAGTCGTCTGCTGAGGCTTCTAGCTCTTTACCAACCCCATGCACCATTTCATGACTCTGTAGGGCAACCTGGTCTGCTATCTGCACCGGCCCTTTCTTGTGGCATCACTCTAATGCCCAGTAACTCAGCACAGCTCCAGCCACTGTCGGCTTGATGCTGAGGGAGGGAGAGGCAAGAGGAGTAGAGATAACTTGTTCCTCCAGCCCAGGACCAGCTCATTAGCAAAAGATGGTTTGCTTTTTAATGTCTTAAAGCTCAGGCCACAAGAAAGGTCACATATGCCTGGCAGAAACTCCCTCCTGAGCCTACCCTTCAGCCAAAGCACATGAATAGCTTGAGGACATGAGAGGTCACATACATAGTAATCAAATGAGCATTGCATATCAGAGCCCTGGGGAAGGAAGGCTGGGGTGTGCTGAGGACTCCGACGCTGTAAGAGGACGGGGTATGCAGAGGACAGAGGCGAAGGGAGTGGGGAAGTTCCTGAGGAGGAGGAGGGCAGTGACTTGACAGGAATTACGCGATGCACCTCATGCTGTGGAGCAGTGCCTTTGACCCAGCTCCTCTCAGAAACCTGGTTCAATTTGCACATTCACTTTGGAAGGGCGTTTTCATTAAAGCTGTTCTGGGGCTGAAATGCTGGGATCAGGCAGCAGAATACACTATAAAGTCCCATTCTGGACTTCTGCAGAAGACAACAAGGTAGCACTACACAAGATGTTAAGAAACATCTCTTGCTTTATTATTAAAACTTTGGTTTGACCCTCTTTCTTAAGGTCTCAGAGTATGTTTGTAATATGATAGTTTTATTCAGTTGTTTGGCTTTGTTGTTTTTGGTTTTTGTTGTTGGCTTTTTTTTTTTTTTAATGGCTGCATGTCATATTCCTTTTGAAGGCAGTGGCTGAGTGACCAGCAAGAAGGGGCTGGGTGCCATGGGTTGGCTGCTTCAAGCTCTGGATAGATGTGGCCCCTGGAGAATAGCAACTGCCCAGTCTCTGGTAGAAATGGGGCAGAGACACTTCTGGGATGTGCATGGTGGAAAGAAAGCGGGAGAAAAAAATCAAAATGTGAGCACACATCAGACCACATGTTTGTGGCACAGCAGGGAACCCTGTGGACTGCATTTAGGCACGTCAGAGCACATTGGGTTGGTGGAGCACCGAAAAAAAGATTGCTCTGCAGTTTGTTTGTCCTGTAGGTCTGGTCACTGCTTCTGTGTCTAGTGAAACCTAGGACAATTCAACCGTCTAAAGACAATTCCCCCACCTCTCTTGTGACCTGTCCCAAGACTTCACCACCATCCTAGGGAACAATGTTCCTAATGTCCAACCCGAACCTCCTAAATGGCAATACGTGACTATTATCCCTTGTTCTGCCGTTAAAGAAATTGGCTGTCTCATCTTTATAACTCCTTTTCAAGCAAAGGTTGCTGTCAGAGATTCCCCTTAGCCTCCTGATTTTTGCCAGACCATGCCATCTCAGCTACTTCAGTCTCTCCTCATAGTCTTATGCCCTTCTTCCTCATGGGTCATATGTCCTTCTCCCTATTTATGGGGGCAGCACTTCTATGGGTAAATTGAAAAGTTTAGCTAGACCCCTCCATGGGCACTGTAACCATCTATGAGACAGTAATGGAGCTCTTTGTAGCAAGCCCCAGAGTACTTCTGTGTCTCCTATCTCAGCATTGCTTCAGTCAGGGACATGGAGGCATGTTAGTGCTGTTGCAAGAGTTTTTCCCTTCTCTGGACTCTCTTTCTCTTTGACCTGCAATCAAGTGCTTTCATCCTGGAGCACACAGCATCCCAATCACTACCGTGATCCTCTTCTGCCTTTGTTTCCTCTGTGGAGCATCACAAAAGGCCTGGCTGAGTTTTTCCTCCATCTAATCACGTCCCTGCTGACTAAGACGAGCTGAAAGCCTGTTTGCTCATGTCAGCAATCCGTAGCAACCACCCCTCCCTCTGAAGGTGCAAGGTTATTTTAGGCATCTGGAGAGGATGCAGCCACATCGAGCTAGCAGCACTGGAAGCCCTTCAGGGGATTGTTAGATGCCCTCTGTAATCTGGCTTTCCTACATTGAGGTGATAAATCTCCTATCCTCATTCGCCACGCCCAGGATATGTCTCTTGGCTGTGTTTCTCAGACCTCAGCGGCTGCAGCATCCTTTGCTGTGACTTCCCTGGTGCTACAGCCACCCAGCTCTGCGCCCTTCTCTCAGCCTCGTCCTGCTGCTTACACGTCCCCTCAGGCCATCGCAGCAGTTCTAGCAGCAGCCACCAGGCTGCTGTATTTCCCTGGAAATACAAGAAAAAGTCTGCATATATAACAGTCTTCGTGGTTTCTAGGAGGCAGGGCACCGGTGAGTGTTCGTGAAGGCAAATATTCCCCTCTGAGTCCGCACTGACTCTGGGCAGAGCCAAATCAGAACTTGCCTCCCAGCAGACAGACTCCTTCTGCTGTTATATACTCTTTTCCCAGCTACTCAAAGACTTTTTTCTTGGTCGATCTGTTCTTTGGGTTCCAGAAGAGAACTTAATGCCTACTCTGGTACAGAAAACCTTTATTTAGCCCCACATCCTAGTCAATATTATTAATAAGGAAATATCTTCCAGTATGCTTCCAGAAAATACACACAGTTCTTCTCCTCATGCCGTGTTGCTATCCCATCAATAGCTTTTCACCTAATATTTGACCTTGGAACGCCCTGATGAGTGGGACCCTAGTAGTGCTGTGTCTCGGTACACTTGATCTAAATTCAACACGTACCAAGCAGCACCGTATATAAGAAAAACCTTTAGAGAATTTTGTTGAGCAATAATAATGCTTTTCATAAGAAACAAACATTAAGCAACTTTGCGATTAAACTTTTATATGTTAAGCATTTAAAAAAACAACAGCTTGAGTAAGCAGCCTGTGTGAATGTTGTTCAGAGATAAGCCAAGAATCTGCTATGAATATGTATCAAAGAGCCTTCATGGTAGAGCTCTGTCATAAAATTGTGTATGTGAGGTTGTTTGAAAAATTAGTGACGGGAAGGAAAAATAATGCCAGAAAAAAATGATTATGAGCATGCACTCCAGCTTCTTTGGCTGTGCATATCCATTTGAGAGGGATCGTGCGATATTCTTCTCGGAGAAGGGCATTGTCTGGGAGGTTTGATGGTAAACAGGCACAGTATGTGTGACATTTGGGGGCACGGAGATCGATGTAGCTGCTATTTGTAACAATTTCATCTTTCCTTGTGAATGCCATGATTCAAATAATCTTGCTGTGGAAACTGCAAGCTCTGGCCCAGACTGTGCAAAATGTTCTACATACGGATAATAGGGCTGGGACTTCCTTCCTGAGGGCACCTTCACTGAGATTTGGGGTCTCTGAAGGGTTTTCAGAAGACTGGTGTGTTAATTTACAAGATCATCATTTTAGTTGCATTGGGCCTGGGGAGCTGGGAAATAATTTGTGTCCCATGCACTTCGCTGAGGATCCCGCTGATAATAACATCTTCAAGACGAAACACACAGAAATTTGGCAAAGCCGATCCATTTCCAAGAAAACAGCCAATTTTCCCAAATCTGTGTCCTAGCACTTACCCAGATCATCTGCCTCCAGTTCCTTGGGGTATGTGGTCCCACAGGGGCGAGGGGAATGAGCTCAATGTGGCACCCGGCACCAGGACAAGCTGGGGATGATGGTTCTCCCCAAGCATCGCAGCTGCAGATCCCAGGGGCTGAAGCGCTCTCTGTCCCCAGCATCCACCCATAAACCGGCCCTTATTTTATTCCCCAGCTCTTCTTCTGGCCTGCTTATCACCCCCTAAGCATATGTAAAACCCTCTTTGGTTTCTAGCTGGTTTAATTACTTTTTCCCAATGTTTACACCTAAACTAGGACAGTTGTTTTATCCCTGAGTTGGCTGGTTGCTCTCTATGTAGGTTAATAAGGTTTCCCTTCATTATTTAGACAAGGTTTTGTTTGTTTGTTTGCACTTCTCTAAAAAAATTGACATTGTAAAATACTACCAGAAGCAAAGAAAAAATATTTTTTTCTGTTTCGTAGGGGGAAAACCCCCCTTAAAAACACATCACAGGAAAATGATGTTCCCAAGTAAAACACCATCTAAGGCAGAATTAAGTCCTCAGGGAGCCCTCGGTCACTCAGAACAGCAGAAGCAAGGTTTGACATTATTTCAAAATATTCTCTGACATTTGAAAGCCAGAAAATTTGAACACTTTGGCCACTACCTTTTGTTTAAATGTGCGCTGTGAGTCAGGGATTTTGAACACTGCAAAACCCTTTTACTAAGGCTAGGGGATAAAAAGCGATATGGAACACTAATAATCATAAGTGATATTATTACTAATACTATCAAACAGGAAGAAGGGAGCTGAGGTTAACAATGATGAATAAATATTAAGAGTTTGGCTGTAGCTAAGGAAGGCTAAAGATGGTTATCAGATAGCAGTAGCTGCCAGGCTGAAAAAAAAATCCAAGAAAGATTAACAAATATATCAGGACCAAAAGTAGGTCTGGCAATCAACCAAATCCTTCAGCACACAGCAGTGATGAAATCAGCAATGATAGAGCAAAACAAACAAAAGTATTAAATGAGAGCTGTGTTTGGAGAGATGACAGAAGAGGCTGCCGCATTGCACAGACTTTGAGCCGCTCTGTCCCATGGTGGCTCAGGATGATGTTGAACAGCAGCAGATAAGGTAATACATTTAATCCTAGAGGCCCAGGTCAACTGCACCTTATTCCACTGGAATAAGGTGGCCTTTGCACAGCTGATGTTAATTGCAATAAGTTGATGTTAATTTTAATGAACTCTTGGCATAGCGGGGATGCTCCAGGAGATGGGCTTCTCCATCAGTATTGGTGAAAGATGGATGTGATGGCTTGGGGAGGATGGGGGATGACATGACCCTGGTTGTAAGCAAAATTATGGGACTGTTGTTACAATCTCACCAGTAACGAAGTAATAAAATAAGATTCCCCTAGTTCTGCTTGCAGCAACATTTATCCGTGCTATTTTAGATTGCACAGCCTGAAGGAGCTACGTAGGCATCCAGGATCAAACTCTGCCCCTCGTTGCTGGTAATGGGGTAGAGGATGGAGAAATCCAGGGTGGCTGCTCTGGCCTCATTCTCCCTGCCTACCAGGATACAGACTTTGAACCCCCTCCCAGGCAGCCTCAGACTTTCTCTTAATCCCCTGCCTTCGAATTATTAATATTCATGATCAAAATCATAGCTCTTCTTCTCAGAAAATGGAAAGCTCAAATAAAATTTATTAATGTATCCATTTTCCCGCAAATATTTCAGAACCTGATTTCCCAGAAGTTTATCCAAGGCACATCCTCTGCCATAGAACTTTCAGCTCTGAAGAAACTTATGACAAGCACCTTCTGCCTGGAAGGGTGAGACCTCCACTGGTGTCATTTCATCTTCCTATTGCCACCTGCCGACTGTTACGACAGCGGTTGCAGAATGGGAAAAATCTCCTGGGAAGCTGTGAATTCCATGTGCCAGGGTCAAGGGTGGCACCTCAGAGCTCAGGAGCAGGGACTGCTTGGCAGAGAATGCTTTGGGAGGAGGGTAACGGTCAGGTCAGCAGAGGTGGGAGCTATACTAGGTAATGGTCACCTCTCACGTGATAGACAAAGTGCTTCAGATAGATCCACAGACAGGAGAGGAACCATTATAAGTGTTGGCTCATTTCTCCAAACAAAACATTCTGGTCCAGATAGGTCTTTAGACCCAAGGCAAACCGAGTCATGAGAATACAGAGATGGAGTCTTTCCACCAGGAAAGGCATGTACTGAAGGGCTACTCTCCTTAACAGCTCATCTGATCCCAGATTATGGAAACTGGCCATACTGACCTGAATGAGTAGAGGTGACTCTCATCCCAGGGAGAAGATCAACACAAGAGCAGATGCTTTAAATTACCCTAAAGCGGCCACTGGGATTTGTGCCAGCTCCTCCTCACACAGGAACAAGATTCCACATCAAGCAACCTGAAAAGGGTTTTGTTCCACCATAGACCATTGCACTCACAGAGGATACAACTTGACATGGTGCAAGAATCCACTCAGCTTGCTTTGCTTGCTGTTCCTAGGGATATTTTCTACGGAAATCTTCCTGTGGTCTAATAGGATCTTCAGAGAAAAAAAGTCCAAGTCATCTAACTGTCTGCACAGCTTTGAGGAATATACCCCATATCAGTGGGACCAGAGGAGCCACTAGCACATGCACTTTGAGTTCACAACATATGTGTGACGATCCAGCTTAATTTAGCCCTGAATTTAAGAGGTTTACCTAAACTTTATCATTTTGCACTCATCACCAGCTACAAGCACAAATGCTGATAACGCTTTGCTCGGAAAATGTTATAATCTCTTAAGTGTGTAAATGGATCAGGACTGCAAGTATGAAATGTCATTTTCAAAAGTCCTTTTTCAGGAATGGGTGAGTTGAACCACTATAGGAATAATAACATTTCTCTGAGACTTACTACGAATCACTGGGCTTGGGTGTTCATGTGTGGAGCTGTGTGCGTATGTGTGGGTTGTTACCTATATGTGCTGCTGCTCAACTTCCCAACTGGACATTATTTTATGAGAAAGGGATGTCTGACCCCAGTCATCTCACTTGGGAGAAGACGTGTTATGAAGTAGTTTAAAATGGTGCAGAAATACCAGTATGCAATGCACAAGGCAGGATAATTGGGGGAAATGTCCCAGGAGGTGAAGCTATTTCCAGGGTACTTCTCTAGGTCCTTGAATGTCTCCCATCTTATCATAAAGCTATGTGTAAATAATAGCTGCACTCAAATACACCACGAAGTTATTTCCACAAATGCCATGGAAAATACTGTGCTCTAAGCCTGCTGTTATACAGAGATTGCAACTGCTGAAGCCTCTGGCATTGAAAAGGTTATTTAATG
Organism: Baryphthengus martii; assembly: GCA_013396935.1. NCBI lineage: Eukaryota > Metazoa > Chordata > Aves > Coraciiformes > Momotidae > Baryphthengus > Baryphthengus martii. The sequence continues at coordinate 136,580 of VWZK01019063.1, read as the reverse complement.
TACACCATTAAAAATCACAGATCTTCTAAGGCTCAGGGAACTTTCTTCAGCTGTTTCCAGATTGCCCTGCACTGGCAGGCTGAGATTTGATACTCTTTTGATTATCAGTGTTGCAATTTAAGATATAACTTCTCCATAAGAATGATTTTTGGTCAGAAGGGGTCTAACAGGCATAATAGGAAGCATCAGAGAAAGTAGTAACACCCTTGGTGGACAGTAAGAAGTTGGTGCCTTGCTGAGAAAACAGCAGGGATATCAGCTCCAACAGGGATATCAGTGAGACTGAAAGGTGATGAGCAGGGACAGAAGGTGGGCAGCATGAGCCCCTTTGATGAGAAAGTGCAAGACATGAGTGAGAAGAAATGAGTCACTGTAACGCTGAACAATTATTTAGCTCTATCACTGTAAATGAAAGGAAACCTCTTCTATTAAGTGACTGTCATGTCAAGGAGCAATTTGTTCTGGTCAAAAGTCACCCAGAGCAACAATGATACCAAGTGATCTGGGAACCCACTGCATGCTACAATAAGCAAACCAACCTACTCATTGATGCTGCTTTCTCTCAGCTGCCTTCTGCTCTGTCTATGACATAGTGTCTCACTCTCCCCGTGTTTCGCATGTCTGGCATGGCATAACTCCAAGTATGGCATAGGCAGCATGCAGGTATAGTGCTCCCATCTCTACCCTGCCGGTCCTCAACATCCTCTGTTTTCACCTTCAGATGAGCACAAACATGCTTTCTCAGGTAGGTGAAGATTGCTGTAAAAGCCCCAGACCTCCTTGCTGTCTGTTTGAGACTTACTCACCACCAGGGGGAGGGATGAATGAAGCCAACGTGTCATTTCTGACAAATGATTTGGACAACTCTAATTAGTAACTATTAGAAAGCTGCAGAGAAGTGGTACCTTTATTTGCACAAGAGCTTGAATATTCTTTGTCTTGTTAAGACTCAACATAACCACTTTTATATCTGAAATAAGAGATTATGAGATTTATCAACATCTGCTTCTTCTTAATGTTTGCCACTGATGTTTTGTAAGTATTTTGGTTAATGGTGTTTATAAGTAATGTTCCATGGCATACAGGGATGGCTTCAGTGTGACCACGACGGTAACTGGTACAGCCATGTTAAAAGTTACGAAGACTGAAAGGTAATTGCAACTTCTATAACTTTATATTTGTTTGAAAGAGGATTTTCTTACATGTTCTTGACTGCAACTGTGCCTATTTGTCATGGCTGACTATGCTGACATGTCCCTCACAAGGACTTGTGTAACAACGACTAATATTTTGTGCATTTCTTCCCGTTGCAAGTGAGATTGTATGCACAATTTTTACCCCTGAGGAGTCTTTATTTATAAGCTCAGCTTTTCCTCTGGAGAAGGTGTTTTCATGAACATGAGATTAAAAGATCCATCAAGTCAGGATTTGTGCTTACAAGGAGCATCACAAAATTGAAGAAAGCTAGGGAGGGACTTTTTAGAAGGGCTTGTAGTGATAGGACAAGGAGTAGTTGCTTCAAACTGGAAGAGGGGAGATTTGGATTAGAAATTAGGAAGAAGTTTTTCACTCTGAGGGTGGTGAGACACTGGAACAGGTTGTCCAGGGAGGGTGTAGATACCCCAACACTGGATGTGTTCAAGACCAGGTTGGATGGGGCTTTGAGCAACCTTGTCTAGTGGGAGGTGTCCCTGCCCATGGCAGAGGGGTTGGAACTAGATGATCTCTAAGGTCCCTTCTATAAGATGGGAGCTAGCGATTGGCTCTTCTCATATAAAAGATTGACTGGGGTTATGGGAGGTGACACGGTGATGGCTTGGCTTCCTTTGTGCTCTTGGCAGGTTGAGGCAAAAAGAGAGGATGAGCAATTTGTTCCAGGTCCATCATGGAAGCAAGCGATAGAGAGAGAAAAGGTGGGCTTTTTGCTGTGATTTAAGCACATAGATTTTTACCGGTCATTTGAGTGAATATCTCTGTTTCAAAGTTAACTCCCACTTGGATTATCTCTCCTCTAGGAGAGGCAGCTTTTTCAGCACCTGTGCTTTCCTGTGGTCTCTTTTGGAAGCTGCTGCCTGTACCCTGCAGGGTGCCGAAGGCAGGCACTGAAACCCCTTGCCATGCTGGGGGACAGGTGGAGGAGGTGGTGTGGCTCCCTTATCCTTTGAGCTTCCTCCTGAGTGGGAAACAGGAAGACTTGGACTATTTCTTGTCTGACATCATTCCTGTGGGCCAACCCTCACCAAGGGGCACCTTTCAAGGATATTTTCCTGTGTAAGCTTTTGCCACAGCAATGTCACACAAAATGTCACAAGGACTGAACAGGTTCCCAGCACTGGATAGGAGGTCAGGTCCTCACTTTGGGGGCAATTCCAGTCCTTGCTGTACCACTGCTCTCCACCTCTGTTGGAGCTACTGCATCAGGCTTATTCCCTGTGCACTAAGCTGAGAGAGGTGGTGGGTGAGTGGCATTACCTGACTCACTTCCTTTCAACCCTATTTCTCAAGCCGTTCCTTCTTTGCTGTTGCTTGAGGCTGCTGGGTCCCCAGTGGTCCAAGTGGTGCTCGGTCCCAATAGCAGTCCCAAGCCCTATTGCAGTTCACAGGGGACTGTCCCCCATGAAAGGCTAGAAAACATACTGTTCTGCATCCTTAATGTTGAATATCATGGCTTTGTGAGCCAGGCTGCATGCAGATCTCCAACTCTGCTCCCATGTGTGGCACCTCAGTGAGACACTGTTGTGCCTGGAGCTGCACGGGCTGGATGAAGTGCCCTTCCCACAGGAGTCAGAGACATCAGCTGCCAAATCCAGCTGGAAGCCAGCAGATGAGTCCTATCTCCAGCCTCAGCAAAAGCACAGGAACTTTCAGGCAGAGTATGTGCATGTGGCTCTAATACTAGAGCATAGGCTGGAGAGCACTAGAGTAGGAGGCCGTACCTGGATGACAGTCATCGGATTGCTGGCCCTACAAAGCTTCCCCAAGTCACATTAGACTGCAGCTGGACTCTATACAGAAGCAAGTTGCTGTTTCACTGAAGGAGAAAGCTGAGAAGAAATCAAATTATGACCTCTGGAATGCACTTAATCTTTAGCCCATGGACCTCCCTGTGCTTTCTGATAATCAGAGTGTGCCATAATTTCCTGAGTGTGTACAAAAGCCAGGATGTGAGGCCTACAACCAACAAGTTCACAACTTCACAGGTACTCCCACCACTTTCAACTTTTAAAAGCAATTGTCTGGAAAGCTCATTAGAAACTTTTCCCTTTAATTCAGCCATGTCATAGCCAGGAAGCAGTGAGCAGTGGGGACAGCTCTGGTATACTAAGAAGAATGGGAGACTAGACTCTGGCTGAAGTATTCTGACTGAATTGAATTCTTGCATAAGCACAGGGACATATTAGGATTTTCATGCCACTGAAATCTTGAGGAAAAAGTGAACATTTGGCAAAAGAACTGGAAAAGATACAAAACCAGGACGTAAACCACAGTAAATTTGAGACTACAGGCGTAAGGGCAATTTAGTTCAGGTGAGATAGGTTATAAACTTGGAAAGCTTTAGCAGCACTGTGGTTTCAACCCCAACATGCAAAGCTGCCTTGCAGCAACACATGGATAACGTGATGCTCTTTTAATGAAAGAAACATTTTTCTGACAAACTAAGTTGTGTAGGTGGTTAGAATACAGGAGTTGTAGTCTTCCTGCCCAGTCTTCCCTTTGGGTGATAAACTGCCATTTTTAACACTTACCTACCGTTCTTCTACTTTGGGTGGTACTGAATTTTGGACTTGGAACGCACCCTTAGCTTACATACCCATCAGGAGGAGTTGGCAGGCACTGACATGCTGTGAGCTCATACTTCAGCTCGTGGCACCTGGTAGTGACCTGCTCACAAATAATGTGGGCAGTGGGGGAAATAAGCATCAGAAGTCTCGGTCAGATGGAGATACTTAAGCCAGCTCCAACTGAACAGAGCCTTCCATGTGAGCTGATCTGTGAGACATCAGCACAAGTTAGAATCGGTTGAGTGGGATGCTCCAGTTATGGCTAAGCAGGGTGCTGACATGTCTGTACAGCTTCCATTGTGCCCCAAATACTCTGAGATTTAACCCTTTTTTCTTGAGGCATTTAGCTGTTTATCTGATCTGTAGAGGCATTGTAGATCTTGGCTGAGAGCCTATAAAGAAAAGTGTTTTGGAGGGCATATGCAACACTACCCAAAGCTGTTGTAAGAGAAGATCTGAGTCCTTCACGGATCCCACACCATCTCTGTTCAATTATTGGATCAAGCCAGCACAGGAATGGCAGGTGGTGCCATAAGGGGCTGAGAAAGCCCTGCTGATAAGTCAAGGGGAAAATGCTGGTTCTTGCAGCTTGGCTGGGAGCTGAACCAAGTGTACCCATACATTCACCATTATAAGGGACAGGTTGGACTATTACTTCCATAAAACCACGAAACTCAGAGACAAATAAGAAAAGACCAGAGAAAGTAACATCTACAATGTCAGGATAGAGCCAGGGGAGATGGAACTGCAAGAGGTGAGGACTTACATTAGAGAAGAAAAGGGATAAGAATTGAGAGGCTGTTAGAGGGCTTTACAGCTCTGGGTTTTTTGCCAGTAATTAACACCCTCTCCCCCTGTCTGCCTGCAGCTACTCCTCAGTACAACACACACAGCCCACAGCGAAAGCGTTGCAATTTGCCTCTTGCACAGAGCCATTAGCTCGCCAGTTCAAAGGCTGGAAAGTCTGATAACCCTCCTGTCCCTCTCCTCCAAAACCACTTACTGGAAATGGTCCTAAGGAACTTCTTTCCCTGCAGATCTCTGGGTATGAAGATTGTTCCCCCCGCCTCCTGCTGCTAAGATGACACTGGGCAAAGTGCTAATGGAGAGAAGAGGCACGGAAGGGAACCTGTTTCTGATGATGCAAGACAGGAGAATTTAGCGACTACTAGCAAAGGAAGAATGCTGAAATATTGTTTTGGGCTCACCCAGACTCGTTCACTCAGACAAAAAGAGAATGTTTTCTCTTTTCTATTCAGACTCTTTAAAATAAAAGGGTTCACTAAAAGGGAAAATTTTGGTCAATTTTAAACAACAAAGAACCTGTCATTTAGAAAGAAAGAAGTCTGAGCATTGTCACATGGAGAATATCAAAAGGAAGCATTTTCTCATTTCCCAACCAAAACATTTCCTTCAAAAAAATGTGAAAATGGGGTGTTTTGACATGTTCAAAAAATTCTCAATTACTACCTTCTTGGTTGAAAGCATTTGGCAAACTCAATCAGCACCGATGTATAAAAGTTTCAGTCCCTGAAACTTCCAGCTCATAGATAATGGTGTTCCTCACAGAGCATGGCTCAGCTTTGGCAGCTTCGAAGCTTATTGAGCATTAGAGGGATGTCCATCTACTGAATCATCTCACTCTGCGCCTACTTGATAAATCCCATTCTGCTCCTCATGCCAAAGTGTCTGAGTCTTTGGGTCATAACTGGGGCCAGAATTCAGACAGGGTTGTAAGTGCCTCCACTGAGAGCAGAGAAACCTTACACCAAGTCCCCAGGCTCTCTCTGCCCAGTGAGAAGGACAGAAGGTCCTGCCCTCCCCTTAGAACCAAGCCCACGCCTTACAGCTGACATCGGTCCACTTATTAGCAATACATTAAATCCCAATTGTTTCCTAATTCTTTTGAAATAGGATAACAGGGCAGTTAATTAGCACATAGCAAAACATGCAATTCTGATGAGGAGGCACCGGTTAACATACCAGCTACCAAATGTCAAGATGCATTTTTAGCACTGAATGGAATTAATTTGCCAGTGTTCCCTTTCTAAATGTCAGGTCCTTATAACTTGTATACATTAAACAATTCAGGAATTGGAAAGCACTTGTGTAATCAAGTTAAGCATGAGGCGGGCAGATTTCTTTCACCTAAACAAACCTGAAACTTTCCTTTTCCAATTAATATTTCATTTTATAACAGCCGGCACATTAATTCTTAATTAAATGCTTATTTGAGACACTCTATTGATTAGTTTGAACTAATGAGGAACAATATGAATTGTTTATCCAGCTTCTAGATATTTTCCTTCACAAAAGGAATGGTGTTTGGATTACTTTTTTTCATGTCTTGCTGTGCCCTAAAATGACTCCCTTGGAGAAAAACTTTCATAGAAACAGCACTAACTTCAAACACAAGATTATTCAGTAAGACTCCAGCACGTGGGACTCCAGAACTGCCTGCAAAACACATCTTTTGGGGGTGAAAATTAAGATAAATTCCAAGTGACCCTGCTCTCACGACAGTGAGCCTTGCTTCTACAAAGTCTAAAAGGGTCAAAAACTCTAATGTGACTTCATGTAAAAGGAAAAAGAATCAACACCACTCATGATTCCAATGATATAGTGACAGTGATGATGGACAAAGCTTCATAAGTCATGAGTATGTGTGATCATAAATGTGTAGGCAGATGACCAGGAAAGGCTGTTATGATCATCTTGTCTGATCTGCTTTGATCCAGCAACCACAGGCTACAGACTTCTTGAACTAAAGTTACTATTCATCCTTAGCTCATTCCCACAAAAAAATCTCCAGCAGGAACTCATTTATATGCCTTTTCAAGCCAAGAAGCAGAGATGATGATGCAAGCTGGCCCTTGCTCAGTGCCTGTGCTCTCCCATGCAGAAGCTGTGTCACACTTTTCACCCCTCTCTGAGCCTCTCCCACGTTTGCTGCATCTTCTCTGAGGCAGGGGGAGCACAGCCACACAGCATAGGAGCTTTGGATGTGCCATGGAATTAGATGGTAGCATTCTGCGGTTCTCTGTTGCATTGGCTATCCCTTTCCTAATAAATCTGAGAGCGTCTCTGCTGGCTTTGACACTGCTGAGCACACAGCCTTCGTTTTCATGTCGCTTTCTTCACTAGGCAGATCTATTTCATTCACACACTGTGATTAGGTGTGTATAGTCAGGGCTGACTTTGTCTGCATTTATGACTCAGCCTTTATTGACCATGAACTTACTCTGGCATTTTATCACCTAATCATTCAGAATTGTGAGATCTTCCCTCAGCTTTTCAGAAGCACCTTAACATTTGACTGTCCTAGAGGCTTAGTTGTTGTTGATTCCTAGCAAATTTTGGGAGTCTGGTGATCAGTCTTTACAAAACTCCCTTGTGAAAAAGTAAAGAGGCACAAGGTTGAGGTCAGGTTATTTGGAAACTCTACTGGCGTTTTGCTTCCTCATGAAAGCTCATCATCTCGCTCAGCCACTCACTAACTCACAGGAGACATCTCACCTTCCTCTAAACATCTTAGTTTCATTAAGGTTTGTTAGTGAAGGGACCTTACTAAAGATTTTTGGAACAAAAAATCCATCAGCTGGATTTATCGCTTATGCACCTATTAACTCCTTCAAAGATCTCTCATATTTTTGAAGCAAGACTTCACTTTATTTCTATTTAAGTATTCTTTTTGATGAGTTTTACCAGTCTGTGATCAAGCTGTATTTCTCCAGATGCTTCTGAGTTTCTTTTAAAAGCTGGTTCCTCATTTGTTGTCTTTCATTGCTATAACATTGGGATTGATTTAAGAGATACTTTGCACATCACAACGAGTAGTTCAGCAATTTCATATCTGAATTCCTCTAAATCTCTTGGGTGAATGCCATCTGTTCCTGTTCATTTCCTACCGTACATTTTATTGTTTCTTTCAAAGCCTCCTGCTTTAGTTCTGACAGTTGGTCAGACTGATCTCCTGTCGAAAAAGACATCCCTAAGCTTTCCATAGCAAACATCAAAGCAAAGAAATAACCTTTCCTCTCTTCTGGGACCCTTATCTTCCTTAAGCCTCCATCATTTAGCAATTTTCTGGTAGGTCTCCTTACAATGTATTTGGAAAAAATCCTTTATTCAAGCTTTAGTTCTTGAGCAGGTAGTTTCTCAGAAGCTTGTTTGACTTACAACTATGGTTTCACATTTAAGTCACAAGAGTTTTCTATTTTCATCTTCTTTGAAATTATTTAGTCTTTTAAAATAATTCCTATGTAACCCTGATTCCTGTTTGGCGATGTGGATATCAGTTCCATTTACCCTGCTGTTAAACTGCTGCTCCCTGTTATAGGACTGTTTATGTCTTTTTCAGTGGATGATATGCCATACTGATGATGTATCTCTAAATAGGTTTATGTCACCCCAAAATACTTTACCCTTTCTGCTGCTCCTTTTGCTTTCTCTTAGCAAGATTTCTCATTTTTATGTCATTACTTCTTCATTCCCTTTTAAAGTAAGACTTTATTAAAGGGGATTTTCACCTGTGGCTTTCTCACCTCCAGAAAGCTGTACAAATACAAGCGTATAATGATCATCATTACAGAGTCACTCCTTGATGACTGCATTTGGAACAATATTGTTTCCACACTCAGGATTAAATGAAGAATTTCTTCTTACCTAATGGGATCTCTGAGCATTTGCTTCAAGAAGTTCTCATTTGGAGTGTCTAAAAATTAGTTTCTATACCTCATGTCATTGCAACATCTAACATCTCCACATGGACAAAATGAAAGGCATCCACTAGATTGTGCTTATTCCTCCCATGTCTTTCCTCTCCCTACAATTCAGTCTATGAAGAAACTTAAGAGCTCGTATTCAGTTTTATTAGGCTGTGACTGCCCTTCCTGGCAATTCAATGGGATGCAGCACTTCTCTGCCCTCACTTCTACTTACAGCTTGTTGGAGCTTCTGTGCCTTATGCAAGCTTCATGAGCAGTGACTCACTATTTTCTTCTGATTATCAACAAAGCCATTAAACATTGTCAGGTCAAAATTCACTACCTGCACATGTCCGTGGGGATTTTCCTCCTGTGACATTGTGCTCAAATAATGTAACAAAACCATAAACAACAATACCAAATAACAGTGATCAAGATCAGAAGGTATCTCCCCAAAATAGTGTTCGTGAATTATTGAAATATTCTCACTTTTCTTCCCCAGCTGTGAAACCAGAGATTCTTTCCTTAAAAAGCTCCATCAGCAAAATCTGCCACGTTTCTCCTGATGAGACTTGATCTCTGCAGTGAAGACATACCTAGTGAATATATCCTATATTAATTCAGCAGCCCTATGCTGCTGAGACATCTTTTAAACTCTGGTTAAAATCCTGATCCCACCAAATTTCATGTCCAAATCCCTTTGTACTGCAGTAAGGCAATGATTTCTCCTCTGTCCCTACAGGGGTAAAGGCAGATGCCATGTTTGGAGCTTGTCAGGCTAGTTGGATTATTATTTTTCCATCTTTCCTCATGTTTCTCAACTCTCCTGCCTGTGGATGGTGTCTCTGTCCACCCACTTCATTTCTATAACCAGGGGAGAAGCAGTAGTTAGTGAAAAAATCTCAAACTGGGTAAATCTTCTCTGAGAGCTTAAGAAAGCATCTGTAGCTCTGTCCCAATTACCATTTGTACATAGTTAGCTCTGGTCTGGGAGGTTAAGCTGCAGGCAAGATTGCACAAAGGTATGAAATACCCCCTGCAACCTTCCCAGTGTAGGCAGAGGGTGCAGGCAGCAGGTCCTGGAGACCAACAGGTAGAGTCAACTGGGAACGTCCTATATGAGCTGAACAGTGAGACCAGTGAACAGTCCAAGCTGGTGCTTATGCACCATGATGTATCTTGGTTATAAGAGAACAAAAGAGAGTGTGTGAGAAAATGATGAAGAACGGAGTTTTCATGACAACTGCTTTTGCCAGTTCTCCCCACCAGCATCAGAGCCCTCTAGGTCCTCCTGCAAGGCCAATTGACTTTACAGAGGACACAACCCTTGCAGGGAGGGCTTAGAGGTCAGAAGTGGCAGGAGCAATCAGCTCTTTCTCAAATAGAAATCATTGTAGTCTCTGACCTCATGGAAACTTCTGCAGATCCACTCCTGGAGAACAAATCAGCAGCTGAGACAAAAATTTTTCTTCAAGGCAGGTACCCAACTAAGATTTTCACAGAAAGAGAAATGTCTCCCCCCTGAAGCCTCCATTTTCAGTCACCTTTTTCTCAGGATCTCTTTTTAAATCCCAGGATGTTCAATTTGGGGGTTTTAGGGATTTACCTTTTTTTTTTTTTCAGACCATCTCAGAGGCTTTGGAAAAATATTTAGTAAATCTAAAAGCTCTTATTGTTTCTATCAGAACTTTTCATGGAAAGAAGAAGCCATTCCCAAGCATCTCTTTCCTAACACAGTAACAATCCTGTACAGCTACATGCCAAAAAAGAGAACATATTATCCTTCGCAGCTGATCTTGAATGCCTCTGAAGGTCTCAGAGTCCCTCTCCAACTCAGTAATGGATTCAGGCTCAGAATATTATTTATGATAATGCCAACAGTGAAAGCAGACATAGCTTTATTCTGCTTCCACAGGTATCAGGCAACTTATTCTTGGAAATCTCAGAAACATCTTGCTTATTTCTTTCTCCTGGGTCTATGAAGTGAGCAGGCATAATTATGTGCTGGCTTAACTTTTGTCATGTGGAATTTCCTACCATTCAGAATCAGAATTAATATATTTTCGGGACCTGTGCATCAGCAGTTCTATAGAAGGTCCCTGTCTGTCATCAGCAACCTAGGGCCAAAACCGAGCAGCTTCAAAAATGACATGTGAGTTGGCCTTGCTTCCTGCTACATTGCAGCAGACCCTTGCTCGAAGGACAGGAAAAGCCATTTGCCCTCCACTCGTGTAAATCAACACTAATGTCAGCAAAGTGCCTCCGCTAAAAGGAAGGGGAGACATAGATGTTATATCAGTCCTCAGCTGGTGTTTCACTCTCCTAAAAATATTTAATGTGAGTATGAGATAGCAATTCCTATATTCCTTTTAGATTCTGCTCAACTTAAACAAATATTTAATAAGAAATGGGATTCAGGTGAGCTGGATCGATTCCTGCTGTTCTCACAGTTGTTCAGGGATTCTGAAAGATGGGCTCCATCGCTCTCTCTCCCTGCACAGACAGGATTGTGCAGACGGGGGCACTCTGGCTAAAGTCATTCTGGCATTTGTGCAGGACACAAGGTGAAGGATACTTCTCCAATATACGTATTTGAATTGCTCATAGTGCTTGCCTGCATCAGGAAGAGAGACACACAGGCCAGTTAGATTGTTTTATTAGTAGAGCAGTGGAAAAATAACAACTCAGCTAGCCCAATGAATATTGATTTGTTCCTAATCAAAACCAGGACGTGTCACGTGGCAGTTTCTATGCAAGGCATGTGATCCCATACACTGCAGCTGGTAATTGGCCACTAAAGCATGTGATCCATGCCCCGAGTGCATTAGGGCAGCTTGGAGCGGAGACTACTGACAGGAGAGGGGTTTCAGTTGGATGCCTGACCCTCAGGATAGGTTTGGCTATTACCAAGCTGAAGCAAGAGTTTGTATAAAAATACTACGGCAGAGGATTTTTACAGGCAAATTCAGGAGGAAGAGCTGCCCCATACACAGCACAGCATGGCTGGTGGGGATGTTTCCACCCGTTTCTGCCACAGAGCAGCACAGGCTTAGGCTTCAAGCAACAGGAGCTGTCTGTTGCAGGACAACTCTATTCTGTTGACAGAAGTAGGCTTTCAACTCAATTTGGACCCAAAGGAACACATTTGCCCCTTCCCCTCCCCTTCTGAGTCATGTATCTTTCATCCTCTTTTTCAGTGGCTGCCCAAAATCTAGTGCTGCCCTGTTCCCCTCTGAAATGGTACTGGTACTCCTTGCCAATTCTGCTTGCATGAAGCTAGAAGGGTAGATCAGGGCTTCCCTGTGCATGTCCTGAGTTTCCAGTGCTGACTGTACTAGGACTTTAGCAAGATGGACTTTGTCCCCTTCACCAGGAGATGCTTACCTCAGCTCTTCACTTCTGTTTCCAAGAGGAATTAATCCCAGTGACAAAATGCAGGGCTAAGCCTCTCAGTTCAGGAACTAGCCCTGGAAAAAATCATGTTCATGACAGGTGCTAATTTTCTGTTATTAATTTAGATAGTAAATTTATCCTAACTATGGGTTCTAGTGTTATTATGGCTATAATCCTACTAACAAGATGAGCTGCCCAGCTGGTACTTAATGTGTCTGAAACTGTGAATTATACTGCTGGAAAAAGCCACGTGGAACAGGAGTCCGGACTGGCTAATGCAGTTTGAATCTCATGCATGAATCTCTGAGGAGAAACTGGGACACTCCTGGACCAGCAGAGAGAGGGCCTGTTTAGGTTCAAGAGGTCATATGTGTCTAAGTGTAATGAATGGAAGTTTTTTTCCCATGATATAAAGACAAGAGGGATTTAAGTTACCTAGCTTCTTCCAGATTAATGGGGAGAATAAAGTCAGTAAGAAATACTCAGAGGGAAACTCAGCTCTGGAAAGATCACCATATAAAAATCAGCAAGAGCATAATCCTTCCTCTGTTATGTCTCCTTGATCTACCAACCCATGTTTAGTCATGGGACTGTCCCTAGGTGTTGTGTCCTTGCATGTTCCCTGCACAGGACTTACTCACTTTTCTCTTCTGTAAGATAGTCAATCGAAGCTCCCTCCTGAACACTCTGTTCTCCTTTGGGAGCCTTCCTGATCACAGATCTCCTTTTCTTGCTTTATCCTTCAAGGTCCCAAATTTCTCAGACTTTCTGAGACTGAGATCAAGGTCCAAATCCACATTCAGGTCACACACTGGCACAGTCCCAGAATTAATGTTCCCACAACCAGTGGGAAATTCAGAGCATCTCCCTCCCTCCTCCCTCCTTGTCCCATGCTGTACATGATTATTATTCCAACCAAAAAAACCAAACATCGAAAAAGTAGGTGATTCCTCCAAGATCAAAGGGCAGAACAACCCCAGGATGAAGGGGAAGAAGTCATGGCTCTGACATCCCCATCAACCCCTAGCATGTAATTTTTTCATACAAGTTGTCCCCATCTTTGGGCACTGTTCAGGGAACTCCGCTGTTGCTTACAATATGTGGTGTTGGTCAGTGACTGGCTGACTAAGACCTTGCATTTGCCAAGAGAATAGGGACTGGATGAGTTCCACACAGTGTTAAATGATTTAGCTGAAAGGGAGAAATGCAAAGAAGAGCTAGGGCAGATGGCTTAGCCAAGGGCTGGAGACAATGAGAGTCACTTTTGTTCGGTCCCTTCTGATAGGTATTATTTCCGAGTAATAGCAACGTGTCTTTCCAGAACTTGCAGGCCCAGCCTTCACCTGAACTTTAAAACTGCTTCAAAGGACAAGGAATGAATAAAGATAACCACAATGAAAATTTCAATTCAGTTGTGCTGCAGTTGCAAGAGGCTTCATCTCTTAGTGTCCCCATTTTGCACAGCCTGAATGGCTATTGCTGGTACCTCAGGAGAGCAGAGGAAAGAGCTACCAAGTCACCCTGTTTCCCACTTAGCTTTGCCAGGGGCCAAGTCCCAGGGTGAAGGACTAGGGAGGATTTACTCATGTTTGTTGTGCTGAGCTTTTCAGCACACGGGGACACATGTCTGTGTGCAGAGGTTTGCAAAATCAGTCTGCACGTGCTGACCAGAGTTGCCTGGATGGGCACATCTCCATGCACTCAGGGCAGAAACCACCTCAGGTGCCTAGCAAGAGCTCCACAGAGCAGGCAGAGCAGACCCGGTGCTAGCACAAGGTGACAGACTGCAGGCAGAGCAACTTCCATCACTGAAAATGCATCAGATGACCTGTTTCCAGCATGAGTGTTCCTCCTTCTTCCACATCCAATTGCTCAGGAGGGAATCTATCAGTCTGGAGTTATTTATCTTCATCTAACTCATCCCAATACATTCTGTTGTTTAGTAGAGAAATTTAAGAGTTCATAGGTGGCTATAACTCAAGCTCAGGCTAGATCTACAATCATTTCTAGGCAGAGAGCTCTCCCACCCATTTGCAGCAGACCAGCACTGGTTTGTATAGCAGCAGGAAACAATTCTGGAGCTCTGCCACCAGTCGCAGTCACCAGATTTGCAAGGAACAAAATGGCAGGGAAAAGTGGGGATAAATATTAAATCCAGGCTAGGCTTCTCCCTGGGGACAAACTAGAACAGTCCAGTGCAGACACATCTGCACTACCTCACCTGGGTGACCCAGCTGCTCTGGGGATACTCAGGTTAACTGTTTTATGAGTCACCAGGGCCTATGCTAAGACTGACACATCTGGGTAATGAGCAGGAAAGGAAGACGCCCTGAGATTTCAAGGCAGCTCTCCCTGCCCAGTGACTCCCGGAGAAATCCATGAACAACCTACGGATGTCCTGGATGCAAAAGCCTCAAGGGACCGTGATGACTGAACCAAATTCACCCCAGAGCTCCAGAATTTCACCCAGCGTGTGGTTAAGACAGTGCACAATTTCCACAAAGACTCTGAATCTTCCTTCAAAAGCTCCAGGCAATCAAGAAATGATTTCTCGCTTCATAACCTGATCTCTCTCATAGTTCTCAGGTAGCACCTTCTTTCTGGTCTGATTTTGTCTACTTCCAACATCCTACTGAACCTTATACTGTCTTTGTTAGCTAAACTGAAAGCCCCCAGCTATCAGAAATCTTTTCCCTCTATAGGGACTTACAGTCTATGATCAGTTTTCCTTTCAGGTTTTCTAAACAGATTAAAATCCTTCTTCAAGTTTTCCTGAGCGCACATTTCAAGGATATTTTTTTCCTGCACTGGGGACCAGGGTGGGGGATGCTCTATGTTTATTGAAGGGAGGTATCATTTTTTTCAGAAAGAACTCATCTGTGGAGGACCGCGGAACTCCAGCAGCAAACATGCTATCACACAGGTTATGACCATTCACGAGATCTAGGCAAGGCTATTTAAAATATATCAGTAAATAAGTCCCCCAAAAGTTCCTATTTTTCCTCCAGCAATACTCCATATTGCAAGTTGAGGAACTGGTTCTGAATATTCATGGAGAAGCATACATTAACTACTCCTTCTTTTCTCAATCTCTCTCTTTTCCTTAATTTTATCATTGCTTCAACTGTTGTGCTTCATCCTGGAGCGATATTCTCTTACTGCAAAGATGCAAGTAGCTAACTAGCACGCTTTCATGCTGAAAACTTGGTTCAAGCATCTGAGTGATGGAAGTAGGGTGAAGAGGTTCAGGCATGGAAGATAAACTGCTGACCTGGTTCACTGTACGCTGCCAAATTATGTTTTCATTCACACCAAGGTAAATGTGATGTGCACAGGTGGCTGCAGATTTACTGCAGAGTCGTGGGGTTCAGCACAGGGATGTCAGGCAGGTACTTAACCTTTCTACTATGTCTTCCAGCCCAGGCTGTCTAGATCCAGGTAGGATGAAAACCACGCCCTTCCAGGACAGAGAAGGGTGCTGCCTCCCCATTGGATGCTGTGGCCTCCAAAAGCTACGATTTTCCTGCAGCTCACCCCTAACAGAGTGACTGCAAAGCCTGGAAAAGTGCTCCACTGATAATTCTGTCTCTCTTCTTCCCTTGAAACTGTGAGGAGCTGCCCGCTGCCCTGCCTGCTCTATAGGCACCCGCATTACTTTAGTACAGAACTGTGTCATGGCACATGGTTACATCAGGCTTTGTACAGATTAATGAGAATAATCCCTCTCTAGACTCTGTCCATCCCCATTCAGGCAAGCAACTTACAGCTGCCTCAAACCCACCATCAGTCTTCCAGGAATCTTGACGGAAGCCTCGCCGCCAGTAAGCATTTGAAAATTTTTTGGCATGTCCTCATGCTGTGTGGTCATTAACTTTGCTTTCGAGGTCCTGAAATTATTTCTGACCCACAATTCTAGGGTCCTGCTCTTTGACATGGACTTGTTGATGGGGCTTCCTGACACTACTGTCTTTGGTGGACCCTAGACTTGTCTGTTAGATCAACATTGGTTGGATTTTGGACTCAGTGTTGGGACTTTCTGAAGCTACTTTCTGAAGCCTGCTGAGAGCTGTCTTGTTCATTAAAATCCCCTGTCCCAAGAGGCCCAATTCTGGCTTCCTATTACTACTTCTAGTTGGTCTTGGCCATTGGGCATTACTACCCACTTGGTAGCTGCAAATTTGTGTAGGTACATATATCTCAAAGTGTCTGTGCCTGTCTGACTTCATTTAAAGGCAGAGGCTTCTACCCCAGCTCCTGCAAACACTGAAAACAACCAGCAGTTTTGCCATCTCCAAGCCTTCCTCCTGGGGTGAGATGTCATGTCCTCCAGTTTCTCTTGTTGCATATGTAGAGGTAGCAGTTAGACATATTATCTCCAGCTATTAACATATTTGTACAATGAATGATTCTGCAGGTACCTGTTAAAGAAAGATGAAATATTTATAAGCTGAGAGGTGCTTAAAGTGTCCCTTGAAATCCTGTTCTTCATGAAAAGTGATACTTGCACTGTAGTGAAGGGCTTCTCAGCTGATAAAGAAGGTCCTAACCCATCTGGGTGTGTCCAGCGTAAGACTATATTTCTAGAGCATCTTTGTAACCCAAGTCTTCTTTACGGAGGCTGCTAGATCAACTTGATTAACTATTAAGACGGAAATTTGTGAAAAAATCACAAGGGATATATATATATACACTCTGTGGACTACCTGAGAGTACAGCTACAACATACTGAGCTTTGCCCTAGGTGAAGATGCCTAATGGGGGAGAGAATATCCAGGGAAAATGGTTTGTCTGAAGAGCAAGGCACAGACATCTCTCAAGCTGTGGAAATTAACCATGCTCCTGGATGAAACAGAAAATACATGAATTAAAAGAGAATATCCTTATCAAGTAGTGCCTGAGGTATATTATTGCCTCTTATATCTTGCTCCAAATCTAGACATTTGCTTCCTGACTGCACATTGTGTTGGAATCAACTCTCTATTTCCTCAATAGTCTCTGATACGAAGAGTGGTATCAAATTTTTGGACAGATAGTAATCACCCCATCTCCCAGGCAATGACAAATCTGCTTCAGGAGCTCCGAGTTCTTAGAGGCATCCAAGAGCCCGGGACACCCACGAAAACCACCACCAGGACCCAGATGTCCACAGGAAATACTGGGTGTTCCACTGATGCAGAAAGCAGCTCTTAGGAAGTGTTTGCAGACAGCAAGAAGCCATAACAAGGTTGACTTGATGTTGTCAGAACATTCTTCAGTTCAAAAAAGCTAAAGGAGAGCAAACACCACAACTGGTAAACCTGGCATTGTCAAAAAAAAACCCTCAAACCCCAAACTTTTTTTTCTGTTATGAAGGGGCAAAAAAATTCTACATGTTCTGTCTGAGTTTTTATTGCAAATCAAAATGTTCCCTTAAAATGACTGTTTGTTTTCTGAAGAATGGGAAGGATTTTTCTCCAAAGGAAAAGCATTTAAAGAAGAGGTGGGAGAGGTAAGAAGAGAACTGAGGTACAGTGGGAAGGATGCATCTGGAGCAAAGAAAGAGGATCACAGTGCAGATAAAGTCCTGTCCAAACTCCAAAAGGCCTCTAAATCATAGAATGTCCAAGCTCAGAAGCTTGCTGCCCTTACTCAAGGTTGTGTGCTACGGAGAAGGCCATTCTGTGGATGTTGGTGTCCCAGGTTAGGTGTCCCCACTGTGTGGATATCGTGTGGTGGTGCCCTGCAGCAGAGAGACTGACTAAACTGAAACTGTGTGGGACCTTATCCAAATAATGTTATTAATATGACATAATTAACTAAAGTATGCACTAAATTATGAGCCTCTGCCACTCCCAATGCTGATTACAAGCTCTTGTTGTTCCTTTCTGCCATTAAGAAATGACTGGGGCTGTTTCAGAGAAATATCCACCAGTAACAATGAGGGTGTCTTAGCATCATAGTTTATCAGTACAAATGACAGTAATTACCCAGCTGACTGTCAGTATCTCTGCAAGGGGAATGATAATTTGTCCATATTAGTTTAAAATCAAAACCTGAGGAAGAAATCAATGCAGTGAAATGAAGTCTAGGCTACAAGAGAATGTGGGACCTGATGGGTCCTATCAAGGGAAGAGAGAGCATGCCAAATGTTGAGGAGGTGACGGGTCACAGGGGTCCTGCCTGTCTCGACTGGGGAAGGGGAATATGACAGAAGGTCGCACCTTCATACTTTGGACTCCAGACTGCACAGCCCATTCTTGTGGCAAAAGTTTGCTGTCTTTGCAGAGACTCTTTGCCCAAATCAAGTGGGATAGGGAAGAAGTCATTACTTTTCAGTTCAAGCCCTGATGAACGATTCATTAGACACTGCTCAGAGCTGCAACTCACCACTCCATAAAATGCCCCAAAAAAAAAGAGAGGTTATATAAACAAGAGACTTGGGGTGGATTCTTTATGTATGGAGGATCTCAGCACTGCCACCATTAAGAATTTCACTGAGATAAGACTTTAAAAAATAACATTTGGACTAACTTGAACTGTCATTTCCTCAGACTGAAACATTTTCTCTGGATCAATACTTTCTTCCACATTTTTTTTTAAAATCTCAATAAAGCCCTATTTCTCATGATAATAAAATTTAGCTTTTTGTTGGAAGATTTTCAGCCAGCTCCACCTACTGCTGCTCATAGTGCCAATCTTGTCATCTTCAAAGCTTCATGACTCACCGCTGCTTCCCTTCCTGGGATGGAGAATACACAGCTACTTAACGGCAGAGGTGGGCACATCCTCCTCCAAACGACATCTGTGACAGAGATCACTAAAATGCCAAAGACCAGGCTTGTCTTTTGCTTTGTGGACAGGAACAGAGGACTGGACCGGCTGCTGGAGTTGTTTCTTTAGAGAGGAGATCAACAGCAATAGAGAGGTTGTTGCTGCCACCACTTCGCAAATCACTTCACCTTTGTTATGGTAAACATCTTCTTCACCAGAGCAGCAATAGACATGACTGGTCACTTTCCACCCATAAGAACTCGAAGGAGCAAAGGACAGTGTGGGCCGGGACTGCCCCTCTCACCGCTTCAATGCAAACATGGCAAACACTGTCCTAGGTCTAACTGTCCACTGGCTCCATACCCCAGCTACAGTCTGACTGTCACCCACAGTCCAAACCAGAAGCTGTTCTGTTCAAGCAGTTGCTGATGTTGGCAGGACTGCTTCAGTGTCTTTCCCATCAGGGGAGAGTCCTCAGGTCCAGCATACCCTGGGATGATCTCTTGCCATGTAGTCATACTTCAGGGACCTTGGCCATATTTCAGAGGGAATGTTCCTCACTGAGGTTACATTGAGTTTCTGCATGTGTCCTGTGCTTCTGCAGAAAGAGAGGCAGGGATTTATCTTCCTTTGCATTTGCATTTCACTTTCCATTTGCAGGCTTTGAAATACTGGTAACCCAGAACACTGACACTTGCCTTTCTCCATTTTCTCTTCGGTCTCCTTATAACTCTCCATAGCTGATATTATTGCATCTTGCAGAGACTCCTTTAATCTCTTTTGAGCTCTCTCTGATCCAACAAAGCACTTCAAGGCCTGGAAGTTGTTTTTTTTCAAGGACCAGATTCATGCAACAGTCTTGAGGAGGGTATCACTGTGAGGCTTATCCTGCACAGACTCAGTGTCTGCAGGCAGGTGCCCTCAGTTCCCCAGACGTCATTCTGAACAGACATCACCGGTATCAGACACCTCTTGTCCTGTCCTCAGTGAAACTAGATGTCCTCCATCATGCTCACCTCCCACAGAAGATGGCTCACCTCGTGCCATTTGCTCCAGAAGATGAGGACTACCTTATCTTTCTAGCCTCCCTCAAGTAGATGCATAAGGTAGTCCTTACTCCACTGAGCATTCATTCATTCTCCACCAACACCTCCATTGTTTCTGTCTATTTGTCCTGCCACCCACAGAGAGCAAAAAACATCTTTGAGACAGCCTTTGCTCCATTGCCATGAACAGAACATAAGAACATAGTAAGTATACACGTTATCCTGTGAAATGAGACTGAACAATCCTTCTCTATATATCTTAAGGCAATTCAAACTCTTACATACCTCGTCATAATCGTTCTTCTCTCTTCCCCAACCCAAAGATCCAAGTCTATTTCATCTCCTATCATACAGATGCCTCTCCCTACCATTGTTGTACTGTTGTCCAGTGTACTTCTGTTGTTTGTAGAGATCCTCCTGTTTAGGAATTAGCAGCCCAAGTGTAAGGCTGTGATGACTGTAACTACAATCAACTGGCCATATTCAGGCATGACACGAATTCACGGGCAGCCAGCTGCACAGAAGTTTCCTTTCAAAGCAGGAGACTCAGAAGGCCTAAGTGCTGGGTCCAGGTCCTGGCAAAACAAGAAGGGGCCACGGAGTCATTGATCTGCTCCTTGAGATCACAGAAAAAGGGATTCTCCTGCTCCCTTGTGTAGCCTATTCCTGTGCAAAATTATCCTGGTAGCTGGGTACTTTTCTAATCTCTAACTTAAATCTCCTCTGCTGCAAAGCAGGCCAATTACCCTAAGAGGAGATGGAGAGTAATTATTCACTCCTTGCTTCGGAACAACCTAGCTCATATTTTACACTGTTCTCACATCCTTATTTGGGCAGCTTTACTCTTCTCTAGGGAAAACAGACTGGCTGAATTTCTTCAATCTTTTCTCATATAACCTATTTCTAGCCTCTGTTCATTCTCCTCTTTTAATTTCAGCTCTGTTTTGCCTCTATGGTTTTTACAGTGCAATGCCCCAAGTAGGGACCATCTCCTTGACAAGCTGTGAGCATCCACAGCTCCTGCTGCTAAGTGAGGGTCAGTGGCAAATCTTGCCTAGCCCCTTTGTAGGACCCGCTCTATTGCCCAGATCAGTCCCTGTAATGGCACTGCCACTTGTTTAACTGTACTTCAGTTTGCAAATTTATTTTCTCCTTGTGGTGACTTCTCATTTGCCTTTATTGCATTTCATCTTGTTGATTTTGCAGGACCTTTCTAGTTGATTCATGGGTTGGCATCATGACCCCCAAAGCTGATAGGAGGTGTATTTAGTTTCCTCAGCGTGGTTGTGTGGTGCTACTTCAGACGTGTTGAGTATTCAAGAGAACTTGGTGAATCTGACGGTCCTGATGTGGGGCTCATGGGAAAGCAGCACCCTGCCAAACTAGCAGCTGGAGGCCAGATGGGATACCCCGGGGTATCTAAAATTGAACAGATGTCCATATTTAGGCATTTAGCTGTGTCTGATCAGTTCCATCATCTAAGATGTTAATAAAAAGATTGAAACAAATAGCTGTCTTTTCAATCCTTATGAAAACGTGGCACTATAAAATGTGGTAAACTGTACAGCTGGAATAATTTCCTGTGAGGTCAGATAGCTGGAGAAGAAGCAAAAGATTGAGTGGCATCAGGAAATCTGTGCTTCATCTACAAAGACAACAGACATTTATCAGGCAATAAACTTGTGTCCCTATTCTTGCAATATCATTGAGTAATTTTATTATTCATTAAAACTAAAATGGCACCATGTAAGTATATTTAAGTATATAGTCAATTGAGACAGAGAACACCATTTTTTATTGATATGGAGCTTCATGTATTTTCTATTTATAAAACAATATTAGCATCAGTTCCACAAAATTCTTGTATGTTGTCTGTTTGGGTATTGGTCTGATTTTGTTGGTTTGCTTGAATTACTAGTTCAAAAATTTTTAAATGAGCTGGGCCCAGAACAGATGCCTGAGAGACTTAAATCACTTTCCCTGCCTCAGAACAGATTCCTGGTATTAAATTCAAAGTCTAATGTTTTTTAAATTGTCCCCATGCTGTATGATTTGCTTCCAATCCTATTTCCCTACTTGTAGGAAACTCTTATGTCAGATTGTGTCAAAAGCCTTATGAAATTCAAGGTATATCATATCTATCACTTTCTTCTGTCCATAGGCCAATGACCCCATTAAAGAAAGAGATTAGATTACTTTGACATGATTTGTTCTTGACAAGTTCATGTTGGCTGTTTCTCACTGCCTTTTATCCTCTAAGTGCTTATGAAGTGATTGTTTAATAATTTGCTCCAGTATTTTTTAGTATATCAAAGCCAAGCTGACTGGTCTGTAATTCCCCAGCTCTTCCTCTTGACACATCACTCCAATGAGACCTGTAGGTCATGGGAAACTCCCTGTTCTTTGAGAAAAATACTGTCCGTTTCGGTTTCATGATATATGAAAGTCAGAAGTCTTGTAACACACTTTCATAGCCCAAGCTCATTTTGTGCATACCAGCTGCCTGCATGACCCCTCATTTGAGAATAGAGAGAATTGAAAGTCAAGGACTTTTCCACCACTACTGGAGAGACGGCCCGGGACCCCACAGGAGTGCTGTGCCAGACTGGAAGCCCCTGGGAGGCTGAAGAAAAGCTAAAGTAGCTGTAAAGTCTCCTAGTCTACTGGCCTTTCCTCTTTACATTGCATGTTGAAACTGCATCGGCAATGCTGAAATCTCCGGCATTTTGGAAATGGGAGGGCGGTGTGAAGCAAACAACATCTGCCATCAGGATCGATAGCTCAACTGACTTTGTGCCAAATGAACTGTTGCTTCCCAGCTTTGATTCAGTCCCTACCCCCTGCTCAGTCATTTCATAACCAAAATGCCACCCCAGCTGAACCTCCCTGCCTGGCCACTGGACCACAGGGACCACTCGGTAGGATCTCAGCAAAGCAGAGCTGATAAGCCGGCGCTTGCATCACCGGCTCTGTCAAGCCACTTGCTCTGTCAACAAGACAACATGCTGTGCTGCTAAAGGTGAGGAGTCCCTTGAAAATATTCCACTCCTGCAGACAGGCAGAGATGCTATCTATCAGAGGCAGGGGCGAGCCCTGTAACACAGTTCACCAGCCACTGGAGGGAAGCTTATCTGCATTCAGCAAGCCCCTCATTGAAGGGAATTATGCAAGGAAGGGAGTTTTCTCTCTTCCTCTGTGTTGTTTTCAAGTTACAGGAAGAAATGTGGAGTTGGCATGGTCTTGAAGGACTCAGGCTTGTGTGAATCACTGGATCTCAGTACACCAGTCCCCAGCACCACACTGGTTCCCAATGCCAGCCAGAGCCCTGCCTGCACTGACAGACACACAGACCTCCAATCATCATGAGATGGTCCAAATCCAGACTTGACTGTGTTTGGGGGGGATCTTGGTAGCTGTGTGTGTAAGTTAAAGTGGGGCACAGCAACCTCAGCACTCACTGCTGGAGCTCTGCTGCTATCCAGACTGCATCCCAGTCTAGGGGACTGACTTGGGCTCTGCATGGGTGCAAGTTTGTCATGGAGCCACAAAGATTGGAATTTATATTCGTGGAAAGCCAGTGGGACCACAGGGCTGGTGAGACACTGCAAGAGCCCCCATGTCATACACTTGGGGAGACAGTGAATGGCGTTTCAGGGAGGTGTTCAGTGTGTCACCCATTCCAAGTGTGGACCCCCGCCACACACACACAAAGTCAGGGATATTTTACAGCCAGAATTTCTCTCAGCCTGTCTTAACAGAGAAAAATAACAGGTAGGGAGCTTCTGCAGTTGCTGGCAGAGATGGCAACTGATGAACAGATAATGAAGGCTTTATTCTCCATTTGTTTAGCTGTTCAGGAGGAAAAAATGAGCAAGAGCTTGTAGAGAATCAGTGACGTGCTTTTGGATGTGTGATAAAATAGATGCTATCAAATTCTTTCTCAGAAGTTAATTTGCTGCGGCAGCCAATTGAAACAACAAAGCTCAGAGCACCCTTTTGTAAGTTATTTAGTCTCCAGGAAACACCTTGTGAGCCACATACAAACCCAAACCTTTTAATTGGAGCCCACAGTAAGCCAATGAGCTACAAAGACATTTGACTGGTTCAGGCTGTAATCAAGTTTAGTCATCATTATGCAAAACTAATTAGCAAGTCAGAATCCTTTTTTTGTCATCACTAGACCATTGCTGCATTTAGAAATGAGATCCCCAAGATCTTCCCTTTCCTTGCCCTTTCTTGCTGCTATTCTGGAATTAAAGCTGCTCTTTCCATCACGACAAAGGATGTGGTGAATATAAAAACAGTCTTCTTCACTCTTTCCTGAAATGTCAAAAACTGAAGAACACTTGGGTTTCTTTCCCAATTATTCTGTTCTTGAATTCTTTATTGCAGCAAAAATTTGAGATGCTTTGCATAGTTTATACGACTTCTGAAAAAAAGCATACTTAGCCCTGCAATCTTTGGCATGTAGGGTTTCCAATTTGCCAGAAATGTTTGCTTAACATTTCTGTTTCCAAAGTGGACTGAAGCAACATTGTTTGTTTGTTTGTTTTTGAATTCCCATGATCCAGAGACATGTGAAAACATCTTATAAAGATTTTTTTTTTAAAATCCCTTCAAAAAGAAGATAGACCTTCTGTTTCTGTTCCATGCATGTATTTTCCTTGCTGAGCACAGCAATTGTTGTCCACATTTGTGGTTGCCACAGCAGGTCAGTGTCTCATTACCAGGAATCCCAGCAGTCCACTCCAGCCTGCAAATTTCTGAAACCTGCCTCAGTAGCAGGGATCCTCAAAGTACAGTTTCCAGCGGTGCAACAAAAAGCTGTGGGCTGGTGAGAACTCATAGCCTGAGATTTTCAGGTTACCTGCTCCATGGGAATGTTGTGCTCCAGGATCCTGAACTGTGTATCACAAAATTCCACTAGAGTCTGTTTTATTGACTAAGTGCAAATGTTCCCTAGATCCCCAATTTTGGGATAATCTGCCTGGCAAGTGCCTTGAGAAACATGGAAATATGGAAACCTCAGCACATTTGCATCCAAGCCGTGAGCCTGCCCAGTGTCTGCAGACCCTGCAGTATGATATTTCTACCACAGGACAATCCCACTGCTGTTCTGCATGAGGCAGAGAACTTTCCATGGCTGGTTCTGGAGACTATTTCAGTGTACATCCCACAGGAGTAGAGCCTGTTGGTCCTACCGAATCTCCTCGCCTCTTACTTTCCGAACTACATCAGGATTTGCAAGTTTTCTTTCTGTTAGCAGGTATACTTCTGGTAGCAGAGACCTTGCTCCCGTGTGGTTGCAAGTCCTGGAAATGATCACAGCAACCAAAGCGGGATCACCCAGGACACTCTGGGATTTCTCCACTAATCCACCTCTGTCTCATGGCCTCAGTCTGGGTACAGGTGTATGTAGCATGACAAAGGATTTTTTTTTTGGGGAGGGGGGAGGGGGGGGGAAGGGAGGGGAATATTGGAAGATAAAGGCTCACAGGATGAATGAGGTTAGAAGGGAATCACTGGAAGTCACCTACTCCAGCCACCTGCTCAGAGCAAGATTCATTCTGAGGTCAGATCAGGTTTCTCAGGATTTTATCCAGCCCGGTCTTGAAGACCTTCAAGGATGGAGACCACACAGCCTCTCCAGGGTAACTTGATCCCACACTTGACTGTCCTCATTATGAGAACATTTCTCATTGTCTGTCTTGCAGTGGAGTGACACACTAACCAGAGACCACCAACACATGAGCTCTGTTCCTGCCTCATGTAAGGAAAGACCAACAGCATTTTGGAGGGCATTGTGGAGAGCAGGGCTGGAATTCTGGAGGATCTTGAAAAATCAGAGAGGTGATCTGGAAAACACAGCATGCAATTCAAGAAAGGCAAATGAGGAGTCTGCATTTAGGTGTTTAACTGCATCAAGACTGAATAAGGAAGGACTTGACTGCTCACAGTACTGTGGTAAAGGACTTGGGTGTCACGAGCTGAGCATGCTACTGCAAAAAGAGCCAAATACTGTTCTGGGGACATATGGGATGTGTTATGGAGTGTTGCAGTCCAAGAAGGATGAATGAAAAAGCTGAACAGTGAGAATGAGAATTATTAGAGGTAACCTGCAAAGAAAGGCTGAAATAATTGGAGGCATTTAGTCAAGAGAAGAATTAGGGGAAACATAATAGTCTGTGGTTACATAAAAGGTTTCTGTGAAGAGGAAGAGAATAATCTGTTCTGCGTGTTCATTCTGCTTAGGAGATGGGGTAATTAAATAACAGTTAGGGAAATTCAGGTTGGTTATTAAGAAAAGTCTTCTTAATGTAAGAATACTTAAACACTGCTATATATTTTTTCAGGGTTTGTCATGAAGTTTCCATTGCTGGAGGCATCTAGGAATGGCATAATTTCTACAAACACCTTTCCCAAAGGCCACAAAGCCTTCCTCATATGAGGGAGGTGGAAGAGGTGGTCACTTCGGACCTATTCCAGCCCTATTTTCTATGGGTCTGTCATGCAGGCAGGTGGGTCTTTTTCAAAAGTGTTTATGCACCAACTGCAGCTGTAGAGATCTTGGTACCTTTAAGAATTGGTTATTAAGTCCCTTCTGAAAAAAAGAGGGATGGCCCTGAAGTACCAAGGTACTTTTGAGCTCTGCCTTCTTTTCACCAGCCTCCTCTCTGAGCAGCTAAACCTCTGATGCCAATTTAGGTAAGATAAAAGGAAGTAACTAAACTTCAAGCAAATAGGGACTCAGACTAAGAAATCCTGCACCTCTTTAGGAATGCCCTGTCCCTACACATTTGCTGCTTTAAGCATGTCAGTCTCGTCATACAATCCCCTTGGATGCAGCCTCTGGCACAATCATGATTTGGATGAGTTCATACTGTTGCCCAGCTCCCTGATATGGGCTCAGACCCCGCTGTGGTGGAAGGTGTTGACTTTCATCAGAGCCACAACCAGTATAACCCAACTGTCTAATGACTTTACTTATTCTTCACAAAAGAAATCTGTTGGGAAACATTTGCTACACTGTAAAATATATTTTTTTCTTTTTTTTTTTCTTTTTTTTTTTTTATTTGCTGAATCTCTTCATAGTCATTGCTGCATTTATCTTGGCACTGGTTGGGCTAACCACTATTTTCCTACCATGAAACAATTATTCTAGCATCACCCTGAGAGCCAAGGACAGACATGAATAAATCTATAACCGTGGAAGAGAAGAAAAGTAACCAAGGCAACTCATACAGCTCTGCAAAGTAATGAGGACTCTCAGTTCTCATTGCCTGTGCGTGCAGTGGTAATAACCACTCTTTTCGAATTTGCTTTGGTGTCACACAAGATTCGATTCCACTAATTCCTTGTTGTCAGAGAGTACCTCTCAAAAAACAGATGTAGGCTGGACCAAGCCCTCCACTCTCAGGCTGGATCCAGACCCAAGCTTTTCACATCTTTCATCAGTTGAAAATAGTCCTGACAAATTGAGCCATAAATGTGTTTCATGTATCTTCCTTTGACTGTGAAATAAATGACCTTATCCGGAGCTCATCACTCTTCTCTACAATTCTGCCCAAGCAACAGAACTTTATTACCATGATGGGGTGGCTGGGCCAGGTTTCCACTGGAGATGATGGGAATTGGGTGTGTTTGGAGAGAGTTTGACATTTCTCTTGTAGCTGGAGTCCCACGTATGGAAAAAAGACAAGGACTGGTCAAGGGTGTCGGCACAAGTCCTTTTTGGTAAAGTTTGGCTGAGCTGAAGCTAGAAGACAAGGATCTACCACCAGCTCCGTGACCAAGCTTGAGGGAGGTGCACAGTAATAGTGTCTGCTTTCTCAGTTATAAAAAGGAAACTCATGATTCAGTGCGAAAAGGCTCTGAATACAGATTTATCTATAAATCTGCCCTTATTGCAGCAGTATCCACCAACCTACAGACACCATCAGAACTGCAGCTTGGTCATTTATTTTAAACACTGAGTTTCACAGGTTGCCTATTTCCCAGCATGCACTGATGTCAAACTTTTGATGTGAGACATCTAACGGGGAGAAGAATGGCATGTGTGAGATTTGCTTATGGTGCATTTTTTAGACTGCCATTAAACTGATCTATTGCTGGAACAAACAATAAAAAACTGATTAAAAGTCAGCCCTTCATAAATTAAACATTGTTGTCTCTAGCTGGCAAGTCTGCCACTTGGCAGAAAGCTAGAACAATTGAACTCGGTGCAGTGTGTATCTACAGAGTGACAGGCTGGGGGGATTTATTCCTCTTCCACACCACATTACCAAATAAAAGGTACATTGGCAAAATCAGAAAACTCCTGAACCTTTCTGGGCTAATGGCATTTGCAAAATACCTGTCCCAGGTGAGCTACTTTTCAAGCAGAGAAGCTATCAAACTGCCTACTTGAAGGTTTGGGGCTTTTTCTGAACGTAGATATTTTAGTTAGGGAGATTTGTAGTAATGGCAAATGTTCTGTTGGGTGAATTCAGTGACAAGCACTTGGTCTGTGCATGGTGTCCTCAGAGTCATCTACAGCAAGAATTTCTGTGCTAACCAGGATGAGCACAGGACTAAACCAGAGCTCCTTTTCAATGTAATTCATTGTACGGAACAGAAGAGCAGGGGTAGGAAAGAGCTATGAGAAGGTTCACTGATTTTGTTTCTGTCCTGATGGGAATAGTGTGTTGCATCCCCACCAGGAACATCACAGCTTTTGCTCGGCATTTGCATGTAGATTGAGCCTCAGGTAGCATGAAGGACTGATTTAAGCATAGCCCTCTCTCTCCTCTTGCTGTTCTCTTACTCCCACTCCAGCTCCTACTCTGGGAAGCACCAAGAGGAGAATAAAGTATTTTTCAAAGCTGCCTTCTGTGCTTTTTCATAGACACCCAAAGGCAGCCCAGCCCAGTGGGGCTGCAATCCCCACACCACTGCAGTCAGCTTTGATGTTTCTTCCATTGCATGAGGTATTCCTCTGCAGTGCAGTATCCCCTGAGCTTCAGTGTTACCTTGTGATTGCCAAGGGATTAATTTCCAGCTCAGCCTGTGTGCCTTGAGATTTTATACAACATCCCTTCTTACTCACTCAGTCTTCTTTCTGTAGGTCCTGCCATTAAGATTGTCTGTTAACCCACATCTCCCATAAGCTGCTGCTTGCTTCATCCTGTGGACTCTTGTGTATCCATTCAGAATTATGATCACCTCTTTTTTCAGGTGCTTCTTGGGTTTATAATGCCCATAAGAAGATTAAGCTATTGGAGCTGCTGGCAGGTGCTGCTAATATGATCAGCTGTGAGGAAATTAATCACTTTATTTGGGTCTGTTCCTTGGACAGGAGTGAAATATGATTTCAGATGCTCTTTCCCTGAACTAGCCAGAGCATGGATAGTCCATATCTACCTTTCATGCATTTGAAGGAGGACAGTTAACCTGATGCACACTGGCTCAGTCTCTCTATTCATCCCTCTCTTTCTTTACTTTGTTTCTTTGTCTGGTGGACTGTACTGATGACCCATGTCATAGCTCCCGGACATCCTCCAAATTTAATAAATGACCATGAGTTCGCTATGTGGCTTCTCTCCATTTTCAGGATACAGAAAACTTTGATTGCTTTGTAAGTGTGGTGAGAAGAACGGAGATCATTAGTGGTTCTGAGGACTGCAGACCTGGTGGTGGCATGCAAGAGGCAGCTTCTGAGTAGTTTCCAAAATGCTCTGCTTTAGAAGTAATGTGATCCTTTCTGACCAACAGACTGCTTTGTCTGGAGACTTGTGCAAAATGAATCCTGGGAAAGAAAAAAAAATCAGTCACATGACAGAAAAAAATTATATACCCTAAAGACATCTGGAACCAAATTCCTCTCTGACATTGAAGAACAAAAGTATAACTCTCAGCAGAAATCACCCTGGCAGCAGTGGGGAATGGGTATGAGAATGCTGGGGTTTTTGTCTCAATGGTAAACAGGCCATTCAGAAATGTTCATTATTAGCATCTCTACCTGTTTATTCAAATTATAGCAACTGCTGCACATTTTTTCAGCCTATAGTCCATCATCTTTAGACATAGACTCCGTTTCAAAAAGAACCTGCTGCCTAGTACCACTTTGTCCCCAGGTCATTTCTCCAAGAGATTCAATAGCTGGCAACTGGAAACAGTTATAAGCTGGCTGCTCTTTCAGTGGAAACTACAGTTTATACCATAGTCACCTTTTCAAACCAAATGCCACTTCCCAAGTAGGATAATGATAAATATTGCCTTCTCACTTTTAAAATTAAAACCTTATTTGTGGATTGTTGTTTTTTGTTGTTGTTGTTATTTTCCAGCCACAAGATCTTATGGGTGTTTTTCTTGCTAGCATGAAGCTGAAGACTCCTTTCACCTACCTACAGTCAGCTTATGGGTAAATAATCAACTTCTAACATCCCAGGCAGTAAGGACATAGTTTTTAATGCCTAATCCACCTGTCTATGTGCACATTAAGGTGACACAGTAGAGGATCCACTGTGACTCACCTTCCTCGAGAACCACCCTGCACAGCACCAACCTTGGAACCAGTACTGGTACAACTGCTAGACCTTTCCTCTCCTGAGTTGTGACCTCCTGTCTGCTGCTTCTCCAAATACATTATCTGTAGAGTAGAATATATGTTGGACCTAAAAGAAGTGTATTTTCTGTTGCATTCAGAAAGCATGGGAAAGCACACAATGCCAGATCCAGCTCAATGAAGCCACACTAATGGGAACAGTGGCCAAATCCAGAAAATGAGGTACTATAAGAGGCAGCATCTGCTCTCCAGCCAATGTTCAAGGAGAAAAAATATGCCTAGTTTAAACATTTACTCCTGTCATGATTGCCAGTACAGTGAATATTAAGGGCTAAAGGAATTCCTGGCACCTCCTGTATCTGTCCCTGGATGACTTTGCTATACTGAAACTGGCTTGGACATCTGTCCATTAGCTTCAACTTAAAGCAAAAGATTTCCAGGGCTTGATAAAGCACTTAGTGAGATGATCCTGCATGATGGGACTAACAGCAGAGCTGAGGTGCCTAGGCATGAAGTGAGAGATGTGCTGTGGATGGTTGGTTAGCCACTATATTGTTCTTATGATCCATGGACAGCTGATTCTGACCATGTGGACAAGCTGAATCTGTCTCCTTGCAATGCTGACACTGACAGGCTGTTGTGTACATCTGCCAGATTGAGTATGCCTTGCAACCTGTGCAGAGCTTCTCTGGACACATGGACAAAGTCTGTCTGTCCAGGAAAGGGGAGCTCTGCCTCTTGGCTTCCCACTAGCTCCTCTCAGCTCAGGTTCAAGGTGCATACACAGGGTCAGGCTTCATATCTGGGGCTGTTAGCAGTTCCTGTTCCTCCTCTTGGCTGCTGTCATCCCATCTGAGGCAGAAATTTGTTGCTTGCCCTCCCCATGACACTTCTTATGCAGTGCATGAGCAGAGATCTGGCTGTGGGTCATTTGATCAGCCACTGTCCAGCCATGGTATAAAGTTACATCTGTGCTAGTAAAGAGACCTTAAAATTCATGCCCTCGTGTCTTTTCCTCACTTCTGTGCAATTTCTTTTTCAACCTCGATGCTATCTGGCTGCAGTTAAATAGCTCCAGTCTAAAGGACACCTCCTCAGTATTGATTCTGACTGCTTAAACTTTGTTATTTCATTCAATCTTTGCTCAATACTCTACCACACATGGACACCCTGGGCTGCATATTTAGTCTCCAGCTATTATTGGTTTGGTATTAAATGGTCTGTTTCAATATAAAACATGATATTCATCTCAATTTTTAGAAGCTAAAGGAGTATATAAGTAGATGACATTTTGATCAATTAAGCTGGCTCCTCTTCATTCCTTAAGCTGGCTTTCTGCAAAGGGCTTCTGCAGCAAAGCAATGATGTCTTTAGGAAGAGAGGGGAGGTCACCAAACTGCAGGTAGCCCCTGGCTGGCCCGGGACGGCAGTAAGTGGCTGGTACCTAGAGGAGGATGGACCTCAGCTCACTTCTGAACACACAGGCACTTTTCCTCATAGGAGAATCTGATCTCTAAAGCTCCAGGTAGGCACAATCTGTCCATGATTTTGATACAGAGAATTGGGAAGGCTGTATAGAGAAAGCTGTTCACTGTGTCACCAGTACATTTTTAGGAGCTGCTAGTGGACAAGTGATATTGAAAGGGGCAGCAGCGCTGCAGAGGTGTGACTGTCGCTACTTCTCTCCTTGCTCTGCTTCTAGCAGCAGCGAAGTTCTGGGGAAAAGGACAGATCTCCTAATGCCCAGATCTCAGGGTGTCTGGAGAGGCTGTGCTATAGTGTTGGGCTCTTCTGCTGGTTATTACCCCAACGGGGTCAGAGTGGCACCACGTCGTGCTCTCCAGCACCTGCTGCGCTCACCTCCAAGGGCAGTGATGGTGGGCCCTGCCTCCGAGCGCCAGTCCAGTGGGTGTGCAGCGTCACAGCCCTTCAAGCATAGCAGCTCAGGGCAGCTGAACAGGCTGGGAGATGGATTCTGGAGCCAAGTAGATATGTGCATAGAAACGTCTCATTTTGATTGGAAGCACCAGGGCTTTGCACAATGAAAAGGTTGGAAGTGGAGAAAACAACAAAATCTGTAAATCTTCTTCCTTCCTATAGGAAACCAACATTCTTACTAAAGGTATGTTTTGAAATGCTGGTTTTGTCAAGTTACGCTTTTCATTGCCTCTGCTCTGGTCACTGGGGCAGAACAGGGCTTGTGCAAACCTTGAATCAGTCCATCCAACACGTGGCTGTCCCTGCTCTCTTATGGCAGCCGTCTTGCAGCTCTGCACTTCATTAACTGCCCTCCCCTGTCCTGAGACAGGCGGACATGTTAATCATGCAGTTCATTAGCCAGTGCCTTCCCTCTGGATCGGGATAAAGTGCAAGCCCGTATATCTTAGCCTCACTGTGCTCACAGGTCTCTCCTTCACAGCTAGAAGGCAGTCAGCTGACGCAACTTTTAAATGTCAATAAATCTGCTCTGAATCACAACTTTGTTCCCCACACCTCTAACCCCTGGTCAATCAAGAAGAAAAGGAAATTCTTGGCATAAACCACTCACCCTGAAAAGTCTTTCTGCAGTTCTGCATGCCCTGGACACCTGTCTCTTCTCCCCCTCTCTCATCTCCTGCTGGTGGTATCGAATGCCCCAGCCTTGCCATGCTGAAACCCTATGCATGAAGGGTATGAGATGTGCCTATACCATGGACAAACGCTTTGGGAACCTCCTCCTTCTAGAGATGCCCCTGCAAGTCACACACAGTGACTAGAAATAGGCACCACCTGAAGAGTCTTTGATCCCATACCAAGGCTGATGTGATCTTTTCTCACTGATTAAAGGCGTGATGATGAGTGCAGACAGTGTGTCTTCACTGTACTTCACTCTCACATATATCAACATGCTCCAGTGGCCCGAGTTTCAGACTATTTCTACAATATCATGCAGGAGTGTCAAGGGATATGGCTGAGCCAGCCATTAAACAAATGGCTAATGCTCTCTATTAACGCCTCTCCCTTCCCAAAGGGGAAGAGGAAGGGAATGAGGGAGAGAGACTTTTGGATTGGAAAAGAAAACTAAAACAGCTTTAATGAAAATAACAACAATAAAATGACATGTGTACAAATACATGCAAACTCAATATTGAACCCAACTCAATAATGATCCAGGAATTCTTTTGTTGATTCAAGTGTACTGAAATAATTTTTGAGAAATCTTGCAGTACGCAAGCCCTGAAGGCAGCTTGAATGCAGCTCCAGAATGGGGGCAGAACAAGGAAGGAGAGATGAACATTTATCTTAACATTTATAAACCATGCTGTCAGCTGAAGCAAGTCGGGGAACTGGGGTGGAGGGGAGATGCTTCAGCCTCATCCCAAGCATCAAGATTCACCAAGAACGTGGAGGCAGGTTGGGAGCAGCACAAGTGGAAATGTTGGCTCTGGCAGGGAGGACAAGAGGTCAAATTTCTGCTGGTACGCATCACAGCTTTTCTGCATCCACAAGTCAGCATGTGAAAGAGGAACAGAAGTTTTGACTTTAATAGTAAAGGAAATATCTAGACATAAGTCTTAGAAAAGCTGTCATCACTGGCATTGGTGTCCAAGTACTGCTGTTACAAGAGGGAACAGAATACTGAAGCTTGAATCGAGATCAAATTTATATGCAAAGAAAAAAAGAGGGAATTCTGAACTGGTATTTCAGGCCAAGAAGTCATTTGCTATTTATAGTGACAAAGAAAATTTCTAGTGAAATCTTAAATATATAGAGCTGGCAATTTCAGAGATAAAATTTTAATCGCATCTTTATTTTGTAATTTGTGCACGGAGTCTTTCATAACATAAGCTCAAAATGTCAAGCATCGGGACAGACCATGTGCAAACCTAAATTGCACACATCTAAGCTTTAATCAAAGCTAACTGAAGCAATATGTCATCTGCACATGTCCTGTGTCTCAGGATGAAGACACTGAGCACCAGTGCTGAAGTCTCCATCGGTCCAGAAGACATCCAGCAAACTCTCAGAAGAAAAGTGAGTTAAGACTACAAACAGGTAGGAATTCCCTGTGCCGTGAGAGATTTTTCCCTGGGGAATTATCATTATCTGCCTGTCTTGTTCCTGTAATCTTAGGCTTTTGGCTCTGATTGGTGATAGGAAGCTTAGGTACAAGAGCCTGTGTCTGACCAAGCACAACCCCTGTGATGAGCTGAGCTCATCAGCCAGGCTGATGTGACAGTCCTCGGAGAGGCTGCGCTGCTCCGTGTGCTCTGAGTAAGGAGCAGTTTCAATGCCGTGTTTGGAACTGTGCCTGCTGCTGAAAGGCACAGATATAAATTAGAGCTAACTCCCCTGGCTGCGGGAGCTACCCTAGATTTACACTGAAATAAGGTGTTAAGGTGAGAGGCTGTTCTTGCCTGTTTAAGCCAGGTTCACGTATTTCAATCAGGTATGAACAGAAAGAGTAAAGTTTAATAGCTACTAGACATATGGACTGCTTACCCAGCATATTTATTTCACCCACGTGAATTCATTACACCAAAATTAAACATCTTACCTAAATTATTAATAATCCTAAATGTTTATGAAAATACAGAACAAATAAACATGACAAACACTGTGATTCAGATGAAAGAAAAAATAATGATAATCTTTACATATTCACATATAGAAAATGAAGAATTTTGAGTTAACGAGATTTATCCTTCTCTCCGACCATTTTAGTGGAATATTTTTTAAAAATCTATTAAACTCAAGATTTCTGCGTAAAACAATACAAAATACTACTGGAAAAAGACATTAGAGTCAATCTATTCTTCATGCTAGTCAGAAAATCAATTGCATTTATTGTTCAGAAAAATTAAAAACCTTTCTACATTTTATTAAAGTGCATATCTCGACCATATAGCGAGATAAATAATTGATACATTCCAAATACATCACCTACAAAATATTTATTGGAAAAAAAGAACTGGTTTATCACCTATTTCCTTTGATAGCAGTGCTGTGCCAGTTTGATGTTTACAACTGTAATGGCTTTTTTTTTTTAACAAGAAAACATGCCAGCTGCTTATTATTTCATTGTGCTTAACATTATTTCATAACAAACCATCAAATTTGCTGAAGATAAAACCCATTATCTGAGGAAAACAGCTGTACACTAACAGGTATGGCAATTTGGTTCTCTTAGCGTGATAGTACTTCAGCTTCTCCACAGCAAGTAATGTATTTCTGCTGTGCTGAAGAGTCTATTGGTCCTTAAATCACACCTGGATGTCTGTGCAGAGCATTTGTTTAAATCCTCCTGAAGGGGAACCATGGGGCTTGGTGAGTTCCTTGTTGTGAAAGGCAAAGGGCACAGAGATATTTCTTTCGGGCAGCCGGTGGAGGACGCCCTGGATGTAAGCACGGCTGAGAGCAGCAAAGCTCCTCCGCTGCCACCGTGACCCATCTGCAAAAGGGGCAGAGGGATGCTCCTGCTCTACAGTCGTTCTCAGGTCTCCCCTGTCCAACTTCTCTCACAGGCAGCAGCAGATGTGGCTTCCTGCCCTCTCCAAACAAACACATCAGGCCTTGAGCCACGTGAAGAGATGAAGTGATAGCCCTACGTTGTACACAGACAAGGAAATCACAGTAAGTACTTCTAGGAGCCCAAGCAGCAGATCTCAGGGACATCCTGAGGTGCTCTCTAGCTGCATTTCTACATCATTCAGGTCCTCCCAACAGCCAGCCTAATCTTTATTTTCCTTTGTTTTGCTTCACTAAGTAGCCTGTAACTCCTCTGCTGAGCAGGCATACCAGCTCTCCTGGAATCAGTAGCAAAACCACTCAGACTTTATCCCTGGGCAGACTGCCCATGGAGTTCGTTACATGGTCTTCCTGCAGGGTCCTTCCTCCTCCTGCTGCTGTCTCTGCGGTGGGAGGGGGAAGCTGATGTGACAGACAACAGCCTTTGGGGTTCACATGCTTTTCTTAGCACATCTGTACCATTTCAAGGCACTATCTTATAGACATTAATCCTTCCACCATTTCTTGCCCTAAGGTGGTGGTGTTCACAGCTGAACATGGGAAAGGAAACCACAGAGAAATCATGACATTCAGAAGAACAGAGACCTGAATGATTTGGCCAGGTCACATCTTAATCTAATGTCTTACAAGTTCCCTGGGAATGTGATAATAGTTCCTCGATAATGTTCTTCCTATCATCTTGTTAATACTTGGTGGGATTGGAAGAGATTCCCAGTCCCTGAGCCAATCTCTGGCTTTTTGAAAGCTGCCTTAGCTCTTCTGTTTAGGAAATTTTTGTTTGCTAAACTAACCATATTCATGATCAATTTGTTCATTACTGGTTTTATGTTGTGTTGGGTTTTTTTTCTGCTTAAAATTTCCAACATTAAAGGATATGTTTCAGAAAGAAAAACTGAAGTTATAATTTGCTGTGTTTCTGAAGGGTTTAATAACAGCTTAGACTCCTGGATCTGCTTATTAAAGAGCTAAATCTTAGATCATGAGAAGCTATGGCATGTTTATTGAATGCAATATCCAATTAATAAGTAATTAATAGTTCAGCAAAGTTTAGTATATTGAAGTGGGTTCTGAGGAGCGAGGAGTCATTTCCTGGCATCAGGAAATGCAGGAATACAATGACAATCACCAAGTGTCACTCAGGGTTGGACTTTACAAATGGTAGTAAGGGTAAAGAGGTAAAGTTTCTCCTGCCATTCAAATAGAATGAGAACAGAGAAAGGTCTGTAGCTGTGATAATGCAGAGGAGGGGATGAGATTAAGGGCAGCTTCAGGCAGCACGCAAAATGAAACAAGTACTTGGTGTTCGAATGATGTAGTAATTACTCACTGTGGGTTGGTCAAAGGGAACAAAGCCATGGGTGTGGGAAGAGGTCACAAGTTAAATGAGAGCAAATCTCAGAATAACTGGGATGAAAAATCTGGAGAAAAGGAATTTAGTAGTCTCCGTCCAGAGTTTGGAATGAGTTTGTATGCTGAGCCACACTTCTTGTAGGAAATGCATTCAGTAGATTTCTGAGGTTTGGGGTAACCGGATAGGACTGTAGAGTAACAAGTGCAGTACCTGTATATGAAACAGGAAAAAAGTGCCTCTGGCTTGTTACTGTGACCTGAGTGTTAATAAAAGGTGTACAATAAAGGTTGAATGAAAAATATCAAAACCAGTTAAGTGAATGGCAAATGAAATTACATATTTCATGGTCTACCACTGGTAAATTGTGCCAGGATAATTCAATGTAGTTCTGTGATAATAAAACTGTTTCCCTAGGTGAAAGAATTAAGGATGCTTCCCCAGAGATATTGCCAGGTGTGGAAGCGAACTGTCTTCTGCAGCAGCAAGATGTGGCACATCCACCTTTCTAATTCAAAGCAGAGAGCTTCTATTTCACATGTTCATGGCTCCAAATAAAGGCAGGCTGAGGCTCTGTTTGGAGCTTTGTAGATTAAATGCCTTCAGGTTCAGAAGAGTCACATTGGTTCATTGCCTTTATTACAGCGAGAGCGTTTGTTTGGTGCTCCCAGAAAAATAAGCAAATAATTAAACCAGATCCTTCCATTCAGGTAATTGCTTGATACACAAAAGGCTCTTGACTTCCTAAATCATACAAATCCTTACTAGCAGTGGGCATCTCCCTTTGGGCTCTGCTTTGATGTTGTGTACATTTGCCAAGAACATAGTAAAAAAAAGACTATTTATGATGGCTTTAGCCACATTGATTTATTATTTGTAGCCCTTATTATTTGGCTATTATAAAACAAGCTGCTGTACACATCCAGCTCTCCACTCCCCAGGGCAACGAGGAATGAGGACACCTTGGGTAGTGAAGTGCAAGGATGACACCAGCACACTGAGGACTTGGTGCGGAGCTACTCAGGCCCATGGGACACACTGCAGAGTCAAGTCAGTGGATTTGCACATTCCCCACGAACTGGCTCCCAAGGCACCTAATTTCCTTAACCACGGTATCTCTCTGTTTGCAGTGCACCACACCTGCACCAGTAACCTCTCCCAGAGACAAAGGGACGTGCTACAGAAATATCAGCCACTGCTTCTTTCTCTTGGTCCTGTGGAAACCCCTATTTCCTTCCTGAGCTCCCCTGGCTCTGAGATGTACCACACGCAGCAGCACTGTACAAAGAAACACAAACTGCCCTCGGTGAAGATGGGTAATGTCCATGGTGGACGAAAACAGAACTATCTGAAAGAGGGCTGTGCCTGGAAGCACTGTGGCCAACCTAATGCTAACCCCACAGGTAATAAGTAACATCAATGATCTGCCTACAGATAAGAGAGTTGATATATATCAAGTAAGTTTTAAAAATGCAACCAGCCCAAAATATTTAGGTAGTGTCAAAATGAAATATTTAGGTGTTTTTTCTAACATGCTTCATAACTCAGTTTAGGGTCAAATATAGATTTGGAACATTGAAACTTCCTGAAGGACAGCAATTTCAGTTTTATACCAGCTTTTATAGTTCAGTTTCCACCCTATGTTTTGTATCTCAACTTGGGGTTGATTTAAAGCAGACCTTTAGAAAGGAGACACGCAATTTAAGTTTAAAGACACCCATTGATCCACCACATGCTTCACTAAGTTACTGTTGAAAACGTAAACCTTACCCCTAATCATTCCATCCCAGCCTGAATTACTGGGCAATCCATGTTCAGGCAGACAGACAAGGTCTGTGTATGTCAAAGGAAATGATTTTACTATGAAATAATATGATTGGGGAAAGCAACTTTTGCTTCAAATGATTTTTGGTGCATTTTTAACTTCAAAAATTCCTTTTGGCTGAATCATCATTGGCAGTGCCATTAATCTCCATTATTGTTAGTTATTGAATGTTATTTCTAATGAAAATTTTCATTGCCTTTGATTTGCAGTTTGCTCCTTCCAAGTACCAAAATAATGAAATAAGGCCTAGAGTTCAGAGCAATGGTCTGTCATATTATATAGCTCTTGGATATCATTAACAAGTTATTTGATAATCTTTTGTTAAAATTGTTCATTTGAAGTTCATAAAGCTGTCATACAAACCATGTTCTTTAAAGTTTTTAAGTTCCATTTTCAGGAATAAAGCATATACACATTTAAGAGCTCTCAAGTCTCAAGTATTTTAAAACAATTAGAAATCCAACAAGTTCATTAAAAGTATGATCTGATTAACTGTTTAAGTAAAGTCAGTTTGCTGCTACTAGTTCTCCTGAATTTCTTCAGATGTTTTCACGTGTTGCAACTCTCAAAATCCATGATTAAGAAGCTCAAGATATCCTACAACTCTGAATTATGATAGAGTAATAGCAATTTTATTTGCACTGGGTCACTGTGAGAGGCAGGGAGAGTCTTAAACATCAGACACAACATTTAAATAAACAAATAAATAAAATCTCTGGCAAGTGCTCATTCCACTAATGCCTTTTTTCCCCCATGCCCTGGTTTACATGCTGCAAAAGCTGCAGTCTCGGGGCAGCCTGCAGACCCCAGTAGAGGGCAACCAGAAACAATGGATACGGGCATAAAAGTGTAAGGCTACATCTGCATATCATCTACCACTGTCTGGCCTCGCACCCATGGACAGAATAGCACCCTCTTTCCTCAAAAAACAGACACCCTCTATCCTCAAAACCTTCTTGAGTGAACTGGGACATCAACACTGTACTGCACTTGGCCTCAGGTCTCCTTCATACCATATGGTGTGCCTGTGGAGTGCAGATACCAGGATTTTCCTGGAGGGCTACTGAGAAGCTGAGCAGAGTGTTGCTTTTAACAGCACGACAGTTGAGTTACCTGCTGTGTGCCCTGTGGTGTGGTATGAGGCACCGTGAAGGGTGCTTGAAGATGCAAAGAGTGGTGAGATAATGACAGTGCTGGAAGGACCACGTACAATAGGGGAAACCAAAATTGCTGTAGCCAGTATATATGGGTATAAAGCCTCTATGAACCCCCAGGGAGCTACGTCACTTTCAAACTCAGACGTGTATCTAGGAAATACAGGCAACGTACACATGGGTGCCTACATCTGCTGAGTGAGATGTACCCATATGACTGAATCATGGTGAAAAGTGTTTCCCAGAAGCTCCCTGGGCTAAGTCACTGCTATATACTGAAGGAAACTTCTTTTTGAAACAATGAAAAAGGGATTGCTCCAAAGAATATTCAGTAGTTCAAACATTGCTCTACACCATGATCTACAGGGAAAAAATGCCAGGAGTGTACAAGTTTCTAAGGGCTGACATGGCTTTCACATTAGTTACTCCATTGATTTCCCACCATCAGAGTAGGTGGGCTCAGAGCCAAAACCCCTACTGAGATACCAGTGGCTGAAAGCTAAAGCTACATGTGTTCAAACAAACCGTACATAGTTTCCTGGACACGGTTAACCACGAGAACTTAATCACTGAGATATTTTTCTGAAACATGCAGTGGAGGGACCTCAGAGTTTGTGCACAGAGTGCCATGGGGACGAGATAAGTCAGGTTTCCATGTAAATGTCAAAATTATTGCCACAGTTAAGGAGGCTGGATGTCTTTTCCAGAGCTGTTTGCTCCTGAACCTCAGCCCTAGCTCGGGAGAGTATACATACCCATGAAAGAAAAGGTGCCTTATACCTTCCTGTACATGCGGGCATTGTCTCCAACATCTTTCCTGCTCTTCTCAGCAGACCCAGAGGACGTCTGGAGAAAGATATCAGGGCTTTTTATCTTAGCTTTGGAGACTGAGGTTGTAAAAGGGTTGTAGCCCATCCATGTAGGATTGGCTTAGTCAATGCAAGAGTGTTTATGGCATGGCAGGACGGTGGGCTGTAAGGTTCATGGTGAGCCTATTCATTTGTTCCCACTCTCAACAGCCTGGGTGCTAAACTAATTACTCCTCAGCCTCAACAACATGGAATTTGGACTACATACGAAAAAGAAACAGAGCCCTTGCAGAAAGCTTTTACTCGCACAGGTTCAGGAGAGAGAGGGAACTACTGGAGAGCATCTGACAGAGGACTACAAAGATGCTGAAGGGACTGGAGCATCTCTCTTATGAGGAAAGGCTGAGAATCCTGTGGCTGTTTAGCTGGAGAAGAGAAGACTGGGGGGGATCTGACCAATGCGGATGAATATCTAAAGGGCTGGGCTGAAGAGGATGGAGCCAAACAGGACCAGCAGAGGTGCCCAGCTACAGGACAAGGGACAAAGGGCACAAACTGGAACACAAGAGGTTTCATCTGAACATGAGGAAAAAATTCTTTCCTATGAGGGTGCCAGAGCCCTGGCCCAGGCTGCCCAGAGAGATTGTGGAGTCTCTTTCTCTGGAGAGATTCCAAACCTGCTTGGACATTGTGATCATGGGCACCCTGCTCTGGGTGACCCTGCTGGAGCATGGGCTTGAATGAGATAATCTCCAGAGGTCTCTTCCAACCCCTACCATTCTGTGATTCTGTAATCAGCTGGGAGATGGCCATAAGCATGGGGAATACCCATATCTTCCTCAGAATCCTTTATACCCCTAGGATCAGCATCTTTTACTTCTTTGACCTTTCCTGTGAAGTAGATCTCACCTGTTCATGTGACCATATTGTGGATCACTCTCCTCTCAACCATGACTCAAGGAGAATAAACAAAGCTGCTCCACATCGGCCTCATGCAGATGCTGCAGGTGTCAGCCCCACAGTTTGCAGAGCCCTACATTGAAAAACTCCATACACGACTGCTGTGCATTGCCACAAGCAGCTGTCTGGGAGACTGAAGCATTTGGTGAGCCTGAAGCCACATCAGATAAAAGCCTTTGTGCCTGGAAGATGTGTTTGCCTGTGGGCTCCTCTGGATGGAAGCTGGTGATGTTTCACTTGGCTGCCGGCTTGAACAGCTCTCCATGTTCAATGCATCCCACGCTCTGTTTTATTACACTTCAAACCCACTTTGTTTGCAAAGGAGGAAAAGCTGTCAGAGGCCATTAATCCAAACAGAATTTAATCTCTCAAACAGCATTTACTCAGGCAGAGCTGCTAAATCTATATATTAAAAAACTGTTGACAATTAATTAAAATGCTTCTCTGCTAAAGTGTGAATGGGGCTGCTCTGCAGGGCACTGCCATGTGTATCAACATCCTCTCCCTGGGACACACCTCTGCTTGGATTAAAGGCAAAGCAACTGCTTTCTCTAGGCGTTTCTGTGCTGGCAGCTCTGCTGCATCCAGGCAACAGGATGACTGAAAGGACTGTCATGGGAAGACAAAACTGTGAATGATGCAGATGATGAAAAGCATCACAACCCTCTTATTGCAACATTGCAGCTTGGAAAAGGTGAGACAGGAGCACAGAAACTTTTCAGTCAGGCCTGAACAAGGCATAGAGATGTTGGAGGTGTTGCCCAGTTGGAAAGAGAACGTATAGCCCTACTGTAGTTCTTAACAAGGCAAGCCAATGGATTGGAAGATAGGTTCAGGGAAGTCATGAAGAAAGTGAAAAGCAGTCTGCATGGCACATGCAAGACAGCCCTAAAAGTGTGTGTGAGAACATGAAGTAGAAGGAAGATGATATTTCCAACTGGCAAAGGTACATATCCATGACTGTTCAATTGCCACAATCAATTTTCCCACATTGGCATTTGGTATGTGACATTTCTTTTAAGACCAAGTCAGAACTATTTTAGTTTTATAGGACAGAAACAGCTACAGAATGATTATTGCCTACACTGCTGGTGATGACAAAATGCTGTCTAAAAGACTAAAGTCACAGAGATCAGAAATCTCCACGAATTTGGACTGCAACAGCCAAAGAACTACATGCAGCAGAGGAGGGCAAAAGTGCAGACAGAGAGGACATAAAATCATAGAATCATAGACTTATAGAATGGTTTGGGTGGGAAGGGACCTTTCCAGCTCACCTAGTCCAAGTCCCCTATAGTGAGCAGGGATATTTTCAATTAGAGCAGGTTGCTCAGAGCCCTATCCAACATGACCTTGAATGTTTTCCCTCTTTACCCTTGCAACACCTTCTGAACAAGAAGCATGAGACTTTTGCCCACAGTGTATTGTGGTGGTTACCAGGTACCAGTGAGGAAAGGGCATCTAGCCTACAGACCTAGAAACTGATGATTACCAAGTTACAGTAGCCTGCAGCCCTGTCTCTCTTGGCTGTACAGCTGGGCACAGACTCCTGATAGCACAAGTCCTGCCTTTTCATGGTGTGATCTCCACTCTGAGGACACTAAAGCCTCAGGGTCAAGACCTGCTCCTGTTGCTTATTTTCCTGTTCTTGTGCAAGTTATTCAGATGGTTCAAATTACACTGTTGAAATGATGTGACAACACCTTTGGAAAACTGGCTGCAAAACTCCTCTATTCCCAGTGTCAGGAAGACAAACAACTAGGCAGGAGGTCTCTCCTTGGACTAAGAATCTTGCTTAAGCTTGTTCTGGGACACTGAGGTCTCTGCTCCAACCACGTGCTGGTTGAATTGTGTTGGTTGTAGTGGTTTTCTTCCAAATTACTCCTCAGTTAAAGCTGCACTTCCTCATGAAAATGTGTCAAGTGTTTAGTCATGTCTCATTACCTGGTTTGTCTACTGCTGGTACAAGTGTTGTGTAATCTTAACATGAAATAAATCTAGAGCACAGGAGGCTCCTCCCTTGCTACCAACCTACAGGATATTGCAGCATTA
This sequence comes from Baryphthengus martii, assembly GCA_013396935.1. NCBI lineage: Eukaryota > Metazoa > Chordata > Aves > Coraciiformes > Momotidae > Baryphthengus > Baryphthengus martii. The sequence goes on along the minus strand of VWZK01019063.1, from coordinate 92,704 downwards.
AGCAAAGGTCTTTTTTGGGCATCTTCACACTTACATAAGATCTGGTTAAGGGACAAAACACAGAGCTCCACAGGGTGCTGGAATTGATAGCTTTGTTTGGCATGGATTGCACACTGACCTATGTCAAAATCCACCAGAGCATATATGTATCACCTTCAGGCATCTCTAAACCACCACATTGAAGCCACACATTGTGGTCCACCCAGCCCAAAGAAACATCAAATCTTCTCTTAGAAGATGTGTTCTACTAATTATGACTGCAAAATTTAAACTCTTTAGCTTACTGCAAAGCTTATAACTGCTTCACTGCACACAGCCTTCGAAGGGTGATGAATCCCTGATGGTGAAAAGCTGGCTGCAGACAGCAACAAGCAACAGAGCTGAGAAAGAAAACTTTGAGGGGTGACAAATGAAGCTTTTTCTCTGGAGGCTGGCTACCTCCTTGTCTGGTTGCTGTGGACTGCAGCCTATGAGGGCTACTACCTGGCAGGGAGAGCCAACTGCTCTCTCCATCTCTCCAAGCACTATCTTCAGGCTAAGGAATTAATAGCTACTCCTGTTCCAGTTGGTAGCACCACCAGCAATGCTTCAAATAGTGCTCCTTAACTGTATCTTTGATAGCAGGAGAGATCTAGAACATCTGGGGCAGAATTGTGCCATCACTGCGTGGAGTTGCTGCATGTGGGTGGACAGGCACTGCCTGACTGCCCCACCATCAGCTTTCCCTTCCCATTTCCCTTCCAGCTACCTCTGTGGACAAATAATTCTGGGATGATACACAGCCCAGTGCATATTAGACTGTTCTTGTGTCTAATCCTGTGGCCTTCAGTGATAATACAGTGATACAGCCTGTGCTGTGATGTTGGAGAAGTCTAGCCCAGAGCCTCTCAGAGATATTAAAGAAGAAAATAAAGAGGACTTTATGCCCCTTTGAGCCCAGCAGTATTTTGTCCCCATATCTACCAAATGCCATCGTAGATCTCAGAGCAAATAGCTCCATATCTGCTGTAACTCATTTTCTCTCCCTTCATCCTCAGTGGCTCTTTTATTTGGAGCATCTCCTACTTTTAAGTCTCTGAGGAGAGAGGTGGCCACAGAGAGTGACTTAGAGCAGGTAATGTCCCAATGCCCCCCATCCAGGCTTGTTTTCTCAGCTGAAATCAGCAGTTGCATCATCTTGCTGGCAGTAATTGCTTCATAACATTGAAGCTCTGCTCTTTGGAGTCACCAGTAATGGTAATAAGTGAGGATCTCAGCTGATCTCGGTGAGGAAAAAATAGCCCACTCCTGCTAAGAGCACGCTGCTGATTAGGGTAGATTCTTGAGTTCATCTCCCACTAGGACCTGTAGGAGGAAATGCTTTAGATAAATGGTAGACCACAAAGTCATTTTGCCTGACTCTGTCCAATTTCTCCTTGCAAAGCAATGTTCTTTGCACCTTTTATGGAAAACCATTCAAATTTCTAGAGAATGCCCAATACTTGCTGCCTTAGGAAAGCTGTAACAAGCAACAGGACTGTATTTTTGCCCTTCCCATTTGTTTGCAGAACCCTTGCAGGAGCTGGAAATGAGTGCTTCCTCCTTTCTGGAAGTTTGCCCTTCAGCTGGCAAATAGAGATTTATTTTGTTGCTGGGGGTTGTAGGAAGTTGAAATGAAAACAGCTAATTTTAATATTAGCAACAATTTAAATTCATTAGCACCTTTTCCTGCCAAAACATCTGTGCTGATGTATGCCAGACCCACACCACAGTTTGCAAGAGCAGCCAGAGGAAATAGCATTTGGAGCTTTATTGCAGCAACATGACATAGCAGTGTGGATGAGAAAGCTTTCTTGTTGAGTCTATACCAACACCAATGGCATTGCATTTTGATTTTAGGAACACAATAATTTGTCCTAAAAATATTCCCAAACTTGATCTTTACAGTCTAAAATATTTTCCTCATCACATTAAGCTTCTTCTAAATGTGTCTGTTTATAAACTTCACAAGTGACTTAAAAATTCCACTAACATAAAAAAGCTTTTTCGGGTTGGAAATCTGTTCCATTTCTGTGCATGCACCCAGGGCCATATCCAGAATGTCAAGCAGGACTGTTGCATTTGGAGGGATTTGTTTTCAAATGGGTGAGCACTTTGATTATTATTGAGTAACACAACACAGAAAGCAATCTGTGTCTGGGCCCTTTTCTATCCTGCTGTCATTCAGTCTAAACTCTGCACAGCAAAACAAACAAACAAACAAAAAACAAAAAGCAAAGGAGAAATCAGTGACATGTTCCTGCAAAACCTCATTACAAAATACAGCTCAAGCTCTTTATGAGGCTGAGCAACTTTCAAGAGTCTTCCTTCCGAAGTGCTGAATCCACACCTACATTCCCTTCCCTGCCTTGAGTGGGATAATCACTCTGTTGTTTCAGGGACACAATTAAGCGCATTGACATTTCTTTTCTTAAAAAGATGAGGAAATGCCCTCTGCTTTGCCTGATTCAGGCAGACACTGGCAGCCTATTAACCAGACTTTATAAAACCGTATCATTGGCCATGCAGGTAACAGGAGCATGTGGGGACAACGATGCTCACCTACTCAGCATCTTTGGGAGGGATTTTGGCAGGCAGCACGCTGAGGCTGGGGCAGGTAGGGGCCGTGTCCTTGCCTGCCAGGGCTATGTGAAAAGCCGTGTCACCAAGTTAAGGAGATGCAAGAGGGGCTGAACACACTGCGCATGTTGGGAAAGGTGATTTACGAGCTCTTTGCAGAGGCGCTGCAGAGATGAGAGGCTGTGGTTTTTCAGGAAGCACTCAGAGCCAAGTCCTTGAAACTTTAACTGCCCAGTGTTGTGCAATCTGAGCCTTACATGATCTAACTGTCATTTCCAGTTTGTTCCTTGGACAAGTCTCTCTCATCAGGTGTACCATTAACAGCTAAGAGCTGACATTAGCTCAATACTGCCAAACACAAACTTCCACCAGAACTGAGACACCTTGTGCCCCACCCCTTGTGCCTTGTGAGATCCCCTTTCCCATCTGGTTATGACTTCTGATGCCTAGCCATGTAATCCTTCTCGGTCAGTGTCTGAGACATTCTCAAGCAACACAGATGACTCTGTGTCCTTATTGCATATCTTGTGTGTGTCCATAACCTCATGCACATAAGCACATGAGAGGCTTCTGGAAGATCATTGGTAGTTGCATTGCTCTGTCCTATGCACACCTACAGGGCCGTTTTGGGCAGTGGATGCTCCCAGGACTGCAGATCATTTAATATTTTTCAATCTGCCTTGTCAACCTCTCCACGTATCTGCAAGCCCCTAGAGGAGCAGATTTCCAGATTCTCACCTTGCAGCCACCGTGCAATTTTCTGTTGCAGTTTTCTGTGAAGTTTTCTGTTGAATTAGATGTTGGATTGGGGAGGGTGTTGGTGTCTAACCCAGGCTAGTTGTGCACTGTTCCTGGGTGATATGGGCACTTGTAGGGGTGAATGATTTCACCTCAGTGTCCTCACTGATTGCAGAGGGGGCTTGAGTGACTATCTCAGACCAGATACCTGACTTCTGCAGGGCAAAGCAGACGAGGTGAACTCCATTCTGGCTGGCACCAACCGGTCTCCGAAGCCCCTTTGTAGTTTAACTTTACTGAATACAGACCAAGGAGACTTTCCAACATTTTTCAGAAAGTATACAACTATTTCTCCACTCTTTTTCAGCCAACCCTTAGGACATGTGGTTATGCAGGTTAAAAGGAGAAGTTTAAATTCAAGGTGCACTACAAAGAACTGAACAACATGCCCTACGCTGGAGATTGGGGTGGCCTTACAGAGTGAGAGCAGAGGTTTGTCTCCTCATCCCCTGTAACCTAGAGATCAGTACAACAAGAAGGTCTATCCCTGCTTCTCCCTGTGACTTGAAAAGCTGGGTGCATGTGGTCTCTGCAGCACAGATGGCTCTCTTGCCATGGAGCTCCCTCTTGCACAGCCATAGCCATGGAAAGCAGAAGGAGAAAGCTACTGCATTGGTTGTTATCACCTCAGCACCATCCAGCTCATCCTGCCCATGCTCTAATACTGCTTTGCCTCCACAGAGAGGTCCACATGCCCAGCCTCCAGGCCCTGCACAGTTACTGCAGGAAGATTGGTTGGACCATGCTGACTTGCACTATCCTTCACTACCTGCAGTGTCTCTGATATAGCACTTAGCTCTTCACCATTGACTCCAAAGCTTGACTGAGCTACTTTTTTTCTAACATGACCTGGACATAGGAGCTGAGTGGACCCGCTGAGAAAGACGTTCGCATGAGAGGGTTATTTCTCATTCTCTCCCTTGCTGCAAAACCTTCATTGCGTGTACAGCTGCCAGCTTCTCCCAGCATGGCTGTTAGGATGGTTTTTGCAGTTATTACCATGACTACGAACTTTCTGGAGTACACAGGCAGGATCCCAGCAACTTGCCACATCTCAGACCTGTGCCTGTCCTTCAAGCATTGCTAGCCAACTCACACAAACATTATTTGTGACTCATGATATCCAGTCATTCCATCTCCAAATTACACCTCAGAAATATAGATATTCATGTCCCACTTGCTTTACTTCCACATCTCCTACAGACCATTCACTCCTGACATATAGTAAGTTCTGAAGCTTCACGCTATCTTCTACAGTTTGGGTTTCAGTCTCTTGGCCTTCTGGCACTGGCAGCACGCCTTCTTCAGCCTTGTTCCTCTAATCTTCCTAGATGTTTGCATTTCTGGTGACATTTACTTATTTTCTGCTCAAAATGTTTGTGGTCTTGATCGCCAGTTCATTTTTGTCACTATCAAGCAAGCTGGCAGTGTTCGGAAGACTTCATCTAACTTCAGATGGTGCAGGGCCCAGGAATGTAATTTGGCTGCTTTTGCTCAAAGGCTACTTCAAAGCCTCTTCTGCAGCTATGCCAAGAGCAAATACCAGAGGTAAAAAGATGTAAAAGGGCCAAGACGTGCTGACTCCTTGCGGTGCACCACTCCATTCCTACTCCTGGAAAAGGAAATCACCAGAACAATGTGATGGAGTTCTTCAGGTAATTCCAGTAATAACTGACCATATTTCTCATTTAAAAATAAGCCCTGAAAGCAAATACTGGAAACCCCAAGGTAAGAGGTGATATCTGTTACCATTATCTTTCTGTAAAGGGAATTGTACTGAAATATCTTCATGGGGAGAAAATTCCTGGATGATTACTACTATGTATCTTGGTACCTGGTTGTTAGTAGAAACAGCCGCTCCTGATACAGATTTCTGGGCACTGACAGCAGGAAGCGTGGTGAATGATTAGTCTATAGAATAAGGCTAACAGGGTCAGGAGGTTGGTTCTTTTCTTTTTTCCTGCTGCTTGGTAAAGAAATTACAAACTCAAACCAAAAATGGACTTATTGTAGCTTTGACATCAGCTTGTGGCAATACTAGAATGGTGTCTCCAAATCTGTCAGCTCACAAGGAATTCAACTACTCTGAGCATCTAATTCCCCTTCCTGACACACATGTTCAGAGTAGCTTTTCTGATGTCCTTTGGCAGACATGACCGTCTCAGCAAGGCGTCCATCTTATGGCTACCAAGAGAGCCTGAGGATGTAATGTCAGAAGGCTGGGAGATGTGGAGGCAGGAGAAGGATCCAAGGAAGGAGATTACGATGTGTGGCAGCCTGAGAAGACAGGAGCAGAGACTGTGAATGGGATATATGGGGATGTGGTAGTCCAGATCTAAAAGGAAAGGCCAAGAAAGGATAAGGAGGTTATAGCAAAGATGAGGATTTAAGATGCTGGCAATTTGCAATGGGATGGGGCAATCCCAAGCACAAATACAGACTAGGAGATGATCAGGAGCAGCCCTGCAGAGAAGAACTTGGCAATGCTGATTGATGAAGCGCTGAATATGAACCAGCAATGTATACTGGCAGCCCAAAAAGCCAACCGTATCCTGGGCTGCATCAAAAGATGCATGGCCAACAGGTTGAGGGAGGTGATTCTGCCCCTTTACTCTGTTCTTGTGAAACTCCACCTGGAGTATTGTGTCCAGTTCTGGAGCCCCAAAAACATGAATGACATGGATCTGTTGGAGAGGGTCCAGAGGAGGCCGTGAATATGATCAGAGGGCTGGAGCACCTCTCCTTTGAGGACAAGCTGAAGGAGTTGTGTCTGTTTAGCCTGGAGAAGAGAAGGTTCTGGGGAGACCTTATAGTGGCCTCCAGTACCTGAAGGGGATTACAGGAAAGCTGGAAAGCTTTTTATAAGGGCATGTGGGGATAGGACAAGGGGCAATATTTTTAAACTAGAGCAGGGTAGATTTAGATTAGACATTAGGAAGTTCTTTACTACGAAGGTGGAGAGACAATGGAATGGGTTGCCCAGCGAAGTTGTGGACACTTAATCCCTGGAAGTGTTTAAGACCAGGCTGGATGAGGATTTGAGCAATCTGGTCTAGTGGGAGGTGTCCCTGCCAATGGCAGGAGGGTTGGAAGTAGGTGATCTTTAAGGTGCCTTACAGCTCAAGCCACTCTATTCTATGATCTGAGAAAAGGGTCGAAAGAAAGTTCAAGTAGTGGCACAGTCCAGATTTTTTAGAGCCACTGTCCTGGAAACAATTTAAAGGCGCAGTTTTCCTCACTGTAAAATCAGTGCCAGACCTCCGGATAAAGGCAGAGTGGCTACAGCAATGCACAGGACCAAGCTACTGGGAGGCATGTGGTCAAGAAGGGCAGCAGAAGAGCTGCTGGCAGGGAAGATTTGACCTGGGGCAGAATGGCTGCAGTCTATGAACTCATACAACCAATTAAAATAGATCTTTTGTACAGCAAAGTCCTGTATTGTAGATGATACTTTGAACAGTCCTCCAGTAGGATGCAAAAAGAGAGTCAGGAGGGCAACTCAGGAGCACCCCACTTCCTAGAGCCTTTCCATCATCCAGGCACGTTTCTCCATTCTTTCTTTAGCACAATGACTCTTACTATATTCTTCTGGACTGAGTCTTGACTTCAGTCCGGTGGGACTGAAGTGTAGCCCCATCTCCATCTTCTTTGGATCCCATCAGGTCAAAGAGAGAGTAAACTTATGTGTCCACTCCTGTGGCCTTATATTTGCAGGATATAGATGGCCCCTTCCCTGCTTTTCTTCCTTCATCGACCGATAAATGTAGTGTTCAAAGTGGTTTCAGAGCATATCTGCCAAGGGGAGCCACCACAACATTGTGCCTAATTTGCAAGTCCTAAATAGCTGGAAGGTGGAGACAGATGCAAAGCTCTCATTGCAGCTGCAATGAAAGCCTGTTGCTTTTTTTACCAGCAGACTTCAGGCGCCGGTGTAATTTATCCATCCCACCAGCACTGGTGAAAGCCCGCAGAATAATTTTCCTTGGATAGATCTCACTTTATTAGTTGAACACAGAATTATCCTTTCTGCCATTAAGGCTGCTGCTGCAAATTCCTTCCCAGGACCTTTCCAAGGCTTCAGCATCAGCAAAGGTGTCTTTCCAAGGACGACTAACTCCTGTAAGCACCAGAACAAGGCAAGCTCATTTCCCAGCCATGCGATGGCTGCGCAAAAGCAATGAACCTCCTAAACTTTAACTGCTGATCTGGAGTCTCTGGAAAGGTATTGTTAATTAGGAACTGCACTGATTATACCTCATTCTTTCAAGGCCACAAGCAGAGCCGAGCAAAGAATTTAAAATTAGTCATTCGATTAATTAATTAATTCCAGCAGAGTTTGTGCTGTCCAAACAGTGGAAAGGTCAGACTGATCCCATATCCAAAATGATGCAGTTATGGTTTAAAGTAGTCTTGTGCTACTGTACTTTTATTATGGCAGGCAGAAATCTAGACCTTACACTTTGTGGGGACTGGTTACATAGCTGTGACCCTAGCAAAAGCGTTGTTGAGCTTCCAGACATAACTTTTCGTTTTAGAACACTAGTAATAAAGACTGACACTATTTAATTATGTTTTCAGCATGTATTTAAGATGTTCTCCTAAACAAAGAAGCAGCAATTTTTCTAGGAAACGTCCAGGTAGTGAACTCTGTCATTCAGAAGTTTATAGTGTGAGAAGTCTAACAGATGTGAGCAGTACAGTGAAAATTCCTAAAACTTGCTTTTTCCAGAAATCTTCCCAAAACTGCTGTCGTAAACACCTCTATCTGGGCCTGTGTATACATGTTGCACTTTAAGAGAGTCTTGCACTTCGCATCTACTGCAAAATATATTTCTCAAAAATAGAGCTTTATCTAAATCTGTGTTTTGACTTTTTATTTTCTGGGATTAATTTATTTCTTCTCTTTTCAGTCTTTAACACATTTTTTTCTTGGCTTTTCAATGTCCAAACTGAAACACTTAGAAAATAAATTACAGTTTTTGGTTTTCCTTTGCACTTTAGAACAATTCATCATCTGATTACCTCTGGATACCCCATCTCTTACCCCATCTCTTCCATGTGGAATTCTCCTGGATTTCTGTTATTTTCCTGCCTATTCAGCCCTCCATTTTACTCTTTCATCTGTTTGCCTGAACCAATACATAGGCTGCGGCTTGGTGTTTTAATCTGGCTACTCCTTGTGGAAACACGTAAGGCTGAATTTTGCCCGTGTTTAGGGAAAAAAAACGCTCTGGGTTTTCCTCAAGCTGCTCGTTGTTGAAATCTCTGCTGCAATTTGCTCAATTGCTTCATGCATTCTTCAATAATCAGGAAAAGGAGCTAAAAGACAGGGAAGTGAACAGATATTCCACTCACATAGAACACATCTGCTCCGAAAACAGGGCTAAAAGGTGAGGCTTTTCTCACTAAATTAAAAAATAAAAAGAAAAACATCTACCAAAACAAATGTTCACTGGCTTCACTAGTGAATGCATTTGCTGATCATGTGGTATATTGGAGGAATTGTGCTGTTCACTGACTTTAAATAACTAAGCACAATCTTCACATGGGTGAAGTTTTTTTCCAGCTTCTTAAAGTCCTTTCGATTTTATCCATAACCTTTCAAAACCAAAGTGTGGAAACATCTACTGCTAACCTCCCACGGGACATGGAAAGCTTCTCTGCTCACAGTAAGACTCAGTTGCTTCTACTGCGCTATGAAAGTAGCCCTCACTTCCATTAAATAGTGTTGGAAATCCAAATTTACACTCTCAGGTTTATTAATTTTTCTTCTAAACGGGTTCTTATGATCAGCACAACCGTGTTTGGGCACTATCCAGTAATGCATTAAGCAGTGTGATTAATAGTCATGTGTTGTTTATTCTCTTACGTATGCAGAGGGAGATATGTGTACTTTGGAGTATATTATTTTTCAGAGAGTCCTGCTTTAGTCAGTAATATGCATGCTTAGTGGGACTTTTAGTCTTCCAAAGCCTTGAAATGGAAATTCCCTATATTCTCATTAAAGCCAGAAGACCAAAAATACCAAAAAGGTTTCCAGTCTCTAATGCCATTTTTTATTCAAACACAAACTACAAGGTAACTTTTGAAATGGAGAACATTCAGCTCCACTGTGTGAGGCAGAATTTTAATAAAGAGGCTTGAAAACAAATCTGTTCTTGTGTCATGCTGATAACCTGGGAAATTGGATCCCACCCCTGACTGGGAAGTAGAGACCCAATCAAGCTCCTTATTGACAGGCTTGTGACAGGGAAGAAGCTACTCAAACTTTGGAGATACTTCTGGGAACCGGTGTTCTCCAGCCTTTTTTGCATGATTTCAGATGCTAGGGAAGAATGAGGGTAACATCACAGGGAGGTATAAACAAAAAAAGAAACCATAAAACTGAAGAGAGTTTAAAATATGCTGGAGCAGTGGGACAGGAAAGCACTTGGCAGGGCCCATGGACAAGAAAGTTAATGTCACTATGTGACTGCAATAGTGCCCAGGGGTTAAGAAACATATTCCTGCGATCAGCTTTCCAAATAATATTAAATTCCTTAATATACTTCTCCACAGGAGGTAGAACAGAGGTGTGGGAGCCACAGAGCTCTCCAAGGGGAGTCCAGAGCTGCTACATACTTATACAATTAGCACATATACTTCTGCTGGGACAAGCACCACTGCATTTAGGAAAAGCAGGAAAAACAATGAGCTGATTTAAGCAAACCTCAAGGTTCAACCAGTAGCTGAACACTGAACCATAGAATCATAGAATGGTTTAGGTTGGAAGGGACCACAGAGATCATCTAATCCAACCTCCCTGCCATGGGCAGGGATGCCTCTCAACTAGACCAGGTTGCTCAAAGCCTCATCCAACCTGGCCTTGAACACCTCCAGGGAGGAGACATCCACAACTTCTCTGGGCAATTGATTCCAGAGCCTCATCACCCTCATATTGAAGGACTTCCTAAGGTCCAGTCTAAACCTGTTTTCCTTCAGTTTAAAACCATTTCCCCTTGTCCTATCACAGGATACTCTAGTGAAAAGATCCTCTCCAGCTTTATTTTTTTTTTTTTTTAGCCTTAATCTTTTCAGGCATTGCAGCATAAAAGCATGGGAGGGTGTCTTGTTCTTGCTGAGGATGTCTTCTGACAGGTCCCAGAGTTAACTCCTTCTTCCCATGACGAGGACCCACCTGTGGGTCACAGCCAGTCCAGCACATACGGCTTAGGGAGGTCATCTTGCCCAAAGGGCTCTCCAGCATTTCTCCTAGTCCTTCTTCTCTGAATGTCTGGGGCAATTCAGGAGTGCCTGTATCAAAATATCCACACTACTGAAGTCAAGGTCTCTGACACAGTCCTCATAGACCAAGATTTATCGTGTGCTCAGGGTGATCATCCCTCCCTGCACGTTACCTGGTCTTGGCAAAACAATCTTTTCTTCTCAGTCCCATGGCTCTGAATCTTGTTTTGCCCAGCTCAGCAGTGGTCACGTTTCTCCCTCTTATGTCCTGGGAGGTTGGAGCAAGGAGGTCACTCATCTGCTCTGGTGGGAGGGTGTCACATAAATCAGACTAAACTGGCCAGTCCTGGACAGATTGCAGAGGGTGTTTCTGAGAAAAGGGAAAGCAAAGGAAACATAGACACGCTGTTTTTACAGTAATTTTGATTTTAAGCCCTAGGGAAATCAGGACTGTCTCTCTTGGCTTCACAGTACTGCCTGGGCCCCTCATTGAAACTTTCAGTCAAAAACTTTGAGAAGAATAACAGGTCACCAATACCAAATAGTTACAATTCTTCTTCAAAATCCTCTCAGATACAAGTGAATATGGACACTAAGCCGAACCAAGCTTGCTCCCTGGGAGCTCATGTAAAACATCTTCAAACTCCCTGGGATTATAAGGAGGGAAAAATAAAAATTATAAAAGGTTTAAAACTAAAGAATCTTTAAAAATCCATATGAAAATCAAGATCTCTGGGCAGGATTTAAGCAAGTCTTCGTTCTGCAAAATCAAATATATTGAGAAGAAACTCCAGATCAACGGCCTTCCTGGACCACTTCACCCATCACACAAATGACCTGTTAAAGAACGAGGAGTCCAAAAGATTTATAGCAATTATATTTCCTAGTTCTTACTGTGCTCACAAAGTCAGAACGTCATGCCATGGAAGCTACTGAAGCATTTCATCTTACAAGTACCAGCATTGTTTCCCAGGATGACCTCCACTTTGTCATACTGGATTAGAATAATTTCATTTTTATGTCTTGGAGTTTGTTTTAGTTCATCCAAGGCCTGGTAGCAATTTTTTTTCCTCCTTTTTTTTTTTTTTTCCCCAGAATACATGATGAAATAACACAAAATCAGTATATCAAAAAAAGACAACAACATCAGCCCATTCCACAAACAATAAAAATAGGTAAAATCCAATATACAGCACTTTCAAGTAATTTCGGCAGCAATTCCAAATTTATTGTCTTGTTTGTTTATTCAGTTGACGTCAATAAACACCACCATTCTCTTTTGCTGATGAAACCATCTCTCAAGTAACGCTATGGTTCTCTTCTCTGGAGACCTGCAGGGTCTCCAGGGGCCTGTGGCACTCTACCAAGTTCAGTACTTAGAAGTGCAGGAGCTGCCACACATTTATTTCCTCAGCAAATCGAGATGTGCTAGATCTGGATAAATATGCAAGGTACAGCACAGCACAATGTCGACTCACCACGTTGATTCTTTGACTCGTGCTAAAGCATTTGGTAGGATCCAGTCCAGATACCTGCAGTCATAGAACAAACTATTCAGCTCCCTTCTTTCATGTGGGAAGCGACCCCAAGGAAGGGCTGTTGTGGGAAGGTGAGTTGCTTCCTCATGAAAAGTAGACTTGGCTGTCGCATTGTAAAAGATGGACATTGTAATGTCTGTTGGGATGTTGTGATGTTTGTATGAATGTCACCACGGTAAGCAGGTCACTAAGCTTCTCCAGGGTCTCACAAGCATTGTTAGGAGTTGCAGTGAACTTCACTGAGCTGGCTAAGGACCAGACACTGGACAGCATTAAGGTTTACAATGAGACAGGTCCAATCTCATCCACTGAAGAGCCAATCTAAACATTTGGTGGACACTACCCAATATTCTCTGGGTCACATCCCAATCAGAGCCCTTCTGAAAACATTTGCACCAAGACCCGATGTAGGGAACGATGCAAAAAGCTCAACAGAATCTGGAGGCTTCACTGGCAGTGACCTGTCCTGAAGTAAGTGTAATATTGTGGTGTCTGCTGCCCCCATTCTGCATGCTACAAGGGGCCAGGACCTCTTGCTGTAAGATCTCACCTAACTTAGCGTAGGTCCTGAAAGATCTCTTTCACAGTAGAGCTTAAAAAACAAATGCAATACCCCCTTTTTTTTTTTTTTTTTTGAGTGAGAGAGATCTAGAAAGATAAATGTTGTGCATTACAAAGAGGTCTGGGGCAAACGGCAGCAGGATTGCTCTTGCATCCTCTGTAAATATCCAGGCTGGTAGGACAAATGCAATAAACTGCCTATTTCTCTCCCACAGTACTAAGCCTTCAGACAGTAATTGTGGGTACCCCAGAGCCTGCACATACTGCAGTTACAGCCCAGAAACACTTAAATTTGCATCCTCCTAGATAAAAACATGGCAACTCAGCAGCTGATTCAGCTAGAAAGTCTTTCCCAATAAGCTATGAAAAGAGGACTGGGGACCTGCATTTTTCTCACTCCTATCCTTTTCTTTTTTTTTTTTTTCTTTTTAATAAAACCATGTTTATGATAGTGGATAAAACATTTCTGTCATCCTTACTAAAAGCCTTTACTACCAATCAAAAATGAATGGTGAATGGATAAACTGTATATCAAAGCACAGCGCAGAAACTGGGCATTTTAGCAAAGCAGCATTTACGAGAGCAGCTGATGATAGGGGATTACATTTTATATCAGAACATATGTAAATTTAGGTGGAATTAACCCTACATCTTCACTTTCAGATCTTCCAAGAGATTTGAGAGGTATCTGAGCAAAGAAAGTTGCCATCAGTGGAAGGGAGGTGATAGCAAAAAATAACTGAAGTGGGCAAATTTTAACTGAATCTTTCCTATGGCAACAAGCTACACGAATTTTAACTGTATTAACACTAAAAGCTGAATTTTTTCCTGTTATTTCTTGGTCTCTGGAAGATGAACTGACAGTATTTCAGGAATCACACAAGCTGCTTCTTGCTGTAATGAAAACAATTTATTTAAGTATTTCTGTATATGCCATGAGAATATCTTCCCGCGTCTTAACATTTGGACACAGCCACGAGCTGAAAACGGTGCAAAACAGCTGGTTACGCTCTACCCTGCAAAGAGTTACACAAGCTCTAAAGGGAAGGGAACTGATGGGGGTTTTTGTCACAAGGTTGCAAAATGTTCCTGCAAAGCCAAATGAGGTTTGAACGCCCACTGGCTCAGACACCCAGAAACAACTGGATAATTTATGCACCTTACAGTCAAGACATGAGAAAAAGCTAAGGGCTGGGTCTGAAATTCATGAGTAACAAGTTGCAAAACATCCTTTTCAAAGGACAAATTCTTCAACCCTTGCCCCATACACATCTTGTGTGCTTATGTGAGTAACCCAAATAAACCAGTGCGCTCACCATCACCCCTCATGGCACCATGTTGTAGGCCAGCTTTGCACCAGGAAATCTTCAGCAGCACATCTGGAGAGGGGTCCTTCTTGTTACGGGGTGTCAGAGGCTGTCCATGAGTCATCTGCAGAGGACACTGCGTCTGAAACAATTCGTGGTTCATTGGCTTTACTATCAGTCACAAATCATCTCCCCTTCCTTCAGGTCAATAATCTTTTTAAGCCCTGACTGCTGTTTGGGGAGCACTTGGAGGCAAAGTTCATTTCTCATACCAGCCCTGTCTTTTCATGAAAATTTCTGCTTTCACTGGAAAAGCCAAAGAGATCTGGGCAAGACCCTGGCAGGCTGCATTCAGCTCAGAGGAACCAGAAGATTAACCTCATCCCTCTTTAATGACTCTGGCATTGTGTGTCTGGTAATTAAGTCCCAGGCTTTCTTCTGCCTCTGCAGACTGTATTGCCGCCATTGGCACCGGCATGAGAGAGCACAGCAGCTTCTCTGCACATCCCTTTGATGAGCTTTAGCTGCAGCAGGAAAGCCAGTGTCTGAGTCAGAGGAGCCATCTCCACCCTCCTTCATTACACCACAGCCCTTATCAATAATTCATCCCTCTACTCCCATCTGAAGCACAGGCAAGTCTATTTGTTACTCAATAGTGCCCCAGTCAATAAGCACCTGTGGTTATGTATTATTCTCCTTGCAAGGATGTACAAGCCTGTAACTACAGAAGTGAAACCTTGGAAGGACACAAAACACAGATGCCAGTGAAAAACTGCCTCCTCTCAAAACAGCATGATGCACCCTGTGTGCCACGAGTGGGTGCAGAGAAAACTTCATCCACTCCTCCGAGTTTGGACCATTCAGACAGAAATGTGCATCCTTGAGTGAAGGGACAGAAAGGGCCATCATTTCTGAGCACTCGAGTATCACAGCACTTCACATTTAGCAAAACCCAGAGGCTTTCACTAGGCTAAATATTTTGATCCTCAGATACTATTCTGCATGTCATCAGTGAACAATAGAGTGGTGCAACTCCCTGGTGCTACCCCTGCACCACCAAGAAGCTGATTGATGCAGAGAAAGTGAAACCCCCTTTCAGAAAAATTCTTTTGACACTTATTTTAGCTTCTCATATAAACAAGGGTTGAAAGATCAAGCATCTGCTGAAGTCAAAGTTTTGCATCTTAAACACGAGTAATTTAAATAATACTAAGAAGAGAGTAGAGGGCTAGATAAAGATAATTAAGTGCTACTGTTGTGAGCCATTTGACATGAAGAGAATAAGAAGCCAGAGTTATTTTTTAATAAAAACAGACCTCCTTCTGGATTTGATCTTGCTGCCTTCAAGACCTTAAGACAAATACTGTTGGCACTAAATTAAGCTACAAAGTCTTTCATTAAGCACCACCCAGCCATGGGAATGTAAAGATGTTCTTGGAGAGTTGAAGGAAGAAGTCTAGCTCCACAAATGTAACAGAAATACTAATGAAAATAAGGAGAAATATACCTAAGATACATAATCCATACAACAACAAAGACATCCTCAGCGGGTCTGAAAAGCAATCATAGACACAGCACCACAAAGCAAACCCGGGGTTACAACGTTATGATGTAGAGACGGTGATTGTCTTTATTAAGTGAAATACATCTCCCGGTAAGGAAGGAAGAAAATATTGTAAACAATGAGATCCAACGCAGCAGCAGTACCAACAGCAGCAGATACAAAGATCTTTGTTAAAAAAATCTGAGCCTAACTCAGCAGATTGTCCAGACAATTGCTCCACCCATTAGGCAGCACTGCTGTCAGGGTTCAGTTAGCTACCACAGCTTTCAGGAAATTTCCCCTGATATCTGTAATATGCAAAAGGAAATTATCAGTTATAAGACATCTGCAAAACGGGGGAAAAACAATGCAGTGGCTGGAGAATGAGATTGCGTGCCTGGCTGTATGTCAGTGATCCATGCCTGGTCTCCGTAGTGAGAATAATATTCATAGAAATGCCACACAACTTGTGGCAACTTGCAGCATGAAACATCCACATCCATCCTACTTGCTGTCTCATTAGGACACAATGCTGCAACTCATGCTATACAGATTTTCCTCGGGAAATTCTCAAGGCTCGGCAGAAAGGCAAGAAGGCTTTTTCATTCTTCCGTCAAGGGGAGAAGAAGGAAAACATGAATTTTGCTTCATGCTGTCTGATAATAGATGAAGTGGCACTTCTAAAAAGTGCCCTGTTTAAGAAGAATGTTACTGTTTCATCAAAAAAACTAGAACTGAGTGTCTTTTGGTTTTCCTGCTGGTGAAGGGGCTTGCTTCATTGCAGGACAGTTCCCAGACAACTGAAGCTAGTTTTCCTCATACGGATAACACCGAAACCTCTAATTTCAGTGTGGCTCCATAGGAAGGCATTGGTGTTGCTATCACGATTAGACTCCACAGCTGTTAAAAGTCCAGTGTAGTATTTCTGACAAAGCACGTTATGGAGAAAGTAGATGCATCCTAAACAGAACTGAGGTTGGCAGGGCAATTTTCACTCCTCTTCTTGTGATGTTACATTCTAATTGCAGTCCCTGCTGTGTGTGTTTTTCTTCTTGATACGCAGAACTAGGAGGAGATCCAGGAGAGGAACTGGGGTCTTTTCGTTTTACTATCTGGAATATTTTGTTTCTTAAGATTAAAATCAGCCTGATAGTCTCTGACCCATGCTGCAGCCAGGAGCACTGGCATTTTAAGAGCTTTCAAAGCTTTGCCACGTTTAACACAATGAAGACAGTTGCTCTACCTGTAGGTTTCTCCTGTTCACGCCTTGACATACTGTAACTAGGCAGAGAATGCCCCAAAGGGTCTGGTCTCCTCTGTTCTTTAAAGAACAAAAGTTAATGAAAATTTTAATTTTAGCTAGGGTTGGATTTTTTTATATATAGTTATGGGAGTGTTTTAAGCTATATTCAAGAGAGTTGCAGCACATAAGGACAGAGAGTTTATTACTTAACACTGAGAACACGTAACTTGGGTGGGCCAAGAAGCAAAGCTGGTCAACAGGCATTCCTGACCTAAGGAACTGGCCAGAACAGTCTCAGCAGGGCCCAGGACTGGGACCAGTTGTGGCTGTGGATTCATTTACTTTCCAATAATGCTCAATCCCTTCCCTGTCCTCTTCTACTCCCCCTCAAAAAGGCCACAAAACCAAAAAAAAAAATAAAAAAATAAAGCATAAGTGCTTGCAAATAACACAACTTTACATCAGCTGAGCCCACATTCAGTGCTGAAGGCTAGTGTTTCCTAAGGGCTCGTTATTTTACAATGCATCATAAACATCTGTACGTATTTGATCTCTTCCTCATTTAAAAGATTATCAGGAAGACTTAGCAGCAATTACAGTGGAGACAGAAGTAGGAGGGCTGCTAATACTCAAATATCATCTGTCTGAATAGTTCCAGTGTGCAGTAGAATGTACTTGCTGGATGCAAATCTGTGGTGTGTGATCCTATTGCAACATGGATGGAACCACTGGAAAACACAACCATAGCTCAAGGTGTGCCAATTGTAGGCCAAATTCAGCTCTCGGCACAGAAAACACAGGACAGAGCTCTTTACACTAGACTCTCACCCACGGCAGAGACCCTCACCTGCAGTGCCTCCCTGGTCTTTCTGCCATTGCTACCCCAAGGATGGAAGGAATGGAATTGTCCAGAGACATCCTCAACCTTTGCTTCATTTTAAAAACTCCCTGCAGATGAAGATAAGAGAGAGCGGTATGGAGGGCAAAGGGAAAGGCTGAGAAAGGAAATATTTCAGAGAAGGGCCTCAAATGTGGAAACCTGAGAAAGTCAAGAATTTCAGGGGGAGTAGAAAGGAGTTGTCACAATTGTGGGGTTGTGCAAGCTGTCCGCAGCCATCCCTGAATCCATGCTTTCTCTCATAGTTTCTTCACCATGGCTAATTTTAAGCAGAATCAATGAATCCCAAAGGAGGATTCCCGATCTGATCTATTTGTTATATATATATATAAATACAGCATTGTAGTGATGGAAGAGGACTCAGAAGTCATTAGGTTATCGTGCAGAGGAATGTCCAGTGATATAAATATATTGCAGGTTGTGTCCAGCTCCTGGGAATGGAGATTCATATTTTCTATGTAGAAAGGACACCCATAAGTGAGAAAGAGCAATCTCTGGCAGTGCAACAAAGCATGTTAGACTCTCTGTGGGATCTTTTCTTACAATAAAAGGTGTGGAGAAGCTCAGTTTAGAGGAGCCGCAGGCCAAGAAACAGGAGGTGGGATAAGGATGGACGTGACCCTGGTAGCTGTGGAGGTAAAAGACCTGTTTCGCCAGTAGGTGGTCAAGGGGGGATTGAAACTGAGCTCTGAGGAGATCTGAGCTCTGACCAAAGCTTCTCTGCAGGCAGGCTATCTGAGCTGAGACTTTCATTTGCCTGCCTAGCACCAGAGCTACCATCTCTTGAGCTGTGACACACAGCAAATGCCTGTAAAAGAACATGTCACTTGGGGTCCTCTGAGCTGGACATTGGACAGAGGAGGAAAAAAAGCTCGTAGTTTCGGTACGTGGGAGATCTGGTTCAGGCTGTTAGAGCAGCAAGGACTCCTAGGTGAGTCAACCCAAGGGATGGTCTAGGTGCTGCAACAAGGCAGGTGTTATTAATGAAACCAGATTGGCAAGAGCTTGAGCACACCTGGAGCCATTCAGATCAGACCTAGTCTGTAGATTCAGGTAGGCTTTCTGGGAGTATTTACTAAAAATTAGTTAATTTTCTCTGCTGGGAACGTTCTTGTTGATGCCTCCCTGCTGCTAGTTCTGCTTCTGGAGAAGCTAGCCTGTCTCCAGGGATGCCTGTGGCCCTCTGAACCTGCCTCCTGACACCCAGCAGCACTCACAGCTCATCTGCATTGTGGTGCACACTACCAAGTAGAGGAAACTGAAAATTAGCAGCCTTAATTTTTATTTTCAGCATTCCACATGATGCACAGCCTTCTCCGGATCTACCTGCCCTCACTCTCCTGATAAACATCAAAAAACATTTCATCCACAAAATATGAAATGATAACTCCGTTTCCATTTTTCAGGGTTCAAAACAGACCTCATTGCTCTTCGCATCACATCTGCCACTTTATTTTTACATCAATCTTATCATGATTATTGCACAAAATTGTGAAAAATCCCATTTTCTGCTTGAAAGTAAAATGTGTATAGGCAAAAATTGTTTTCTTACAAGACAGCAAGCTGGAATAAAAAAGACTGATAAAACTGTAAAAATATACAATTTGGTTAGCGTTCAAAATTCCCTCAAAAATATTTTCAGAAAATTACTTTTAATTGAAAGCTTTTCTTTGCAACACATCAGTAGTCTCTACTGGTAAAAAACAAACAAACAAACAAAAAAAACAACAAAACAACGTCAAAAAAAAACCAAACCAAAAAAACCCTTAGGTTTTGGCCACTGCCTCTTTTTGCAGACTTGGACAGGATATTCCAACAAGACTTGAAGTCCCTTTGAGTTCCTGGAGCTCAGAAAATTGTAAAAAATATCCACTTCCTTCACTCAGGAAGTTCTGTTGCTACCAAACTCTGCTAGACAGTTTTCTGGGTTACAGAAGCTTTGGAGGTTATAGAAACCTCATCATATATCTGCTTCCTTGGGCATCTACATCTCTTTGAAATTCTTCAACAGATGGAGTATGAAGCCCTGAGTCAGTTGGCCCTGAGACAGATAGTTTTACAATGTTCATGTGGAAATTTGCAAGTCTTGTTATTTGCAATAAAAAGCCCTGGGATATTTGAGCTCTCGGTCAACCTCTCCCTTGACTTTTTCTGAGAAAATTGCCAGAAAAAGACCTAATGATATTATTTCATGCATCATCCTGATGCATGTTCAGTGTTGAACATAATGGCTGGAAGTCCCCTTGCTCAAGGGCAAATTTATTTCCTGGCTAACATCTGGCTACAGACTAATCTTTCCTGCAATTTGCCAGTTGCTGGCATGAGTGAAAAGAGAATTACTGAGCTCTTTACCTGCTTGTATCCAATTAGGCAAAGAAAAGTTGCTGAAGGTAAAAGTGATGCAGTAATGAAAAATGCAAATACCTTCCTTTCCACTGGTTCCTTCTTGCCAGAGCGTAGTGCACAAGCTGGCACTCGGATGAGTGGCAGATGACCACTGTGATGACCTAAGGTCACCCACTCCAGAACCGTATTTCCTTAAGCAAACATTTAAAGCACAAAAACCAGACAAGTAGGGATCATAGTCAACTGTGATACCCTCCCCGCTTCTGGCAACGAGCATATCAGGATTTTCTGAACCAGAAGCTGCATTAAACTGCAAAGCCTCTTCCTAGAAGGAAATAGGAGACATAAAGTGATTCTACGGATCTACTGAAAAGCAGGAAACCTCTTACTTTCATATTACGCACAACGCAAAGCCAAGATCATGGGACAAGTGCTTGTTGACCTCGTATAACTGAGCAGAAGTGAAACCAGCACGGCAACCCAAGATATTGTTCTGTCTCTGTAAGACTGTGTTATGGTCTTGCAGAGCATGGAACTGATTTCCTTCCCGAAGAAAAACAGACAGAAGCAACTCTATCACTCACAGCCAGACAGCCGCTTCCACCTGCTCCACTCTGGCCCACACAGAGCCATAGACCCATTATCCCTGCCTGTTCACGGACAGACAGGTCCTGGGTGACTGGGAACAGCCATGTAGCACCTTGAAAGCTAACGAGCAAGTCCTCAGACTTTTAAGTCCTACGTGCACTGCCTTCACATCCCACTTCAGTGTCCAACTGTCCACCTGTTCATCAGCACTTTCTGCTCTCAAGGGAAGACCCTGGGATAGAAAGAGGCTGAGGCTGAAGGAGCAAACACAGCTGGTGCTCAGCAATGCAGGTATATTGCTACAGTGTGGGTGTTTTGTAACTTCCTTCTGAGCCTTGCTCCCCATAATCAGATTATGAAACCTTAGAATCCAGTTAATGCAAACAAACAGATCATGCAGAGAGCAATAAAAATAAAATATCATAATAAAAAACCTAAATAGAGAACATATTCAGTAAACAGAATGCTGTAAACAAACTAATGTGTCTCTCTGCGACAGTATTAGGCGAGATATGGAAGAGCCCCAAGAGATGGCATGAAAACACAGCTGTTCTCTCACTGCATTAGGTGAACAGTGAGAGGAGGGATGAGACTGCAGCACTGCTTCTACAGCTCCAGGGTCATGGCAGGGTCAGCTCTGCCCATGCTTGTGGAGTAGGAAGGTGATTCTTCTTGGTGACTCAACTACAGGTGATGCGCTGAGTCCTATTCCAGGTGGGATCCATGGCAAAATGATCAGATGACCAAAATGGAGGCCATCAACCTCTCTGCTGGCCATGGCTTCTCTGCAGACAGACCACGGTGTGTGTTCAGCAGGAACAGAACAGAAAGTGCTGTTTCATGCATCTCTGACGACCTTTCTACAGTTCATCTTCTCTGTGAGCCACATGGATGAGATGCACAGATCGGTTAGGTACCAAGCTTTGTCTCTGCAGCTCGGAGGACAGCACTGAGTCATTACCCTGGTCCAGGACACTACCAGAGCTAGGTAGGCAAAGTACGAATCATGGGAAGAATTGCGGGGTTTAAAACGAAAAAAAAAAAAAAAAAAGCAGAATCATCTGTACTGTTATCACTGACTGCATAATAGCCTGCCAAAGAGACACCAGTCATGCTTCAGACACTAGAGGTTGCCTCTTTTCCTTTGTTCTCATTTTGAGGAGATCCTATACCAACAAAAAGCACAAACAAGGCAAGGCGTTTTGATAAACACCAGCTGAGAAAGGCCTGAGGTCACATTTTGGGCAATACATTTACCCGCAAATCTGCTGATTTGCAAAGATCCATAAAAATTCCAGGCAGTTTCCTTTTTCACTATTTTGTTTCCTTCTCCAGTAAAAATACTGCGTCTGCCACTGGTGAGCAGCAACCTTATCATTATTTTAGAGAAACAAGCCTTCTTCCTGAAGACGATTGCTTGGTCTGGATCTCTTGGATGCTCTTCCTTGAACTCTTTGAGAGGGGAACTTTGTGTCTCTGGGAGCACATCGTGTTCCTCCAGACAAGTGCTGTGCCTATTGTGCCTACTTGGATCAACACAGATCAGACCAACCGGGGACTCATCCAGGTTTAGTGCTTCCCACAGTATTGTTTACTCAATGAATTTGTCCTTCTAGCTCTTTTCCAATCATCCCTCCACAAGCACTGAGTTTTACAAATGTGTTCACGACTCCAAATTGCTTGACTATTCAATTTTGTTCTACAACATTCAATCTTAAGGATGCATGCTTATTTTCCAGCCCAAGTATTAGTCTAATCACCCACTGAAAGTGCATTTATTATCTGTGTTACAAAATGCTGCCACTTTTCACCACACTTCTGTTGGGTGGGCAGCCCTCCAAGTCACTACCACTGTGTCATCTCCAGATCTCTATCCAGCCCTGACTGCTGTGAAGAATCCTTGGTTGCAAATGCTTGTGTTGGGGTCATCAAGATGGAAATAAAACCATGGGACACGCTTTGCATACACAGCTTTACCATTTGCTAGAGCGCAGCCACAGCAGTCACTCCTGGGTCAGTCTGATGCCACCAGTGAAGCACGTGCAGTCTGTCTTGTCCTAACACACTCATTCACTGCTGACTCTTCTCACTTCCCATGAAGCAGTGATCCAAGTGTCTCTGTTCAAGGCTGAGGGAAAGGCCCACAGAGCAGCATTTCTATGAGACCCCCTTTCCCCCTCCCTCTTCCCTCCCAGGGGAGGATAAAAAGGTGAATAAAGAAGAAAATTGGAAGTTAAGATTGTAACAAATTTAATGAGTAACAGGAGACAAAGGGGGAGAAGGAATATTACGGGCAGAGGGATACACAACTCTACGCCAAAGCGGCTCTCTGCCGGCGCCGGGCAGTGCAGAGCACGGCGAGCCAGGCCCGGCCGGGCTGAGGGGCGGTCGCAGCCGCAGAGCCCGGGAAGGAAGCGCCCCCTCCGAGCTTCCGGTCTGATTTAGTGCAGTGTGGCAGGGAAGGGAGGGCATGGCAGCTGCCGTCGGACCCCTCGGGCTCCTGGGGTTATCACCTGTCCCACCTACTCAATCTGTTAAACCTTAAATCATAACACTAGGGGAAATCAAGACCAAAGGGAGTGGCAGAGCTCCCTCAGCTATCCTGCTGTCCCAAGGCTGTGTTGAATTCTACTGAAGTGATTTCTGACTGATAATTGTGCAAGCTGTACCTCAAAAACATCAATGGCAGAAATATTGTCTCCCCAGTCAGATTATTAACGTCTTGTTAGGGTATGGAAAGCTTTTTCTAATAATAACATTGTTCCTTCCTTCACAGAAATGTGAATTGCAGTTTGTTTCCTAACATTTCTGTATTTGAAGACCATCATAAAGTCCAGCCTCAAGATTCTTTTTAGGACTAGACAGGCCCATTTCTTCAGTCTTCCCTTGCAGGTGGTCTTCCCTCAACCTTTGATCATTCTTGATGGTTTCCTCGATTTACTCTGGCTGATTCATATGATGATGAATGCTTAGACCAGCAATGGGATCTGATTCAAAACTCACTGGAAACAAGTACATTTTTCTGGTGGTGTTCTTTGCAGATTGTATGAATGTCTAAGTATTCTTCTTAAAATATTTTTTTGTCCTGTGCAAATCTGTATTTTTTATACGGAGCAAGGAATTTCTGTGATCACTGGTCTCCTACATCCCCATGTATGGGATCTTCTGTAGATAGGAGGATGGAATGCTGGTAAACATCCCGGGAATGCCTGTTCATCACAGGGGCAAAATTTGTGAAGTATATAAACAGCATTTCCCCAAAAGGAGGTGAGGTGGAGGCAAACAACTAGAAACTTTAACCGTCTTGACTCTGCAAGAAGGATGGAAAAGGCTGAGACCTGGAAAACAGTACAGACTCACTGTCGTGCCAGGGAGCCTCCCACATCACCTACTGCTCACAACCAGTTAAGTCCTGACATTTAGGGCGGAGGAGACCATTGTCTTCTAGGGCTTTTGACTGGTACTTCCAAAGACAATATTCTTACAGATGAGCCTTTTCCAAACCTGTGATTTTGTGCCAGAGCCTCTCTACAAGTTGAGTTTCTGCTCTAAAAATGTTCACTTTTCCTAGCCTGCTGTTACTGTTCATGCTCTTAAGCTTGTCTTGAAAATCGTTTTACCACCCCTCAGAAGGGCTTTGTGTGGCTTAGCAGTCAGAACAAATGCAACTTGCACGTGAGGTGGGTCGTAGATGGGCATAACCAGGCACCTGACGGATGTCAGAGAAATTTGTATTCCTGTGCCTGACGTACTGGGGATCTGTGAATCCATCTGAGGACTGTCTGCACTGCAATTTCTGCTCATGTTACACTAAAAAAATTTATGAAAATCCTGGTTGAAAGCTTCGTTTTAGATTCAACTAATTATCTGTAAATTCTAGCACTATCAAGGAAAAAGGAGAAGGTAAACCAGACATGCTGATACTTGATCTTGGGTGCAGAAAGAGGGGAGATGCTTAGCATCTAAGGCTATGCTGCTCCTGCTGTGCAAATCTGACCCTCAATGCCCAACTGCACTTTACAAAAAAATACTACGAAGTGTGTGCTTAGTGTGCCAGAGATTTTTCTGGGGAGTCCTCAAATGTGAGTCAGGTTGGTGATGTAGGCTTGGCTCTGTGAAGATGTTTGGGGCCATGCACAAGGCACTGGCAGGAGGCTCAGCCCGACCCTGAGCTTTGAATTAAGAGATTCCAGCTACACAGCAAGGTCTTAGGGATTTGTGGAAAATGCAATCTAAAGATGGCTTGAATTGTGCATGGCTAGATCCTCCCATACATGCAGGATGTATCTGTTTTCTGGAAGGATTGAGGAGCTCCAGCAATGAGTTGTGTGGTAAAGATAATTTCAGATTTAACTGTTCAAAGATTAACATGACCACGTAAAACGTATGTCCTGCAGGCCAATAAAGAGGTAAAAAAGAGGCTGGTAGAAATGTTTTCCTGGGACTTTGTCACTGGAGTGCTGCACTCAGCTGTCCTTGCAGAACTTGCTGCTGGTCAAGGACTTGATACACCTGGAAGAAATCAATACAGAACCCGAGTGAGCGTTGCTCCGAGCAGACCCACAAGTGCCAAGTGGATTGATGAAGGGAGTTCTTCACTCCAGGTGTCTGTTTGGTGTCAAGGGGGATGAATCACAGTGGGAGTGGAGGCAAGGAGGACAGGCAGGGCGATGGGTAGCAAGGAACAAGGGCAGCTTTGCTGGAGGAGCACAGCAGGGCTGCGGTGCCCAGTTTAGCTGTGGCTAAACGCTTACCATTAAGAGGAGCCAGAAAAATAAGAAATCAACTTCTTTTAGACAAAACATGTAATCATAGAATGGGTTGGGTTGGAAGCGACCTTAAAGGTCATCTCATTCCAGCCTCCCCTGCAGTGAGAAGGGCCATGTTCAACTAGAACGTGTTGCTCAGAGCCCCATCCAACCTGACCTTGAACACTTCCAGCAATGGGGAATTTACCACCTCTCTGGGCAACCTGTGCCAGTGTCTCACCAAACATCACAGTAAAGAATTTCTGCCCGAGATCTAGTCTAAGTCTTCCCTCTTTCACTTTGAAACTGTTACCCCTCCTCCTGTCGCTGCACTACGTGATGAACGGCCCCTCCCCAGCTTTCCTGTAGGCCCCCTTTAAGTACTGGAAGGCTGCAGTAAGGTCTCCCGAGAGACTTCTTCAGGCTGAACAACCCCAACTCTCTCATGCTGGGATTTCTTTTAAAACATGGGAAGAATATGCAATTTTTGTGTTGTGTTTTGTTTTGTTTTGCTTTGATTTTTAAAGGAAAACCCGAACACTAGAACTAAAAGGAAATTCTACTTGATTTCATGTTGGCCTTTGGTTCCACTTCACCTCCAGAAAACAGGAACCTAGAAACTGGGAGTTATCCTTTGGAAAATCGAAATAAAATTCTTCTTTTGTGTGTATGTGTTCTTCTCCATTTAGAAGTTATAGAAAAAGTAGGGACAAGTAAAAACAAGAACGTAACAGATGGATGATCTGTCTCATAATTGATTTTGAACTAGGAAAAGTTTTGAATTAGAAAATGTGGTACTACATTAAAGAAGAAAAGAAAATATTATTTTTAAATATGAAGAAGATATTTCATTCCCACACAATAATACCATCCAAATAAATAACAATATTAATTTCTAATAAGTAATACTAGTAATAAACTTATTAGTAATTAATATTAAGTAATAATAGTATCAAAAGAAGAAACTCATACTGAGTGCGAAGGATGCAGTTTTAATTTTTTTCATTATTTCTCAGGAAATGGTATCATATTTTTTAAAAATATTTTTTTCTGGGAAATTGTTCATACTAGAGAGGAAACAGATTTTGAACCCTTTCTCCCAGTTCTTCTCCCAGAAGGCTCATAACTGGGAAGGAGGATGAGGAACAATGGGTTTGTATCAGCTACCTGCTGGATTCCCCACACATACAGAGGCAAAAAGTCTGCACTTGCAGCAGGGGTGAACTAACAGAACTCATGGTGGAAGACAAGGTGTCTGACCGCTTCGCCCACTGTTAACATCTGCATATCAGGGTCACTTTGTGGTCAGTGGAGACACATCAGTGGATACAAGGCAGCTTCAACTGCTCTCTGAAGGTGCTTGCTTCCTTGCTTGGATGGCCTAAGAGGCTGATGGCGACTAGCTCACATGTGGATGTCCAGCCATGTGAGGCTGGAGGAGATTGCTTTTTACCATACGTGCCTTTGGGTCAGTCTCAGATCTCTTACCATTGGCTGCTGATGTTCTGCTTAAAACATCCCATCCTCTTGGGCAGTGCAGGAAAATGGAGCAAGCGATGCTCATGGATGCTTCCCAGGCATGCGCTGTGAGAAGGGACCATCACAGGCACTGCTGCCTTTCCAGAGGCTGACAGGGCAGGGATCATTAGGATAGGGATGATTAGACTATCCTGCCATCGGGGGCTGGCTATCATGTGCAATTTGTTGTTAGCCATATAACTAAATATGATCTGGCATTGTTGTAATTCTTTCCAGTGATGAGGAACAAGAAAGGGGAAGAAAGAGACATATAAAATGGTGGCAGATTTATTCAAAGGGAAGCATTTCAACAACTACATTGTTGCTGTAGCAGTATCAACAAATATGGTGGTTTTTTTTCCTAAATACATGGATTTTTCCTAATAAGACCAAACTCTGTCTGTTCTACTTAGAGAGAAATGTAAAAAAGACTATGGAGAAAGGAAACCTCTGAAATATCAATTTGTGGAGTGGGTTTGTATGGTATTCTAAAGCTTTTAGTATTTCTAAAGGAAGATCAAATTTCTGTTCAAGCAGCTTTTCCAACAATGAAAGCAATTTGCTACAAAAATCAACCCCTTCTGAACTTTCAGCTCTGGAGTTCTGTGATGACATGACTCAATGCTATTTTCAATTATCTCCCTTTGACAATGAAGCACAGCATTGTCCTTTAGATCCAGGTTTTGACAAGAGCCTTCACGCTTTCATGCTGCAGTTGCAATTCAGATGTTTTCTTTGGCTCCTAATTTTTTAATAGACTCTTCCACTGAACCCATCTCAAAATGAAATGAATCTAATTTAGATTCAAACGAATCAAAAAGACTTTAAAGCCCTTTTTTTTTTTTTTTTTTTTTTTTTTTTCCTGAAGGAATATAGCATCAAGAGAGATCTTTGAACACAAAGGAATTCCCAGGAAAGAAGATCATTTTGGTAACAGATTGTGCCATGTTCAGAGGATGAGACCTTGGGGATGTGACAATCCTCTGCTTTGGTCTCAGCTGATAGACATTGTGGAAATATCTGAAGCAAATGCCATTATTCTGATCTAGGAATTATCACCATTTTTTTTACAAAGAAGGCCCCTAAATGAGGAAGACCAGGAATTTCTGTCTCTGATTCCCAGTTCCTGCTGAATGAGCCTTATGCTGAATCCTCAGCTAACCTGGAGAGAGGTCATTTGGGGGAGAAATTCAAAATACCTGTGGTTTATGTTGCATTGTTGTTACTGCAGCCTGCGAATACTTGAAAAGAATTTATGAAGATGATGCAGCAGATCTATTCCCAGTAGAGGCAGATGGTAGAAAAAGAGGGGGAACAGCCATAGGCTAGGAACTTCAATTTGGTCAGGAGAAAAACTTCCTTTACCAGGAGGCTGGCACAGCACTGGGAGGTTGCTCCAGTGGGTAGAAGCATTTCAGATCTTAAAGGTTGACCTGCAGTTTGGAAATAGTCCTGTGAGTGAGAAGGTGGAATGGGGACCTGCTACGGTCCTTTCCAGCCAAACCTTCCATGCTTCTACATCTGACTAATCATTAACAGAGACAGTCTGAGAGACGTCTACATAAAACAAGGGAGAAAATATGTCTAGCCGTTACCAGAAGGCTCCATGAGAACACGTGAGCCTTAATGGTTGCATAAATACCAGGAAGCCAGTCCAAGTGGAAGGTTGTCTCTCCCTCTAAATAGAATTAGCCATTGCTTAAGAGATACACCAGAGCAGTTTCCCAGGAAAAGAGCGTTCTGTAATTCGAGCGCTTTCATTGAGCAGCAAATACAGGTGCAGAGTACAACCTGCTGTGACCTTGTGCAAGTAAATGCCTTGTAGATCCCACTCATAAATAGCCCAAGCATCATAAATAACCCAGGTGTTTGGGCTGTGAATGTGATGTCAGAGGCTTCCTGGCACTGTGAAGTGGAGCAGGTTGCTGAGGAGAATCCCAGAGAGTTGTGTAGGTGATGGGAGACACAACGTGGTTTTCCATTCAGCCTGCCACCTCTGATGGATGCGAATACCCCCCACAATGGCAGATACCAAACACAGACCACGAATCAGGAGCTATTTTTTGCCCCTTTTTCCTTTACTGGGGTAATTTCCTGATACTAGGTAATTATCTCTGGGCTAAAGAGGGAGGCTGATGTGGAAGACTGGAGACTTCCACAGCTATTTCTCCATTTCTTTTTCAGCTGAGCACACATGGAAGGCTGTTTTCTTGGGCACACACTGATCATGACTCATTATGTCACAGGAAACTGCTATCCAAAACGGGTTCCAGCTGCTTCACAGTTCATACGTGATGCTGGTGGCCTCTTGTTGTGTCATATGTGGTAATGGTGACACAGAAGACAGCAATGGTGGCAGGTTTACCCAGCCATGCCAGCACTTTGCAGCATGCTTCTTTCAGGGTCTGAGACAAGCACTGTTATGAGCAGAGACAAGGAGTTTCTGAGAGCACTTGAGGCACTTTTTGGTAAACAGAAGGTACTGTGATATGAAATATGAAACCCTATGGAAATTGGGATTTCTCAGCAAAAATGTTAGTTGGCCAAACAGACGTTCTCAGCGCTTTCATGCCAGTTCTCTCTGCACACAGAATTTGTCTGAGCCCTTGTTCCTCCCTTGCTCGCTTCCAACTTTAGGGTCTCCCTGTCTTTGTGAGCTTTTCTGTTGCCCTCATGCTTCATAACTGTCACCTTAAGGTAATGATGGACGACAGATAGAGAATTGCATCAACTGTACTCTGAGAGCTGATAGCATTTAGTGCCTCCTAGCTCAGCAGAACTTCATCGTCACAGTAGGAGCAAAGCTGAAATCCTCTGCTAAAGGGCAGGTACTCGTGCCTTACACAAGGGAATCATCTCCATTAGCCTTTTTAAGAAAAATAGCTTGAAACTGCTTTGTTCCTTGCTTGTTTGTTCTCTTAAGGAGCTTTGTTCTGCAAGGAACCATAAAATGATCAGCCACTGCCAAAGTTTTCAGCAGAAAAATGTGATTTTTATAATAAAGGACCAGCAATTATGGAAACAAACTGCTTTCAGTGACAAAATGCTGATAAGAACAACAAAAATAGTTTTGCCGATAATTATCACATTGAGGCTCACTGCATTATGATTAAAATCTTCCACATTCCAAAGAAAAGGACCTGTCGGGTGTGTTGCGATTCAGCCATATAAAAAAAATTAAAATATTGTCTGCAAAACGGTTACCTGAAAAGCATTTAATGACCCCTGGTTATCTATTTATGGTTTATAACACCCGTTGAAGTAGTTGTAGTCCATTCAGTAGCAAAATCATCACAACACATTAAGAAGAAGCAGAAATAATTGAGGTCTGGAGGGGCTGAATGCAAGGAATGATTAAAAGAGATACTTATGCATAACGACTTGAGATGGAACATAATAAGTTTCTTGGAGGGTATATGTAACAAAAAGATGAGATTTGTTTAGCGTTGCACACTGGGGCATAATTAGAAGTAATAGGATTAAATTTATTCATGGAAAAATAATCTGATTATCAGGAGTCATTTGCAACTGTGAAAAAAACCTTGTATCCTCAAAGGGTTAATTGGTGCATCTTCCCTCCAGGCATATTCTGCCTCAGAGGCTCTAGGGCTGGAGTACTTCCAGCAGGTTGCTGTAGTCCTCCTGTGATGCATCCCTTTGGGCAGAGCTTCTCAAGAACGCTCTCTCTTTGCCAGGGTAGTTTAAATTAGTCTCTTTTTTTTAGGAACATGGTTGTTTCAGTGCGGAGAGTGTGCTGTTTTAATGGGTCTCTTCAGAGAGTGTACTGTTTTAATGGGTCTCTTCGTCTACAGTCTTTCAGAGAGCACAGCTTCATCAGAAGGGAGATGTCCCAGGAGTGGGGTTGGGCAAAGGAAGAGAAGAGGGACACACCTCCTTCGGGAGAAGCTGGGGCAGAGCATGGGTGAAGGTGCAGAGTTTGGTGGGAGGGAGAGTACCCAGTGAAATCAATCCATAGCTAAAGGCACATGTCATGTTTCTATTAGGAGGTGTATCAAAGCTGTTTCTCCTACTGAAAGACCTTGTGGAAGAGGGTAAGACGATTGAAACTAAATGTAATGGTCTCATTAAAGTGCTGAGTGATTTTTATTCACCTAAGAATTATGTTCTTACTGAAAGACATGATTATTTCCAAGACCGCAGGCAATACCCAGATGAAGAGATGTCTGAATGTATAACAAGCCCAAAAGACTTCACTTCCAAGCACACATCCAGCCTGACAGCAGAACAATAGCTGACTGTTGGTGTGTGCCTACCTGCGTCAGCAGTGAAAAATGCAACAAATCGCCTCATGAGCCAAAAGGAGAGGAAAATGGCTATTCTGTGTAACCAGGAGAAGAGCAATGCGTCCCTCTTGGTTTTGTACGTCAGGTCTTGAGGTATCATCCATGCCGAGTAGTCAGAGTGCATTCTGCAACTCTCACATGTTGGTGGTCTGAACATACAAATTGTGAACCTCACCGGACTGCTGGAGATTCTTCTTGCTGTTTGAAGACAGATGAGGAAGACAAGGATGGATGGTTTACTCCAAAGCTCCCATCCTACTATCAGATTAGGATGTCACCAGGTCACACCTCTGAACCTGTGAACCTGGAAGGACTTCTGAGGCCACCATTTGGGGGTAGGCATGAGGGATTCTGTTTCTAAGGAGCTGAATCCAAACCACCAGAGGCTCCAGGTGACAGACTGACCTACACTGACCATCTGGGCACAGTATCCTCTCTCCCTTGGATCCCTGGAAAATTCATTGGTAGGGGACCTGCCTCTCATACCCAGAATCTTTCACTATGTTTGCATAGGTTTCATTGCAACATAGGCCTCCTGGTACCTTTTATAGCGCATCCTAAATCCTCTACCAGCAGAGTTCCCACTGTCTATATACTTAAACTAGCTCTCTTCGTGATGTCTTTCCTTACTAGATGAGGAAAAAACCACCCAAGGTCATCTGTCTTCCATAATCACATCACCTCCCTGTCCTCTTCCTAACGAGCCAAACAGATTGAGCTCTGGAATCACTCTGTGTAAGGCATTTTCTTTAGTCTTTGAATCACCGTGTTTCCTACAGCCTTCCCTGTCTTTTCACAGACTTTTAGAAGGTCAGGCTTTTAGAAGGTCCCAGGACTGAGGTGCTTGGTGAGACTTCTTCTCTCACTGGTGGAAGGGTAGGTGCACAAGAGCTGTTGTGACACTTGTGTTGCAACAGGAGTATACTAAGTTAATAGTAATGGCACTACTGAGCTGCGTAACTGGAATCATTGTGCAATTTTGGCTCACAGATTTCAACGGGGACAAGGCAAAACAAAATGAGAGTGGCCACTG
The DNA here is from genome assembly GCA_013396935.1 of Baryphthengus martii. Lineage (NCBI taxonomy): Eukaryota > Metazoa > Chordata > Aves > Coraciiformes > Momotidae > Baryphthengus > Baryphthengus martii. Next base: position 60,457 of record VWZK01019063.1, on the reverse strand, counting down.
AAGAATATTTTTCTATTTAAGAGTAAGCAGGTACAAGTGTTTGATGCTCAGAGATGGATATGGTTCCAGCAGGGAGCCTTACTGTAAGGAACAAGCAAGAGTAATAAAAAGTTTGCAGTATGCCTGAGAGGCTACTGAGCTACCGCTCCCACAGAAGCCATATTAGAATTTTGTAACTATAAATGACACCTAACTAAGAGACAGTTCCCTCTTGTTGTTCTCTATCAATCTCTCATATTTTTTTTATGGTGAGGATGTCCCATATTTTATTGAATCAATATCCCAGAGTAGAGAGTATAGATTTTGCTGGCTTCAAGCAATAAGAGTCTAGAAGCAATCAGAAGAAAACAAACAGGGGGATTTACCTTCTCCTGTGGGGATTCATTTTTAACTCCTAGCAGCGTGTTGGATACATTCTGTTGAATGTTATGAGTAATATTTTTTGATCTATTGTTTCACCTTCTCTAAGACATATTTTATTTCAGAACAATCTTCTTTTGATATTTTAGAGGTCCTCCTGGCAGATTTCTGAGATGAATCACATCTTTGTCTAACTATTCCCTTTTGAGACAAAAAAAACACCCAAACAAAACAAAACAAACTTTTTTGGGTAAGTACCATCATGAGAATTTTTGGCTAATATTTAATTCATTGACACACTGGAGAGAAAACCTTCTGTATTTTGCCCCAATATTGGTATTTTCACACACTAGGATGTAAAATTACTCTTTCAGTCTCTCTGTCTTTTGTTCTACAACATTAGATGAGTTTTAGTTACTATTGTACTCTCCCTCCTAATACAATTAGTTGATTTTGCCACCCGTGTCACATGTCCCCAAAGTGAGCCCTTGCTTGCCAGCTTTCAGGAACAGATCAGTAATCTTACTATTCTGTTATATTATTGCATGAACAGAGAAACCCACAGAAAGAAATTCTGGGGCCTGTATAGAATCATAGAATGGTTTGGGTTGGAAGATGACCACTTCTTCCAGGAACTGCACTTCAACAACTATGGTCACCTCCTGAAGAAAGCCTGCTTTTGCTACAAACTCCTCCACCACTCAACACAGCCTCCGATACCAATTGTCTCTAAACCAAACCTACGAGATGAATTCCCCTACAGAGCATATCTTTCCAATACTGAACATTTGCTCATACATAAGATAATAAAATAAACAAACAAAAAAAAAGGAATGAGGACGAATCAATGTAAGAGTGCCATCTGGTGACATCTGCTGTAACCTTGTATCATAGATAGCTTCTTCTCTGCAGTGCAGTGGAAAAGTTTAGGGTAAGATGCATCACACTACAGGAGTTGTACAAAGCTGATCCGTTTTCTCTGCAAAACTGGTTAACTGATGTAGGTAACTCAAAATTAGTATCTGAAGGTTGAGCTCTTTGAAAACCCAGCCCCAAATGTGTAAATACAGGTGCAAAGTGCTTGTGTAACATTCATGACCATGCATGCAAATTGAGTAATTGCCCTTGCAAATGGCTAATTAGGTACATTGGACATGGAATTGGGGTAACTGTGCACACAAATTAAGCCCGCACTTTTGTGCTGAGGTTGTCTGAAAAGCTGCCTCTAGGTTTCTCACCCTAATTTATTTAGATATTAATGTCTTGTGTTTACCAAATGCCTGTCGTGCTGGAATGTTTTGAAATGTAATTGTGATAATTTCAACAAGACCTCGTATCAAACTCTGACATAGTAATTGCTCTTCTTGTCCAAAAGAGGTTAATGTATACCACGGCCCAATTTAATCCAGTTCCCTACCGGGAATCTGCTTTACCGAAGGAAACAGAATTTCCAAGATGAATTTCAGAGAGAAGTTGCTTGGAGTGGTCTATTGTTTGTGAAAATTTTCACATTGTCTCCACCTGTAGAGTTCACATAAGACCAAGATTTTCATTTAAAGAGGCTTTGAGTGGGGCTTTGGTTTTACTTGCTGAGCATTTCTCAAGCAAATAAGGTTTGAGAAACATAATAACCATGCTTCCTGATAACCATAACGACCAATCTCACTTTTTAGGGTTAAATAATAAAACCCTGGAAGAAATCTAGGAAAATTAAACCAGTGAACTATTCCTGGGTGTGCGATGGGTTCTGTCCTTTACATATTTCTGCTTTTTAAGAAAGACGTCATACACAGACAGACACGGAGCTATGATCCCTGGCCACATCTTGTGGCCAAATCACACTCATCTAATCCAATTACAGATGTGATCTGGGAGAAGGAATGGTACAGGCACCATTCCCAAGAGGCTTTTGGCATGCAACTGCCAAACCAGGAGGACATGAGACTTTGTTAGCAAAGGCACAACTCTTCACACCAGCTCAGAGACTGGGTACATGCTGGGACACTTGCAATGTCCAGAGCATTTAGACCCACAGCAGATGAGGTGCTCTGCTGGGAACCTGTTTCAGGGTGCTGCATTCTTGCCAAAATGATCCGGAGCTTTGGGCAGGTCATTCGAGATATCACAGCCCCTAAAGTACAGGGGGGTTAAAGGTGCCAAAGGAACAGCTTACAGACCCTAGACAGTCAATAAGTTAAAGGAGAACTTGAATCAAACTGACAAGTAGTCCTACGGCAAGCTGAAGAGGAACCTCCCATGACCCACAACCACACACCAGGCATGAGTGCGCACCTAATCTGCTCTACTGGAGCTCCACTACCCAAATCAGGGATAATGTGCTCTTCAGCAGTCCAAATGCAGAAGGCAAAACTCACCTGAAAATCAGCCCTTCCAGGGATATGGTTCACTCATTTCAAAGCACAGCCCCATGGACAAAGAGATGGTTTAGCAAGGCTTAGCAGAACCTCCCTTTCCCTGCACACTCATCCTCTTGGCTCCAGGAGACAAGTTATGACTTCTCCTTGCGCACTGTTGTATACAGGGCTGCAGAAGGTTTTGATGGAGAAGCATGATACAACCCATTTTATCTGTGTCCTGCCAGACTTGTAGGCAACTCAGTGACTCTGAGAGTTGTGGCAAATTCTGCGCAGTCTCCTCCAAGCCCCAGGAAGTTCACTGCTGCCAGATGCAGGTCACTTGCTAGCGGCCTGTGCTGAACTGGAAGCTCCAGCACCGTCCTGCCACCCTCTCCCCTCTGCCAAGCACACACCAGTCTGGGCAAGTCTCTCACCTAGAGCAGGTTTATTCTTCCCAGGCATGGAAACAACTTTCTTACCAGGGATTTCTGTCAGACACTGCTTTTCTTGGCTGTTATCTCTGGACATTTTCCTCTGGACTAATTTAGCCTTTCTATCACTAAGTTTTGTTAATGATGATAAACAACACAGTATGCCAGCTGAAATGAATTTCTGTCATTCTGGAGAATTTAGGACACAGGAATCTGCAAAATACGACCTCAATTTAAGTCCATCATTTTCTCCTCCTGGAATTGCTCAGCTGGAATAAATATCATTACCCAGATGAAGGAGACTGGCTGAGTGAGTGGATTGCAGCACACATACCTGGAGTGGAAGAAATGCCACTAAAAACCCTACCTCTGTGACAGGAATTGTGAAAAATTGAACTAGTATTCCCAGAGGTCCAGAAAGGACCCTGAACAGTGGCTAGCTGAAAGTCCACCTTTCTTTCTTTGAGTTCAAAAAGAAATTTCCTGGTTGGTCTGAGAAATAGCACTGATAAAATATTTGATGAAATCAATTGTTTTCCAGAAGAAAAAACCCACCACAGGTAGTGTCACCCCACCAAGAAAATAGTCCCATATTATCTCAAATATAAATATTTTTGCAAATTCACACAAGGGTGCTTGGGCAGCAGTGCATAAAGACACAACCTCATTTTTCCTGAGAATAAAGGGTTTTATATAGAGAAGGAAAGGAAGTAAACAATTTGTTAAGAGAATAAACTGTGGTGCAAAGAGGAAAGGAAAAAAAAACCTCCCATAGGTTTCTGATAAAGTTGTGTAAAAGGCACCAGCAGCATTATGGGTGACAGCAAAGGCAAGTGTCAGCTAAGCCCAGCAGGTATGCAGGTGTGCAATGGACAACAAGGATTTCTTCTGGGACAAAATAAGCAATCTGTGGCAGGGATTCTGTGCTTAATTTGGAATTTAATCATTGTACAGGACAGCCTGTGCAGAGAGTGGGAGGGAGTTGGTGCTGGTATATGCAGAGAGCACGGAGATGAGGGTGGACTGTGCATTCAAACACACGTGGGAAATGAGAGAAGTTCAGAAAATCGGTTGCCACAGGGGTGGCAGGAAAAAGTTTTGAAAGTGCTGAGATGAAAGGGTAGCTAACCCCTCCAGAGCGAGAAAGAGGTTGTCAGGGAGAAATGTCACAGGCTATTAGCCTCTGCAGAGCAGAGAGAGAAAAGAGTCATTGGCATTTGTATTACAGGAAAGGGTCAATAGGAACAAGCTGAAAATGCAGTGTCTCCACTGCGTTCCTGATTTTCAATCACCAGTAAAGTTATGAAATTTTAGTTCCTACATTCTCCTTGTGAAGGTTTCGGTCTCTTCTGAAGACTGGGATGGAGGTCAAGGATGAAGTAGTCATTTTATGGAAAAATGTTCTCTCAGTAATAACTATTTTTACCTGAGCTCTATAGATTGTTTGTGTGAGTTCATTCTGGTGGGTACTGGTTGACTTCAGCCTAAATGCTTATGGGAGAGCATCTGATACGCAAGATAATGCACATCACTTCTGGCATTGGTGGATGTGGGGTCCTTGGGTTTTGATCTGCTTTGCACGTGTGGCTCAGAGTAATTGTGGGAAAATACTGACAGGTTTCATGTATTTTTACATTTACTGCAATAACAAACTTGATGCCACTTCCTCTTTCTTGGTCTACAGGAAGTTTGCTCCCAGTCAGAGGAAAGGCTTTGTTTTAAACATAGGGAGAAAGAAGGATAATTTTGTGGCATAATCTTTTATTGGTATAGACTGTAACTGTTAACAGCCATATACATTTGCCTCAGACCATCATTTTTCTTCATGGGCTCCAGCACAGGACTGTGTGACTGAGAGAGACCTGCAGTTGGAGGTGTGGGAGCTTCCTTTTTTTATTGTAATAAACTCCTCTGAAGTGTTTCACTAACTTGTACATAAATGTGATGTATTTCCTGGGAGACTGTCTTATGCACTGAAAATTGCCTTCAGTTTGGTGAGGTCTTGCTAATCCTTCTCTGAGCAGATGTGGTGATGTCTGAAGGCCTGGCTGTACATCACCACTTTGGGTACTTTTTGCAGAGTTGTGGGTTTTATGAAGCATGTAAATGGGCTTTTTGTAAGAAATAAGTTCCAAGATACCATCTTCATAAATCACTTCAGTATAAGGATCTGCTAGAAGAGCAGTCCCGGGGAGGGTAGTAGCTGATGTATCTGTCCTGGAAGAATGAGAAACCAGGTCCTGGAACAGGGAATGTACAGGTTTTCATGTATGTGCTGTAAGAACAACATAGAGATGGTGGAGCGAGATCTCACCATGAATGCAGTCCAACAGTACAGTAACCAGGGTCTGGAAGCTCGGCATTGTTTCTCAATCCCAAGCTTGGTTTTATAGCTGGCACATGACTACACAAGTTGACATGGTTCAAGTTGGGGGGGGAAGGCAAGAAATAACCCCAATTTTGATACTGATATTTCACAACATGTCAAAAATTACCTTGCCTCCTGTCTGTAACATCAGGGACTATCACTGAGGATCTTCCAGTCCTCTTCCTCTGGTACCTATCCATGTGACTGTGTCATCTACAGAAGCGTGAAGATATTCCCTTGTGGCAGAATTCCAAAGGGACTATTGAAAGATCAGATCTCATAGTTCATTTGTATAATGGAAGGCTCGTGTTGGCATCTATGCCTGACAAATAGTCAAACTGGAACAAGCTGCTGCTGTTATTTTTATTTGCAAAACTGCACTCATCTATTGGTCTCAGAATCACTTATGGACTTTTCACTCTTCAAATTACTATATGGAGGGTACTCTTTCTTGCCAGCAATCCTGACAGGAAGAAGGTACCAAAAGTCAGAACATTATCTAGAATCTTAGAATCATTCAAGTTGGAAAAGGTCAATGACCTTTAAGGTCATTAACCTTTAACCAGTTAACCAATGACCTTAAAGGTCACTGACCATTAACCATTAACCTAACTCTACCAAGTCCACTGCTAGTGTCCCTAAGCACCACATCTACACAATTTCTAACATGTTCAGGGATGGTGATTCAAGCACTGCCCTGGGCAGCCTGTTCCAGCATTCGACAACCCTTGCAGGGAAGCAATTTGTTCCTCATATCCAACCAAATCTTCCCCTGGTGCAACCTGAGGCCATTTCCTCTTGTCCTGTTGCTTGTTCCTTGGGAGAAGAGACCAATTGCATTTGGCTCCAGCCTCCTGTCAGGGAGTTGTTGAGAGCAAGAAGGTCTCCCCAAGCCTCCTTTTCTCCAAGCTAAACAACCTCAGTTCCCTCAGCTGCTCCTTATAAAACTTCTGCTCCAGACCCTTCCCCAGCTTTGTGGCCCATCCCTGGACACATTCCAGCCACTCAACGTCCTTGGAGTGAGGGGCCCAAAACTGAACCCAGGATTTGAGGTGTGGCCTCACCAGTGCTTAGTACAGGGGGACAATCCCTGCCCTAGTCCTGCTGGCCATACTAGTGCTGTTACAAGCCAGGATGCTGATCATGTTCTTGGCCACTTGGGCACACATTGGTTCATATTCAGATGGCTGTCGACCAACCTCACAGGTCCTTTTCTGCTGGGCACTTTCCAGCCACTCTTCCCTCAGCCTGGAGCATTGCAGGGGGTTATTGTGACCCAAGGGCAGGACCTGGCATTTTGGATCTCATCAGCTCTTGGGCTCAGTTGTGCCCTGATTCAATAGCTGCAAGCAATGCAATATACAAATCTCAGTCCAGCCTGATGAAAACTCACATTTTAGCTTGTGCTCGTCACAACCGGCAACCAGTCCAGGACCATTGCTTTCCTCATAAAAAGGTATAGATTTAATGGACGGTGACAGTGCCTCCAGCTCCGTTTCTGGTAGGCAAGAAGCAATAGGGAATATGTGACTTCCAGGGCCCTTTAAGAGCTGGGTAATCAGCTGCATTGCTCTGTGAGGAAGCAGTGTGCTGAGACTCAGGAGTCCCAGGTGAAGGGTTTAAATAGGGGTCCGGGTTAGCAGGAGGGGTTGAAATGGGTAGATGCTGGGAGAAGGAGGCAGGAGTGAAAATGAACTCTTCAGGCTGGTGGAAGGGTGGAAACATTTTTTCTGTTCTGAATGAAAGGTACCAAAGGATTTGCATGTTCGAGTAGGAGTAGTAATCTCGTTTAAAGCATATCTACATATGTATATGAGAGAGGGAGGTGTTTAAGCACTGAAAAATAAAGCCAGATTAACAGATCAGTCAGGATGTCTGGGTCAGCTTATTTCCCTGGGTCGGATGATAAAACAGCAGCAGCAGCAGCTGCCCTGCTGTGCTGTTGAATGGGGCAGATTTAATGAACAAGTCTTCAGGCAGCCCAATTCATAGCTCTCTGAGACAAAGGCAGGCAGACAGTGCGTCTTGGTGAGGAGATGGCTCAGAAATAGCAGAGCTCTGCCTCAGTTCCTGCTCTTGGCAACCCGCATGGCTAGAAATACAACTTACTAAAAATGTTACACACTGCAGTAAGCAACGGGGTGGTGCGGGAAGCACAGAATCTGTCCCTCGGAGCAATACATCAGTGTGAACCGGGAGTCCTATTGTGCTGAAGGGAATAGATCTGTGGAAGAGATATTTAAGGGACTCTTAATACGTTTCATGAATCACAGAAAGGGGAATTTATATCTTTTGGGGGGTCATGGCAATTTAACAGAGTTTTAGCTGAGGTTCTAATGGCTCATCATATAAATGTAACTATTATAACATTACATTTAAAGGTCTTGGCCAAATGAAGCGGATGAATTTGAAAGTGCTCTAGAACCGTTGATCTGAAGCTACAACCTGCTCTTGTGTGCCCTGGTACGAATCTGGGGTCACTTCACCACATGTGGTGGGGTGAGCTGCTTTTACAGGACTCGACTGTACTTCTGCAGCTCCTCTCCTGCATAAACAAAGCATCAGCCTGATGAATTAATTGTGTCTTCTTGTGACCTCCCAGGTTGCACAACAACCACTCCATCAACTTTCCAGCACCTCACAAAGTTTTCCCATTATATGGAAATTGCTTTTGTGCCTTACAGGGAAAGCCTAAGGCCAGAGCCAAGGTTCTTGGTCATGCAAATTTCTAAAGAACGATTCATGGGACATCAGAGCAGCCTTTCTTTAAAGAGATTTTTCTTGCAAGAGCTATTGCCTCTCCAGGCTAAGCACATTTATTTACTTTTCTTCAACAGAAAGAGAGATTAGTTTCTGGTAAAGGGAGTTCTTTCAGATGTACAGGACTGTACCATGGAGATATATATGCCTCTGTGCAGGTACACAGTTTTTCTTTGCATGCTTTTTCATATGAAGCTACTCACACTGGAGATACTAAATGTAAGAATGATAATTACACTAATACAGGCACTTTTTCTTCTGAGATAGTGAGGTGCAGACGTATATCCACATCCAGCTTCTGCTTCCCTGTAGATGCTCAGCCGTCATTTCCAACTCAGAGAAGCAGGGCAGTGCGACCCCCTTTCCTGGCAGTATGCACCTTTTCTCCTATAGCAGCTCTTACCAACCTCTGATACCTTTCTCCCCTGATTTCCACACTGGTATCATCCTGAACACCAACACAATCAGTTTCTTCTGGGACCTATTGCATTGAGTAACAAGATATATGGATTTCCTTAATTTTGTAGGTGTTCTGTAGACCTAGGCTATTTTTCATTATTTATCAGTTGGTCACGTTTCAGGTATATCTGAAACATGTTTATCAGAGTTTATCAGAGTACTCCGGAGCAAGACCAGTTCCACCAGCTACTGGTGAAAGGTGTAGTAGAAAATAAATACCAAGCTCTTAAGTGCTGATAGAGAGAAATAGTCATTTTCTAGGGCACTATTGTATCTCCAGAACGACTGAGATGAATGGCTCCAGCAGTTCCTCCCTCTCTCCGTAACTCCTTATGGGAGCCTAAATGATCACCTCCGATGAAAACCTCCATACTGTACACATCTGAAGTTAAGTTATTCCCACCCAGTGTCTGTCTTCAGATTTTAGAAACTGATCTGAGCAAGATGATTTAGGAAGATGTTGTCTCTGTGCCTGATTCTGAAGGAGGCTGGCATGGCCTAGGGCAGAGCCCCACCATGGGTCAGTTGGGGAATTGCTCCCAGCTTGAGGACTGGTAGAGAAACAGGGTAGCTGGCAATAGGAGCTTGCCCTTTGGGGAGAGCATCGGAGACCAGCACTGCATCCAGACACAAATTGGAGGAAAATAAATCAGGCAGGACTCAGAAATCTGCTGGGCATGCCCGATGAGCATGTCTCGCAGATTCTCTAACATAAAATTCTTATTTCTTTCTTCTTTTGTTGTGCTTGGTTTTTTAAATAAAAGATACCTCCCTTTTTGTCTTGTGGCCAAGATAACCTAATCAAATCCTGGAGCAGTGCACAGAGGGAATTGTTGCGGGTTCAGTGTATGGGAAAATGAAGCCCTGTATCCCTGATGAAGCAGCACAGTATGGCTGACAGCTAACGAGAAATTAATTTGGAATGCTTTTACTACTTATTTGCTTGCTTGACATCCTCACTATTGCTGTAGTTTCCTGTTGGCTTAATTTTTCATATTCTTCCAGCTCATGTTATAATTTATGTAATGTTTTGTCTTTTCTTTCCAGAAGTCCCAAGTTCTGGATTCGTGTTTGTAGCTTCCATCAAAGCAGAAAATGGAAGTAGGGAGAGGGAAGACCCCAAGAGACTACATTTCAGGATTTGCTTATTGGGGAAATAACCTTAAATTGTGACCCTAGTATATCTTAAAAGTACAGAAAATAGCAGCAATGAAAATGAAACTTAAAAGTGTTATTAAAAAAAATAAATCTTTAAATGAATCTGTGATTCTTCTCTCGGAATTCTAGATGCTGGCAACACTTGAGCAGTCTCTTTGGGAAAAATACCATCTTCTTTTACCTCTGCCAAGTGCTGTTATCTATAAATACAGGAAATACAAGCTGGGATTGTAGTGGATGCTGTAACTGAGCATGTGCAGAGTGTCCCAGGAAAGCCTTTTGTTAGGATTTCACTAGGAAAATGGCCAGAGAAGGTCAGTGAAAGGCAATCCCACACTCACAGAATAACCACTGACTCAGCTGACATATCACAGCTTAAAAAGACTCACCTGCAGCAACATAAGCTATGAGTGCACCCTGCCACACCTCGCACAGTGCTCCTGCTTTCCTCGTGAAGCCCCTGCTTCTCCACGGTGTTGGGGCCAACTTTTTTTTTTTTTTTCAGAGGTAAAAATAAGAAAGAAAATGGATTTATTTTTCCTCATCTTCCAAACTACTGCAGCCTTTTCTCCCATCAGCAGCAGGATATGGTGCGCCTGGACACAGGATTGTATTTCTAGGCAAGCACTTTCGAGGAGTTGTGAGGGTACTTCTGAGTGCATGTGTCCAAAGGAGGTAAAACCGGTGAAAAATAGAGCTGCTAAATTAAGAAGAAGGTCAGTTAGTGCATTTATATAAGCCAAGAAATCCGCTTGCACAATTTTAACACAAAAATAACGTCCTGGTTTGAATAATGAGGAAATCCCACATATGCACATATATTAGAGCAAAACAGGTGAGACAAGGGGTTGGTGCACTGAGAACTTGCCAGTGCATCTGCGCAGGGCTGGGAAAGAGGATGTGGATGGGGCAGAGGTGTATGTGTGTGTATGGGAAGAGTATGCCAGGGGCCAGGTAATGCTGCTGCAATGAAAAACACATTTGTGATCGCGGAGTCATACAATCATAAAATCACAGAATGGTTTGGGTTGGAAGGGACCTTAAAGATCATCTAGTTCTAACTAGTCATGGGAAGGGACACCTCCCACTAGACCAGGTTGCTCAAAGCCCCGTCCAACCTGGTCTTGAATACATCCAGTGATGGAGCATCCACAACTTCCCTGGGCAACCTGTTCCAGTGTTTCACCACCCTCAGAGTGAAGAACTTCTTCCTAATTTCTAATCTAAATCTACCCTCTTACAGTTTGAAGCCATTAGGACTCACTAAAAGGCTCCTCCTCAGCTTTCTTGTAGGCCACAATAAGGTCACCCTGGAGCCTTCTCTTCTCCAGGCTGAACAACCCAAATTCTCTCAGCCTGTCTTCATAGGAGAGGTGCTTCAGCCCTCTGATCATCTTTGTGGCCTCCTCTGGACCCTCTCCAACAGATCCATATCCTTCTTCTGTTGGGGACACAGTACTCCAGGTGGGGTCTCACAAGAGCAGAATATGTAGGGAGAATCACCCCCCTCGACATGCTGCCCAGGCTGCTGGGGACGCAGCCCAGGATGCCATTGGCTTCTGGGCTGCACTCACACATTGTTGGCCCATGTTGAGCTTTTTGCCAACCAGCACCCCCAAGTCTTCCTTCTCAGGACTGCTCTCAGTCCATAACTCTGCCCAGCAGAGTCCCTCTCACCTCTCAGATATGCTTTCCCTGTACAGCAGCAAATTCACCCTCTGTCTGTTTTGATTGATCTCCCAGTTCTGGATAAAACCACAAGTTTTTCCCTTGATCAGTGAAATACTGTTACCTAACACTGAACTTTTTTCTTTCCACTCAGTAAAGCCTCAAATGAGTAGCAAGCAGCAAAGGCTAAAGCTCTCCAGATACCGTGAATTCCCCTGCACCAACAGATGTTGCCCGGTCACAGACCTCCCTGCCCTCAAAAACACAGCAGAGCTTCCTCGTGCGCATCACGGCGTGGGGAAAGGACACACGTCTCATTAAACCCAGACAATCTTCCCGGCGCCCTTTCCCTTCAACTACCTCAGCCCTTCTGAAATGTATTGATCAGTGCTGCTGAGCTCTGGATAAAGGTCAGGTTACAGGGCTTGTCTGCTTTGATCTGAAGGCTTTTTTGGAATTGGCACCACAGCTGCCCCTGCTGTACTCACAGCAGAGCAGGTTGCACGTACCCTCCCGACAAGGACCCCTCACCGCTTCCCTTAGACACAAGTAAAGCCCCTGCCCCGCAGTTCATGGCCACCTCTGCTCTTTTGATGACTTGTGGGTTTGGAGGGACACACCACAGCCAGTACATCCAGGGATTTTCTTCTGCCAACCTTGGCCATGTGGGACGTAAGTAGAATGTGCTGCCTTACCTGAGAATGGTGAGAAAATTGGTTTGTGTTTTGTTCTGGCAACTCCAAGTGAAGGGAGACAGGGGATCCTTGGGGAAACCCCTGGATTCCATCCAGGGACAACACGATACAGCTGCTCTGCAGGTGGTGCCCTCCCATGTTTCACAGATACAGGGTGGAAAATCCTCCTGGCTCATCAAGTCCAGTTCTCCTCCATGGAAGCTGAAAGAAGGTTCTATCAAAAAAAAATCTTAAAACCATGCAGGTTTCTTAACTTCGCATCTTTTAGTGGAAGGTTGTTCGCATTTCTAACAGGTAGAAGATTTCCCATGACAAACTCAGCTGGATTGCATGGTCCCAAGCAATGCAGCCTCCAGGCCTTTTCACATGCAGGAGGCTCCCAGCCTCACAAATCTCAACACTAAAACCTTTCTCTAGTGTTTACCTTTATCTTGCCATTCTTAGTATTAGATAGTTCCTGTTTAGTCCTTTTCCTCCACTATGTATGTTGGCTTTCCTATGTGGAGCAGGACTTCCTCCAAGCCTTCTTCTTTTATATGTATTCTGATGGATTTAATGAATATTGGCAAATCCAACCATTTTAGCCCCAACATCATAGGGATAATGCTGTTCTCTGTTGAGGCCTCTATGTGTTTGCCAGGAGAATTTTGAGTCATAGACCACACTGCAAAGAGTGACTCTTTTTTTTTCTCCTGGTTTGGGAGAACAGCCCACTGGCTTGATCCTTACCTTGGAATTAATTTCTTTGCTTTGTGTCCTGGTTTCAGTTAGAACAGAACAATTCTGTTCAGTGATTTTACTTTTCAGCTCAATCTCTTCTAACTAATGACACTTTCTGAAGTTGACAACGTATTTTCACAGACAGTCTTTGTTCCTAGTAGTGCTAATACTTGATATTTAGAGTTACCACCAAGGACTGGGGTGCAAACCATGGTCACTGCTGGATCTTGTGTGTCACGTTGAGGGGTGCAGAAAGTAAAAGACTGCACCTGTGGGAAGGAGCAGACAGGACAGGTGACCCTAAACTGACCAGTGAGGGATTCCACCCCATATGCGTCATGTTTGGTATAAAGCTGAGGGATCACGAGGGTCGAGTTCTTCCTCTCTCCCACATTTCTGCAATGACCAGCATCCAAGGAGGACTCTGTTTGTTCTGCCTTAGATCCTGATCTGTATGTTCCTGAATTTGATACCAGAATCCAGCTCCTGAACCCGGTTCCCACCTGCTGTTGGGCCCAGTCTGGGACTTCCCCAGTGCCTGCTCCACAGCACCAGTGGTGACAGTGATGTAATTGCCATCAGGGTGGTTGGGTTCAATACTGGTTTTGTATGTATTCCATTTTATTATTACTGCTTTCATTAAAGCTGTCCTATCTTTCTTTTCTAATCGATAAGTCTCTCTCTCTTTTTCTCTTCCCCTTTGGAGAGGGAGAGGAGTTAACAGAGAGGGTGTTATAGGTCTAGCAGACAGCCCCGATCCTAAACCTTGACACTTTGCCACACAATATCTGTGTCCCTTTGGGCAAACCTCTGTGCCCCAAGCCCCTGATTTAGCACTTCCCACTCTTGCTGTGCTCCTCTCACTTCTGCTGTACAGCGTTGGCACTTAGGAGGGTACCAGAAATAAATAGCTAATTATCCTGTCAGAAAGGGCACACGTGTAGCAAAAATGTATTGCAAGGAACAGAAGTGAAACCAGACAAGTGCGAGGATCCTGGACTGTGTGAATAATTAATCCAACAAGTGACAGCTGCAAACTAGCCAGCGAGGCCTAGAGGCAATTCCAGGGACAAACAGAGGTGCCCTGCAAAACACCACACCCCTCTTTGCTTTCAGCCTCTCTCTTTTGAGAAGACTTTGATAACCTAATGAAGATTTCTCCCAAGAGCCTTGCAAATGAGCATTCCTGGGGGCATTTAATCCTAAAGCTTTACCAAAAATCACATCCTGGAGCTGCCTTGTTTCCAAAACCTTCTCTGTGAAACTGCCTCTCAGAGAGTCAGCTATGTAACACCACTCCTGGTGCCCTTTGGGTGCATAGAGTAGTTTGGTTCCATTTCCCCTTGGCAGAGGGATCCATACGAGGAGGAAATTGCCTGAAGACCATGGTCAGCTTCCCTTAATGCTTAGAAAGGGGATATACCTCTGTACAGGCAAAAGCTCACCCCTCTGCAGGCGTCACAAACACTGTGTCGCTAGAACTGCTTCCCACGTCCATGTTGTGCTTTCTCCCAGAAAACTCTGTGTGCGAGTGAAATCTTACAGTGTTTTGGATTTTTCTTTTCTCTTCTGTACATTGAAAGCCCATAGGGAATAAAAGTCCTTTGTATATGGAAAATCATACTACACTTCTAGGGGATCCTCCAGGATAAAAGGTGGGAGAGAAATGTAAATGTATTCTCTGGATGAGCCCTCTCGATTAGCATGTGAATTTTCAATTGCATTTCCCTGGCAAAACTCTGAGGAATAGCAAGGCTTTCTGATTACACTAATTTACATGTAATCTCTCTGACAGACCCAGTACAAGGGTGGGAGATCCCACCTGGGCCAGGCTGCTCCCAGCTCCTGTTCACCTGCTGCAAGCAGCAACCTCCTGAGCGGTTACAGTGTGTGGGTTGCAACAGGGAGTGCACTGGCTTTTACTTGCTGCCCTCTGACTATTTCTGGGAAAAACAAAAGCCCCCATTTTTTTGTTTGTTCTCAAACGTAATACAAACTGAAATTTAAGCAAATAAACAAAGCTGGCTGTTATGTAATCTGCTTTTTCTCAGCATCTGCATTTCAGGATGCAAATCTTGGGAAGGCTTTGATTACAGAAACTGGGGCACTTGAAACCTTGACAACAATTTCAGACATGAGCTGAATATAACGCACACCAACGTGAGCAGATACTAGATCTCAGGGGGAACTCCTAGTTAGCCTCTCTGGGTGCTCAAGTTCTAGGGCTATTTCTGGGTACAAGACCTACCGGCAATGGCTGAGTGATGTTATACACTCATATTTTGATGACCAGAAGAGTTTAAGCCAAAGCTCCTGTGCTGCCTCGACAGAAGCTGTTCAGAGTAACTGAGCTTTCAGGGAACACATAAATAAAAATGATCTTGTAGCGCTGGCCATCAAATCCTCTACCTGACCCAACCACTAGCTGGAGCTAGTTTGGGGCATGCTTTCAGGAGAGTCCTGCTGAGGACAGAGCCCTGTCTTGTCCTGTTCTATGTCTTCTGCCTCTCCTCCAGAAGTTGGTATCAGCTTGCAAAGTAGTTTCACTTACTTTTTACCAGCACCCTTTTCCACTTTCCCTTGTAATTGTGTAATTAACATACTTCATCCATCACCTTTATATCCACCATTCGTCATTGTTTAAGTTGAGCGTGGCCTTACCCATAAGCACTGCGCACATTAGCAATCGCTGATCAAGGGGAAATGTATGTGAGAGGTGAGTACAGGCAAACCCAGATTACATGGAGTAGCTACGGGGCTGTTTCACATGCTTCATTATCCCTGGGCATAAGTGTACCCCATTTCCTAAACTAGGTGAGCTCAGCCGTGCCCTCAAACGTCTAACTCTATTCCAGGGTAAGTCCATTTTCTACAAGCTAAACGAATCTGTGTACAAGACACTTAAATGACCTTAAATCTGCCCTATTTTGATATCAAAACATGCATCTAGAGCTATCATTAACCTCTTTGTGTGTCTGTGGTAGCAAACAAAAGGAAATAAACTACTTTTTATCCTCTGGTGCCCTGTCAGGATAATAAAATTCCTTCCAGGCTGTTTAGAAATCAGCTGGTTCTGATACCTTTCCTTCCAAAATGCTGTTCTTCATGCAGCCACAAACATTTTTGTTTCATCTTTTCTTCTTAGTCTGATTATTTGCATTCTGCTCCAAAACCCAATGTGAGGCTGCCCATACAGCTTCATCCAATGAACCTCACTGATAAGTAGTCATTAATAATGACCTTCCTGCACTATTTTCTCATCCTGAACACTTTCCCAAACACAAGCGTGTGTGTTGGCAACTATCTGTGCAAAGCACACGTGTTCCCACAGCTCCAGCTTTCCTCCCTGGAGGAACTGAAGCCTGTTCACTGTTCCCCCCAGACTTCTGCAATTCTCTAGGATCCACATTAGCTTATGACCCAGGCACTGACTGTTTTCAAGCTTTCACTCTTCTCTTTTACGGTGCATTCATTTTGTTCTCTTACCTTCTGGAGTCCTTTCCCACGTTCTGTCACTTCAGCTGGCACCTCCTTGAAGTTCTGCTGCTGCTTTGTCGCCACATCTCTTTTTCTTGCCCACTTTGGCTCCCAGCATCTCCTTTTGAGCCGTGCGTTTGCAGCACAAAATGCCCCAGCTAGCTCCGTTGGGAAGACTGTCAAGAACTCTTGATTTCAGCTCTGCTTCTGAGAGACTGCAAGCTGTCTTCCTATCAGGGAGATACACATTTCTCCTGTGGAGCCCCTGTTATCCCCATCTCAGTGAATCAGGGAGGAATGTTACAGCTCTTTTATATTCATGCCCTAATTTATTTTGCAAGAGCTTTCCTGTGTAGCAAATGCTGTGTTTCCCTCACCTGTAAGACACCTTTGTTCCTCTCACCCAGCATTAGAAATATGGAGAGCCAAGCAGGCAAAAGATATTTGCTTGGTTGTTTATTTACACATTTCCCGTGGTATTTGTGGCTTCTGTAGTAAGTTATCTTCTTTGCAACAACCTGAAAGCAAGGAGGCTGTTGTGGGCTTTAGGGCCCACAGTATTTCTTGGCACCTTTCATTTTCCTTTAATGAGGCGCTCTAAGAGTAGAGACTGCAGCTGGGCTGGGCCTGTTCCTCTCCTGCAGCCACAGTAACGATGGCTGCAGGGAAGGCCCCAGCACACACCACTGCCTTGGTGATGCTCCCCATTCCCAGGCTCCTGTCTTGATCCAGGAGGTGGATGGGAATGGAGCTGCTGATGGGGAGTATCCCTTGGAATGAGGGGAAATGCTGAGGGTGGGAGGGAAGAGGCAGGAGGAAGGGGGATGTTTGGAGAAAGGAGAGATGGGAAATGACAACACCTTCCCCGGCATTGAGGTGGATCCAGGCGCTGCTGCATGTATGGAGGTTTGCTAAAAAATGTTGAATAGTGTTAAATTAAAAGAAGAAAAGACGGTCCCAAGGAGCTGAAGGAGGGTGAAGTGAGGGAGCCAGCCCAGGTATACTAATAAGCTTTTCCAGAGGGAGGGGAGAAGCAGCCACCAAGAAATGGGAAGACTGGAGAGAAAAGAAAGGACGAAGTGCCCGTTCACATGTGCTCTGTGTGTGAATGGACTCTCCACTGGGGATGAGGCTGACCTGAGGCCAGGGACAGCAGAGGCTACACACAAAGGATGAAGCACTGCTCCACGTTTGCTCCAGGAGGAAGTGGTAGAAGACCTTCGAGATGTTCCTCAGAGCCATGCTGTAGTACACCAGGGATGAAACCAGTGGTTCTCCCACCTCTCAGTTTCCACAGACAGTAGCCTTGGTCCCACAAAGGTGCTCTCTGAAGGCAGCAGCCTCCTCTCCGCTGTCCCTTGCAGCTAAACAGAGACTTTGCTTGAGGCTCAGAGGAGCAATGTCCTGCAGTTCACAGGCCCTATTCCCAGGGGAAGAAAAGATATATAGCACACAAGAAGTCCTCTCCCCTCTGCTCAAGCTATGTGGAGAACTTGCCTGTGTCCTGGGCATGTGACACCACTTTTCTGTGAAATGTAAAGAAAAGTAATTGAGTAAAGGTCAGAAACTCAGAATAAACACAGGTGAATATTTGATGGCAGGCTGGATTGTGGCTCTATTTAACAACAATTCTAACAGTATTATAAAACAAGAACCCCATAAATCCCTGAGCTTGAGTACCGACGGCCTTCATGAGAAAACCTATGGAAAGGCACTATCCTTTGATCACCTATTGCCATCTCATTTGATCCACCATACCAGGCCAAACAACAGCCTTGGGGCTCCCAGTCAATCACCCGTCCAGCTCACAAGGGTAGCTCCCCTTTCATCGATGATGGTGTTGATGGAGCTGCCTCTGGTCATTCCATCTCCAAGCTAAGGAGAACTGAAAATTCCTCCAGTACTCCAGGGTTCCTGAGACCATTATAAAGTGACCTTAAGGGAGGACTTAATTAAAAGCGTGCACACTGTGAGCAGCCTTACAGTCTTGTTGCTTTGCTATTCTCTGTCTTCTTTGTTGTTCTGGCACCAGTCTGCTGCCATGAACCAAAAAATGGAATTGTTTGGAAAAAGGCTGGGTTTTTTTCAATGTCTGTTGAGCTTTTAACATGTTTTCATGTGCTCTAAAGTGAATAACTGTAATAATGGAAAGGAATCCCTGTTACAAAGCATGAGAGCAATAAAAGCTTCATGCTGCTTGAATAAATCACTAGGAAGCTATAAAATGGATCTGTGACATGCACGGTTCTGATTGTTAAAAAAATGCTATTGCACTGTGATGTCTAAGAAGTATGTGCATAGGAGGCAGATCAGAGAGGAGCATCCATCCCCATGATCACTCGCAAAAAGGAAAGCGGAGACAAGACTAGTAGCTAGCTGACTGCCATCTCTGGGACAAGGAGTACACTGAGATTGTGACACAGTGTGAAGGATACCCATAAGATCCTGGATGGATTCATGCCTGCTACATTTGCAGATTTAAGAGCAAGACAACATGTCTGAACCAGTTGCCTGAGGCTCAATTTAAGTCCATGGGAGAAAAGAGGCTCCTCTAGGCAGGAGTTTGTGTGCGCTGCCTGAGAACGGGATAAATCACCTTCTGCTTTTGTGTGCAGGGAACCACAAGAGTTTTGTGGGCTGAAGTATCTAACTTTAGTGCCCAAACAGGGGCAAATCCATTCCCCCATATGAGCCTATGCAGACATTGCAAAGCCATCAGTCTTTTGGTCACCCACACAGAGCCCACTGGGGAGTTCCCATTTATCACCATCCCCCCTAGTCATTGACCAAGGGGACCGAGGATGGGTTGTTTTCCGTGTTAAACATGCTTCTGTGCCTGGCTGGATGTGCCACCATTCACTCTACTCTGGTGTGAGCTCAGCTGCCATGAATCAGGAGAGCAGGAACATTACCACAGCCTCCAAGGGGAGTTTACCTACCTGCTAGTACCCAACGTATTCCTGTGTGCCCATTGATTAGACTATTTCATTAAAGGATTAGGATCTCCAGCTCTTTCCGTTTCCTCCATCAGGTATACTTGATGCATGTGGGCAAGCTGTTGACTGTCTCTCTTACTTTAGAATAAGGGAAAATACCACCAAAGTAGTCTGGAACCTGACCATTTTGGTTATAAATGCGGATGTGTGCGTGCGTGAGCATGTGTGTCTTGCTATATTGAATCAGACACAAGATGGCAACCAGTGCCATCTTCAGCCCAGCCAAAGACATTCAGCTTGCAGCGAGGAGTCAAGGAATGACACCAAGACCGGAGCTGCACAGGCTGCCTGACACATGGGAAAAGACAGCACAATTTCTCAGCCTGTCCTACTCCTCAGGGCTGCTCCCAGCACTCAGTGGAGGGTTACTCACAATCTGGAGATTAGGAACAGTCCTGCAGTTTTCTTCCCTGCCAACAGCAACCTCCACTGTAGCCTGCTTAAAAAAAATGTAGATGAAGGAAAAGAGCAATTAATGGGGCTCCTTCTAAGGACAGGGCTTACCCAGAGCTGGGCTGCTAACAGAACTGTACTGTTTTCAGAAATGCTTAATGCACAGTTTCAGTATTTGAAATATGGAGCTTGTTCATATACTTAGCAAGCAGCAGCACATGAATGTGGGCACTAGAGTCTAATGAGAGCAACTTTAAGAAATGAGAAGAAAATGAAGCCGCATCTAGAAAGACCCCAGACATGCTGCACAGATAGATTCCGAACACAAATGCTGGATTTGCAGACAGAAGACCTTGCTGAGGCGTGTTGATAATAGAAACACGAAAAGAGTGTGATAAGGAGAAGCTGAGAAAGGATAAAAATGAGACAGTAAAAGTAAGGCTTTTGTTATTTTGTCAAGGAGCAAAAACTAGAGGAAGTGAGAAAACTCAGTGAGGAATAATAGCAAAGCCACTAGACAAGCTAATAAATATGTCTGATGAACAACGTAGTTCCATCCAGGAGGAGACATGAGACCATTTTCAATTCAAAACAAAAAAAAAGCCGGAATAGGGGAATAAATCGTTACCTTGGAGCGCAAAACTCTGGCATCCACATGTAACACTGGAAGTAGAAATGTCTCCCTATTTAAAGACAAGACAATTGTCGGGCATATAATTTCACCTTGAAGGTAAAAAGTGGTTTGGAGAAGCAGATCTAAGTCCAGGTGAACATGCCTGATTGCACAAACAGCTTAACTGCCCTGGGAAACACATCAGACAGTGGCAGGAGAGGAGCGGTCTGCCTGGGCATCCTCCAGTGCAGGGCTGTGACAAAGGCACAGATTGTCACAGCACAGGAGATGGTCGCAGACAAACCCTCACTGCAGACATCTGAGGTCACAGTAGACATTGGAAAGAGCATTACAAAAGGAAGGGAAATGCCCATCCCATTTGATGCCACTTAGTTTTCAGATGACACAGCCACACTGGCAGCAGTACAGGCACCTGGGTGTCTATTGGAAGAGATTTTCCAAGTGAGTTCATCAAATTCAGTGATAGTCTTCAGAAGGCATCTGCTAAACATTCCTTTCTTAGCTTTGCTATTAGACTGATGACTAGTCCCTTGCCCACTGAGCTGCAGAACCAGCTGGAATATAATGTCCACCACACCATCTGATGGGAGAAATATGAATTATTTCAAGCATATTTCTAAAAACTGAATCTGTGCATAAGTTTTCCACAAAGGTGCCATAAAATGTGATGTGCTGTTGCCCAAGAGGTCTTTGAACAAAGGAAAACACAACCTTGAGCAGAAGGGCTTTGGTGGCCAGTGCTCAGAGGGCAGCACTGGGGCATAGCAACAGAACGGAGAAGGGACCTGGCAGCATGCAAGCCAAATGTAAGGCAGTATTCCGCAGAGAGGTGCCCAACAGGCAAGCAAAAGGTAGAAATAAACCCTGATTCAGCCTATGAGACAGCTGGAACACATTGCTCCATGAGCACTGATGGAGGAGGAACTGACGAGTGTTCAGCTAGAGTCCTCATCACTCCTGTGGAAATTGTGTAGTGAGCGGCAGCCAAACAGCAGTGAGAAAACGTCAGGTGAACTGAGGAGCCGACTGACTGAAAACTGCTGAACAAAGAAAGATGCTTTTCATCTCCAGTGCCTGGGCACCTAAGCCCTGTCTCAGCGGAGTCTGCTTCCAAGCACAAAATTCAAAGTGGCCTAGGAGCATATTTGGATTTCATTTCATTACAAGTGTCTATAAATTAGATGTTCGAGTCTCATTTCACCACCCTCAGGCTCCTTCAACAGGGAGAGACAGATATCTCTGAAAGGTAAATCATGCAACCCACACTTTGCCTCTAACTGGAAGAGACCATCTCTCTATTGCCTGCAGGAGAGCAGAGTGAAGCAAGCCAGAGAAGATGCCTCCAAGGTCTGGCCTTTGCCCACTGCGCCCAGCTGTACCAAACCCCAGGGCTGCACAGGCCACGCAGCACAGCGCTTGCAAACAGCACCGACATTGGAACGGCGTCTATCATCCAGATGAAGGCACAAACTCCGGGGAAAGAATTGTGGTCTCGCCTTGAAAATCAGGACTTGCAGTCACAACCATATCAACCTGGCCACTGGGTCTGTGGTCAAGGAAAGAAAGATTTCAAAGTTATACGTTTAAAAAAAAAGCAAGACATTAGAAAATGCACAACTTTTGAGCTATTAGGCTGCCAGGCAAGTCAGAGAGATAGCCCCTAAGATTTATTAACATTATCTGCTACACATTTCCTGATACAGCTTCAGAACTTGTGGGAAGTCTTATTTATCAACCACAAGGAAAGGACAAATGTAAGAACAGGCCGTGACAGATAATAATTCAATGTGCTGGGTGAACCTACAGCGACTGGCATTTTTCATTTCACTTCTCTGTTTGCAAAGAACTTGGCACTGGTGTTGTTTTCATTTAATTTCTCTGTAAGAGATTTGGCCATTCATTTTGGCTGGAGATCTGATAAGCAAAGCTAAGGAAACACGAGGCACATGTTGTTCTTGAGTGAAGCAAAGTCAGGGAAGCTAAAAAGAAAACAGGGTTTTATTAACAACTCAAATATTGACTGTATGTTGAGAGGAGGGAGGGAAGAAAAACTTGCTCCAGAAGTAACCTCAGGAGAATCCCAGGCTGTTGCCAGAAAGTCTCTATCTTCTGGTTTCTCGCCTTGATAAACATAGTGTCACACTGGAAAACCGAGTCTTGCACTGTGCAAATGACAGTGATGAGTGCGGGAAGACGTACAGACACTTACAACGGGGGCATATATCTACGGGAGCCATCATGCATGGAGTTGCAAGGACTATTCAGCTGTAGTTAGATGGGGACAGATCAGTGCAGCACCAGTTCAGATACATGTAAGAGCAGATGTAGAGCTGTGAGAGTGATGTGGCATGGTTGTGTTAGAGGGATTTGAGCGTGAGGGGAAGAGCAGTCCCATGCAGTTTGCCAGCACGCTGTGGAGTGGCAGGGTGTCAGGCTGCAGCAAGTGTATGGCTGCAGGTATCGAAGTGTAAAGGCTGGGGGAGTCCACAGGGTCGGTCCTGGGGCTGGCAGCAAGATGGACCAATGGGCTCTTTTGTTTTCCTCTTCCATCTTTCAGCAAAATGCGGGAAAGAAAATTCTTCTTCTGAGCCAGCCAGAAACAGCCTCGCAATTCCTCATCAACTCTTCTTTCTGTTGAAAGTGGTAGAAAACTAGGGCAGAGAAGATACGGCCTGTTAGGCATTGCCAGATTCAGTTCTGGGCTGATATCTGACAGTTTTTAGCAGAAATACCCAACCTCTTGGATTAGACCTCCAGGGGCAGTGCTGGTGATTGACAGCATAGGGAATAAGGATGGGATATTCTGATGTAGTGACTGCTGTAATGTAAGGTGCCCTGCATACAGGAATTGGCAGAATCTGAGAGACGCAGACAAGGAAAGCAAGGGTACCTTGCATGGGAGCAGTCACACCAGTATAAAAAATGGGCCATATGGGTTATTTCATTCCCAGCAGTTCTGCTTATGTCTCCTGAAAAAAATATCAGGAGCTACTCCTCTTTTGGGAGACAGAAAATACGATCTACTGGTCAGAAGACTTCAAATGATCTGTCAAAAGCACTTCTTTGCCCCACATTTCCGTTGGCATGTGAGATGACAGTGGGGTGGAGCAGCCCCACCAGAGAGCCCAGTGAGGAGGCATTCCCCAGAGAGAAAGCTGTGCTGGGGTGCAGAAGATGAAAGGAAGTCCTGAAACACATCCAGATTCCACATGCCATTTTTTTCTTGTACGGGGGAAGTTTCTGCTTCACTTCTTGCTATCAAAGACACGCCCTAAAAAAGGAGTGAGGGAGTTTACAGATAAAGGCGAGTTTCACTGGAACAGAAACTGGAAAAGGCATCTTCTTAAAGCAGACACAAAATGTGTCAGAGTAGGAATGAAAAGGGCTGTTAATAGATTTGTCTCCTGCCACTGTGCCATTTCAGGCTTGCCTCCAGCACCTTTTTCCAGCTGTCCACACCAGCTCAAGGCAGGTTGGTAGGACCCTGTTGATAATAAATCTCTTTGGAAATGCAAAAAGCAGACAGGAAATGTTCTCTGCTAGGAAAGCCTTACAGGTTCGGGTAGCAGACTGATGCCTGTGATTATTTGCCACTGACACATTTGAAGGCATTAGGTTTGTGTTAGTTAGGTACTTAGGCAATAAAGGCTTGGAGTGTTTTGATTTCTGGGACTAGATATTATTTGACTCTGCAATGAGGACATTTTGCTAAGATGTATCTGGTGTTGGCTATCCTGACATCACAGATTCTGCTGAAGTACAGAGTTTAGTAATGTTTGAATGTGGTAGTGATGCACATTAATTCACGATGGACTGCAGGAATGCGGTATTCCAAATGTATTGCATGATTTATGGCCATGTAGAGCTCAAAGCAAATGTAGGAATAAAAAGTGCTGGGTTGTGAAAGGACAAGTAAGGTAGTGGATTTTTGGTAACTCCTCCACAACGGTAACTTCACTATCCCTTCAAAGTTTTGTCCTGCCAGGCTGAGGCAGAAGTGAGCATGGAAGGGGAATCGCTTCAGTGACCCATTTGCCATCTGACAGGCCTCTTTTCCACCATCATGGAATCTCAGAAGGTCCTACCATTTGGCTAATTTATGCCCTGGGCAACCACACTCAGATCACACTGCAGTGCCCCAATTAGCATTTGGTAACAGACAGTTTTGAAACTGGCTTCTGAATATGGATTATACTGAAAGGAGGCAAAGTAATCAATAGCCACACTTTCAGAAGAGGAAACAGAACTGTTTGGACAAGAATATACATGTTTTCCAAGCTTTTCCATGCTTTTTAATGCCTGTGTCACCAGCAATGCAAGATGTCCTATCTGCAAAGCACCCATGCTAAGTGCGAATCGAAAAACAGCCATACAAGTGTGTGGTTTTTTCAAAGCTTATGGAGCAATAGATGGATGTTTAGTGTAGGCAGAAGCTTCATTTGTGTGTGTGCTTATGCAGCACAAGCCTTCACAGCTTCACCACTGGAATAGAAATGGCATCCAGGATGACTCACTTTTATTTGTCAGGAAAAGGTACTAATGAAGCCGCAGTGGTATGTTTGTCCTGTTCCTGCTTTGGAAACAAACTTCCCAGCCATTTCCGATAAACAGCAATGATCCAAGGAGATGAAGCTGGTCCTTCATCAATCAGCCTTCAGATTTGCCTGGGGCTTGTTCTAATTGATTTAGAGCAGAGCTTCAATTCTCCAGAAATGAAGAATAAAATAAATTTACCAAGTTTTAACTCTAGTGTGTCAATCCAATTTCCAGTGATTTTATCTCCTTGGACCATTTTCTGACACTCTCAGCTTGGTAGTGCAGGAGCATATCGCTAAAACAATACTCCAGATGTGTGCAGGAATTCAGGCAAGTCTCTGTTTTACACACCTCACTCCAGTGTAATTATTTGCAAGAGTAAAGCTTTTTATAAGTGATGCCTCCTGTGGTATCATCTGGGGGCCAGGCTCTTCTCCCAGGCAACTAGTGACAGGACGAGAGTGACAGAACCAGAGGTAACGGATGCAAGCTGCACCAGGGGAGGTTTAGAATGGACATCAGGAAACATTTCTTCACTGAAAGGGTTATTAAGTATTGGAATAGTTTACCCAGGGCAGTGGTGGAGTCACCATCCCTGGAGGTATTTAAACGGCGTGTGGACCCGGTGCTTAGGGATATGGTTTAGTGGAGAGCTTGCAGTGTTTGGTCAAAGGTGGGACTAGATGATCTTGAAGGTCTCTTCCAACAAAAGACATTCTGTGTGATTCTGTGTGTGAGAGGGCACGGCCTGAAGCTGTGCCAGGGGAGGTTTAGGTTGGACATTAGGAAGCACTTCCTCACAGAAAGGGTGATTAAACACTGGAATGGACTGCCCAGGGACGTGGTGGAGTCACCATCCCTGAAGGTGTTTAAGGAAAGATTGGACATGGCACTTAGTGACATGGTCTAGTTGATGTTGTGGTGTTAGGTCATAGGCTGGATTTTATGATCTCAGAGGTCTATTCCAGCCTCAATAATTCTGTGGTTCTGTAATTCTGTGATCTGGTTGCTAGATCAGACCACTCCTTAGACCACTGTAGGTCTTTCTCAAAGATCTGAATGAACCATTCTTGGACCCTGGTTTGCTTAGGAATGCTGCAGGTTGAATTGTAATTTAGTTTTTGTGGGCTGTGAGGCCTCTTGTAGATCCAAAGTTACTGTCGTAAGAAATTCCCTGGCAAATGTGTGAGAAAGGTGATCATCGGAGTTCAGCTAAAGAGAAGGAAGGGCAGGGCAGTGGAGAATCTTGTTTACTGACCTCCTTGCTCCTTCTCCACTGTTTATGCAGATACTGGCAAGTTACTCATGGAATATTCCCAGGGAGTCCAGCTATCAGAGTTAAGTCCAGCTGTGCTCCCTTTCACCTGCGCTTCTCCCTTTTAAAATCCCCACAGATTCTCTGTTCCTCGTATTGCCCACTGCACCACAGCTGCTGCTGCAAGGCAGGCTGGGGAGTCACTGGGTGGGAACTAATGGAGACCAGTTAACTATTGAGGTAGGTGGCATGAAAGCAAAGCATGAGTAGCAAACATTCCTCTTGCGCAGTTCATCAGTGGTATGGATGTTTGCGCAAGTTACCCAGACCCTAGGAAGTAGGAGAAGAAATTTAGACAAATATTATTAAATAGGTTATGATTTAAGAGAAGTGGTAGTTCAGAGTTAAAGTGCATATTTGGGATCAGAGCTTTGAAACATCGATTCAGTTGTTCTGAAATGGAACTTTTGATAACGCGACCCACAAAGTTTTCCTTACAGTTCACATCTCTTCTTTTCTTCTTATTGCGCTTTTTTTTTTTTTTTTTTTTTGTGATGCAGCTTCTGAACATAAAATTCAACCATTTGGTCCTTTGGCATGCACAATTTTTTGTAATAAATGCCATCCCATTCGTGCAAGAAGTAGAATTTCTCACTGTCCCTGATTCTGCAACAGGAGCAGCAATTCTCCTACTAAATCACGATATATACAATGATACATTCCTGATTTGCCTCCTGTATCTCATAAGACTGGGTAAAATTGAAAGTGCCAAGTAAGAGTGAAGGGTTATCAAGTGAGGACTAAAACCATCTATAATCCCTCTAATCCAAATTGCATTAGTTACTTGCACAAAGTGCTAAAAGTACTTGTATTAGATGAAGGCCTAAGTGGGTTAAAGTGGGTCGTACTGTTTCATGGAGCAGTGGCTTAAGTAAAAAGGGGATTTGTCAATGAGAAAAACTTTATCAAACAGCTGCCAATTGAAAATAAACTTGCTAGGGAGCTGTCTACACTCTGAAGGTATCTTTATGCATTTTTATATAAATCACCATTTAATTGAGTCTCTGGATGGCAGTACATAAGAAGCAATACCGTATGCAATCTGTCCTCCTGAAGCATGGGTGAACATGGAATGATCTGACAGAGAAAGAGCACTAGGGATCTCATGTCTCTGTTCCATCAGCTGAATGGACACAGATATTGAAATATTGGCATTAATATGCTAGAGAAGTCCTTCTAGGAGGCACTCAGCTGGACGGCTGCGGTTTGTTGCAAGGTAAACCTTATGCAAGTTGTGAAAGAGATGTGTGAGCAGCTCGGGGCATTCATATAACACACAGTAATCCAGTTGAGCTCTGAGTTTCTCCCACAATAAGAAGATCTTTTTGCTGTTACTAGAGGGAATAGGTTGCTGTCATTCAACTGATACAGGTTTTGCTCAGGGTGCTTTAAAAGGGTAATGCTGGCAGGAGCACTACCATCAGGAAGATGGTTCATACAGTGTTCCAAGGAGCTAGATTTGGCCCATCACTGCTGCGCATTTCACCCTATCCTGCATCAAAACCCAAACCCTATGCCACTGTTCTTCAGTTCTCCACTCCACAAGTGTCTGCTCTTTCCCCCTGGAGCACTTGCACTAGAGTTTACCAGTGGCCTTCCAGTTTCCTGATGCTCTCTACAGAAGTGGTGCAAGTTATAGTTGCCACATCTTCCCAGGGTATCTTCTCTTTACTCCTTTTTCCTTTCCTCAGCTTTACTGTTTTCACTAGATTTTCTCCTCATTCCAGTTCCTTCCCATAAACTCTATTCTCAATTCCCTCTAATTTCATTTCTGTTTCTTGCAGCTGTAACTTTATCTACACTGCACTTTTTTCTCTCCCAGTGAGGCAGAATATCCTCTAAATCTTCCAGGAGCAGAGCAGCTGCAGTCATCCCAAAGCACACGCCAGCTCACTCCTCCCACTTGCTTAGTCCTGCAGGGACATTCCTTTGCTTTCTCAATTGGCTGACCAGTACCATCCTCTTCCACCTCCTTCCTCACCAGCAGCCATTGGTATAAATATCAATAACGATGAATTATGAATCGGCTTAGTGGTATTTAATAATTTACTCATTACTCTAAGTTCTTCCAACAGTTTGTTAGAGACCAAAGCTTAGCTAAAGTATTTAGCTTCAGACTTTTTAAACATTCTGTGCTGTATTAATAAAATCAAAATATAAAAATAAATAAGAATGGAAAAGTTAGAAAGATAACATAAAATTGTTCTGTGGAAGGAATAACTACCAGATGTCTGCATTTAAGAAGGGTGATTTAAAGTTTTATCTGGGAGAAATAATAGAATGTAATAGATTCCGCAGACAATAATCAGGGCCTTATCTCAAAGTGCCAATCTCACCTCGTTTGCTATTCTGGGGAAGATGACTTTATTATCAATAATAAAATGATTTTGTTCCTTCATTTAGAATCTTGTTAATCCCATGCAGACTCTTCTGTGTCCATTTGCCCAGTAGCCTTAGTCAAAGATTAATTCCATGGCTAAACCAGACATAAATTCCTTAAACATCAATTAGCTCAAACACTGCCTTTGGGGGCAATGAGTACCAGTCTGTTCTTTCCTTTCTAGCACACTCCTCAGAGCACCTCAAAGGAAAGGAGGATCAGACCAAGTTCATAAGGCCCAGGGTCAGATGCAGGACTCCTGGTGGAACATTCCCTCTAGAGAATACCCTCCATAGCCCTCTTCCAGGTAAAGAACAGTTAAAGCCGGAAGCAGCAAAGTGTCTCTTTTCCATCATTGAATCATATTCCACATAACCATAGCAGAAAAATCATTATCAAAGTTTGATCCTCCATTTGAAAACCATACAGCACTTCAGCTGACAGACATCCTGGCTCCATATTAATTCAT
Source organism: Baryphthengus martii (assembly GCA_013396935.1). Taxonomy (NCBI): domain Eukaryota; kingdom Metazoa; phylum Chordata; class Aves; order Coraciiformes; family Momotidae; genus Baryphthengus; species Baryphthengus martii. The sequence goes on along the minus strand of VWZK01019063.1, from coordinate 31,281 downwards.
TACAATTGGGACACATAATTGCATTGTCTGTATTCAACTGCCAGCTACTGCATTTTGTCACAGTGACAACCAATTCTTGATCTCCTCTAGGTGACCTAGCAAAGGTTGATGTTTGGCACTCAGGGATGTCCCATCCATGGTTCCTTCCTCTTAACTCCAACGTGCTCACTGGTGGCCAGGAGGTAGGTGGCCAGCCCTGTGCTCCTGACAGGGAGTAACTCTCGAGTGGCTTTTTTGACCAACCTTACAGATACATACACACAATATTAACTTATCAGATGATCTTCCTGTAACTTTATGCTCAATTGAGCCTATAAATACCACTGTTCTCTTAACTATTCAAGTGTCAGAGCACCAGTGGCTCCCTAGAAGGGCTAAGGCAAGTTTTACTATTCATCATAATCAAAGAGAGTGCTCTACCAGCATTAAAACTGACATTAGTCTGTGGGGTCAAACAATCGTGTGTATGAGGGACTGAGAACAAACGAGACATTCATATCAATGTACCACATCATTCCCTCGATAGCGACCTGAGGCATGAGACTAGAGCAGACCCCCATGGTCTTTAGCTTGTGTCTTCCACAGTAATAACCACATCTCAAAATCTCTTCTGCAAAGTGGTCTCAGCTGGATTCTAGCCACAATCTGATACCTTCTCTCATTACCCCTTACTCCCAGTGTAGCTTGCAGGTAGATGTAGAGAGATGAGCAGCATGAGAGGGGAGCTATAAATATAAGCAGTCTTTTCAGACTCTTGGAAATGTCCACTTTTAATAAGCTCATGTAGCAACTCGGTTCATGAGATGAGTAGATTCTCCCCTCCTTATATCTTTCCAATAATATTCATTAGGTTACAAGTTGTTCACACTAATTGTAAGCTCATACTCAGCATCCTCATTAACCACTGCCCAGGAACACTACACAGCACCAAATAGATGTAATGCTGGAACAGCAGACTGCATCCTGAAGGAGAAGAGTGCAAGAAATGGTGCTGCAAGGAAAGAGGGGGCAGCTCAGTAGATCAAGGGCTGGAGCATTTTAGAACTGAAGAGACAACTGGGAGAGACTCATAGAAGTTTGGTTTTTATCAGTCAAGTGAACTACAAACGTGAAGATGAACTACTTCTCATTTTGCAAGATCAAAAGCACAAGATTTGTTTAGAAGTGTAAACTTAACTGAAAAAGAGAAAGCTGGTTATCTGATGGTGAGTAGCTGAAGAAAAAGAACTGAGTATAGATATTCTACACAGTAAAAAAAAAAATCAAAAAAAAAAATCTTGAAAGTACCAAAAAGCAGCTGCATATAATGGCTCTCACGTCATCTGCTAGACCCAGGTGCGCACATTAATGTGATATTCAAGTTACAGCCATAGGTTTAAGAGAAAAATTTGTCTATTAAACACAGTCTTATAACATTCAGATCATACATCATTCCTAACACAGATGTCTGTGAGCTACATGAAGAAGATAATATTTGGGTTTTTTTCCCCTTCCCTTGTTGGAAAACAATGTGAGCACTAGATATTGATATAGGAGGACAAGATTCTGCAGAAATAAAGAGAAAATAGAAATAAATGAAAGTGTAGAAATAATAAATGAAAGTGTAGAAATAATAAATGAAAAAACCCACAACCAACACACCAAACCCCGCACCTGTCTAAAAGACAAAGAACATATCCAACTAGGATTATTCCTTTTTTTTAAAGAAAGAAAGAAAAAAAATCCTCACCCTCAACCAACTCCAAACCCTAATGTTGGGCATATAAGCACAGTAAAAGAAAGTTTCACTTAAAGGTTGCTGTAGACTGGTTTATACCTGACAAAACACTGCATTACCAATGCTAAACCACTAAGCCTCACATGCAACACTAATATTCACCACATATTGTATACTTGTTATCTTAATGACAGACAAGAGGAGCACAATTAAGCTTAAGAAGATTCAATACTTTATAATAAAGACTATAACTTTACAAATACAAATCCAATAATTAAATAGCCCTGTAGAATAGGGTGCCAAAACCAGTGACGGATATCAGAAAGTCAAAGAGTGATACTGTCTTTCTATGGCAAAGCCAAATTATGCTGCAGTACCCTTGAAATATGAGCAGTCTCCAGATGACAGGGTATAAACAGAGAGTTTAACATAAGACTTGTGACTGGTTTCCTGGAGAAAATGAGGATCTCGGGAGTGGGATTCACCTGCTGTAACTTAGAGATGTAAAGGTCAGTTGTCCAAGACTACCCTGGTCACTGCAAGTTCCCTACAATCAATAGGGAAAAATAGACTGTGACATATATGGATGTCATGTTTCCATTAGTTTTACAGGGTATCTGGGAAGACTAGCTCAGGCTCAGATTTCAGATCAGAGCTCCAAGCTAAATATTTGACATCTAAAGCCTAGGATTAAATACTTTTTCAACCTAAGACTTCTAGAGGAAGTCAAGGCTGGAAGAGGTGAGCAATCAACAGTAATATATCAATTCCCCTTTTAAAACTGCCTCAGTACCAGAGAACTGAAAAACAGTAAATACGATCCAGTTTTTAAAAAAGTGCTCCTTGGGAGGTCAGAGAAGCACACACCAGTGAGCCTGGCTGAAACTTCTCTAAAGAATGGGATAAGTGGACATACAGGTGACTCTGATATGTTGGAGAAACAGCAAAGAAAAAAAAGTTTATCTTATATATATATATGTATAAGGATTCTTTTATTTTATTTTTTTAAAATACAGGCGTAGGAGTGACAAAGACCTACTAACACTCTCCTTGGATTTCTACAGCCCTTCCAGGAGGGATCCTCACTAGAGACAGCTGAAGAAATCCAGCAACTTTGAGATAAAATGTCTGGTCCTGACCTAAATAGTTAGCTACTTAAAAGACGGGAAAATAACCTATCAGTGGAGGGAGGTCAGCAGTGGCTCAGGATACTTGTAAATGATCTGAAACAATGATGAATGTTGAGATGATAGTGCTGATGACATTAAATGATTCAGGACTGGAAAGAGGGCTGACTGCAAAATATCACAGATAAATCTGCCAACACTGACTAGATGAGAAAATGACAGTTGAAATTTGGCATAGGTAAACATAGAATTATGCAACATAAGGAAAAGAGCTCTACATTTACATCCATAATGATAGGTTTTGAGTTAGCTGTTACTGCTCAGGAAAGACTTCTTCAAGTCAGTGGATGAAAAGAGTTTTTTGGTTTTCTAACAGATGGTTCTATGGAAATATCAACTCAATCAGAGAGAAAGGAAATTGATGCCGGGATATACTAAGAAAGGAAAAGAGGGCAAAACTGAAAACAGTCATTCCACTGTATAAATCCCTGGTGTATCTACATCCTGAACACTGAGTCATCCGCTCAGAAAGGCTAGTGTGGTGTTGAAAAAGAGTTAGAGAAGGTAACATATATGATCAGAAGTCTGAAATAAGGATTACAGTAATCATTTCATTTAGAAAAAAAAAAAAAAAGAAAAAATTACGTGAGGGGAAAATAATGCACATTCTGGAGTGGACTGGAGAGGATGCACAGGTATCTCTTCACTTCAGTATGGGGCACCAGGCTGGCATGCTGCTGGAAGACCCAAAACCATCAAAAGATAAGCTATGAACTCTCCATCACTGAATGCTGCAGAGGCTGAAATTCAGTGTGAATCTTCAAGAAAATAAACAGAGCCATAGACGAAAAAGCTATTAGAAACCATTAGATACAAGGATACCATCCTTTCCCATAAGGACCCTGTGCTACAAATCACTGGAGCCTATAAAGAAACATAGGAGATGTATCTCTGTTCTTCCTCTTTTTATCCTCTTTCACATCTGCAGTGGGCCTGACTGCATCTGCCATGGCTACTGCTCTGAGCAGAAGCATCTCATGGTCATACCTTGTCTCCAGGAAAACCATTGAAACACAAAGTAAATGTCTCAGATTGCTGCAGGTTGAGAGTGAAAATAATTGTAAATTGCATCATTTCACAGAAACTGAATACATCACCAGTAAGAGTTGCATTCTTTTTTTTTTCCTTGCAGAAGGGCTTGTTATATTAAATTATTTTGTACATAGTTGATCTCTTCAACTACTTTAAGGGGCTACTAGACTGCCTTAACGGTTATTTATTCTAGATGAGAGGAAATTTTAACACCAGAATATCATTTACAGTCTGGACGTGCGCAACCAAGAAATACTATTATGTATCGACATAAAGTTGTAGAGTTTGAGCCTAGAGGCCATCAAAAGATGCCTATACAAAAATAGCTCCAGTATGTAAGATGTGTAGACAGCCCATGCAGAAGATGAAGTATACCTTTCGGCAACTATTACTCCAATTACTCTCTGAGATAGAAAGATATCTTCAGAACACAATCCAGATCCTGGGTAGATGTTGCCTCTGTATTGAATTGGACGTCCATATACAGTTTGTTTCCATCAGACTCCAAGGTCCTTCTCAGAATTAGTATTTTCCACATTCACCCTTTTTCCTTCTCTTGCTCCTGTCTGTCTGTTCATCGTGATGTGCATTCATGGTTTCTAGACAGATAGTCTTGAAATGTCAGTCCCTTGTTTGGCCAGATCATTAACCAGCACACAAATTCACGTAACAAACTTCACACGTACAAATATGTTCTAAGGAATAATTTTATGAAATATTCACAGATTACTTAACTATTCTACCTTTGTTACTCACATTTATTAAGCATGGATGCTGCACCTTCTGCTTTCATATATACTCTGAACAAAGGTAGTCTACACTTCCCACACAATCACTCTTCCTTTACCCCAGGGACATATCAGGTCTGGGGTTTGATTTGTTTTTAATCCTATATAATCATAAAAATGTTTAGGGATATTCATATCTTATTTAAGAAGAGCCACAGCCACAGATCAATCCCACTTTTTTTCATAGAGTGAACGTATTTTTTATGGGAAGTTGGCTGGTTTTATTCTGGGACATAACCTTTCAGGATTTTCCCTTGCTTTGCTTTGCAGAGATTTCTTTCCCCAGGGAGCATAGATCTCACTGAAATATATCACACTCAATCTCAGAGGCTTTCAGTGTGTTTTCTTCCCACTTTTATGCCAACAGTTTACCCCCATGAAAACAAGAGGAAGATGTGATTTTCAAAGCGTATCTGTGAGGAACCATAAGCTGCTGCGAGAGTGGCAGGCTGTAATTTGCTGAACAATGCAGTTTGAACATTCTTTTGATCTCTTTACTACTATCAGAAAATTGGTCCAAGATATCATGAAAAATAGCAGAAATACAAACTTACAGTGCTGCCCTTCAGAGCACACTCCTCTTCATTGTAGATTTGGGCATAAATTGGGTGTGGGAGAAGATGTGTTTAGGCTGCTGGGTCTCAAATCAGGGAATCATAAAATCGTTTAGGTTGCAAAAGATCATTCAATTCAACTGTTCACCCAGCACTGCCAAATCCACCACTAAACCATGTCCCTCAGAACCACATCTACATGGCTTTTAAATACCTCCAGGGATGGGAACTCCGCCATCGCCCTGGATAGCCTATTCCAGGGAAGAAATTCTTCCTTTTGGGGAATAAAGCTCTAAACCTCCCCTGGCACAACTTGAGGCCATTTTGTCTTGTCCTGTCACTTGTCATTTGGGAGAAGGAACCAACCCCCACCTCACTACAACCTCCTTTCAGCTAGTTGTAGAGAGGAGTGGAGGACCTCTCATTCTGAAGACTTGAATTGTATTCTGACATACAATGCTTCTCCATATCTAGTCATCAGATTTCATCGCTTATCTATGGTTTCTCCAGTGGCAACATCTTCTCCAAGCTCTCAGAGTGCCTAGTGAGCTTTTGTCTTTTGATGATAGAGACATGTCCCCATGAAAAGTGCTCTTGATCAGGCTTGATAGGACACCACTGTGTGAGGAGCTCAAAACTCTCAGAGCAAATACTGAAGCATGATGTTGGAAGGATCCACCTGCTTCTATACTCTTCTGAGCAAGCTGCACATACAGAAGGAAGAGCCTCTGAGAAGGCAGAACTAGAGATCATTTATCATGATGCTTCTGCCATCTGAGACAGGATTTTGTTGTCTTCATCTTAGGTAGGTATTGGATAATGAATAGCTTTGCTATTCGGGTGACTGCAAGTGACCACCAAAAATTGGCTGATGACGGAAAATAATTGAGCCCAGGAAGGTCTGGAGTCCAGGTAGGACTTTGGCAAGCAGAAGGCCAGTTCAAACAGATGAAGGACAAGTCTATTGATACATCATTATTATATGCAAAGACCAAAGACCGAGGAGTTTGCTGAAGCCATTGCCACAGATAGTTGAAAAGGAACAACTCCTCAGTAGTCAGAAAGTCTATCACTGTTAGGAATGGCATGGACTTTGTATAGACACGTCCTGCTCCTCTGCAGACTGCAAAGCACTTGGTAAAGAAAGAACAGGGGAGAGAAAAGCAATTAATTTCTCAAGATTTCCAAGCATTCCAGACTTGGAGTGAAAACAGATGCAATATTTGATCATGTCCAGCCTAGAGCTCTTTGCGTAAGTCACATTGCATCCAGTTTATAAATGGCAAACACACTAACAGTTTTTAATAAAAATAGCCTAATAAAAACAATTGACAATTGAGTCTTGCCAGCATGCTGGTAATATCCTCAGAAGAATTCTGCAGTTTGCCTTGCACACAGTGCAGCATGGGATGGTTGAGAGGATCTCTATTTGTTTGTTCCTGTTGGGTGCTGGATGGTGTGCTTAAGGCTACAGGCAAGAAAGGATCTGCTGTCCTGACATGTTAGATTCTTCAGGATGACTTAGGATGTCACCACAGAAAACTATAGCCTGTATTAATATTCTGCTTAATCCTTTGAAAGACACTTGGGAATGGAAACTGCAAGGAAGTAAACTCAAGACATTTGGCAGATATGACTTAATGGGAAAAAAAGTATAAGCAAAAAAAAAGGAATAAAGGAGAGCAGGTGCTTACAAAAGCAGGACTGAGAAATGGCCTTAATGTAGAAGGAAAGAAAAAAAGAAAAGGAATTCTAGGAGAAACTTGAGGCTGCACTGGATAATTTTCAGTGACTTGGAAACAATACATACTACGAGTGGAAATTAAATGTGAAAATGTATTAGCAAGAGGTCAGCCTGCAAGAGAAAAGAATGAATTATAATTAGTAAGATATAAAAAAGTAGCAAGAAAATAAATATTTAAGAATGAGGAAAATGAAATAAATCCTTGGATAATTCCACACAGGGTAAATAATAGATGACATGGAGAAAGCTTAAGTATTTAGTGCATCCCTCTCTTAAAAATAAAATGGTGGGTTTTTTCTAACCAATTATTAATGGAATTAATTTTAAGAGAAGAAGAAAAAAACCCCAGAAATTCATTGTAGAGTGCTGAAGGAAGTACCCTCAGCAGAGTAATTCACCTTTACCTGTGAGAGCACACAGAGGAAGACTGACATCCTAGAAGACTAGGAAGGAGTAAGTATAATATCTGCCATTAAAAAGGAGTAATTGAGGAACCTGGGGAAATACAGGCAGGTCAGTGTAACCTCAGTACCTGGAAAAATACTGGAACAAGCAGTTAAGCTGCAGTTTATAAGCACCCGGGGGATAATAAGGTAATAAGATAAGAGCCCACATGGATTTGACAAAAACAATTCATGTCAAAACAATCCAATTTCCTTTCCTTGGCAGGATAACTGGTCTAGTGGACAGGGTAGATGTGATATATTTTGGCTCTAGGAAGGCTTATGACATAGTCCCACATGGCAGTCATGGAAGTGTTCTTGGGAAGTATGGTCTGCAGGAAACTACTGTGGTGGACAAACAGCCCTGAAAACATCACTTGAGCACTAGCCCTCGGTGATTCTCAGTCTGCTTTGGAGGCTTTTTCAAACAGGACTCTGTTTTGTGTTGCATGCTAGGCAGTATTTTCTTTTATAGCTTTTACGGTAGAATACAGTAATATTTACACAACATATTCTGGCAGCTCAGGCAGTATCTTGACAGGTGAGATGGATCCCTGATGCCTGCTCACTGGAAACAGAGTTGATTTGTTCTTGTGCCCTCCCCAAATCTGACAATTATCAACCCAGACCTTGTACTGACCTTCTACAGATTGGCAAAACCCACCTCCTCACCCTGCAGTTCTCTGACCCCTTCCTCGTGGTGAGCTCTTTGAAATGCCAGTGCCTTTTGTGGTAGTCCAGGCTACTGCTTCAGCAGTAGCAGTGTCACCGGTCTGACAGGCTTCTAACACAGCAAACATATGTAATGTCGGGAAGGTTCTGAGGAATATTTACCAGATTTGGAAGCAGAAAAGATGACTAGTGAAATAAAAAACACAAAACACAATTGAATTTGTATCGAGCTACAAGGGAAATGCCCATTTTTTCCCCATGTAGCTCTCTTACAATGAGCAGAGGAGTTTAACACTGTAGGGAGCTGTTATGTGGCAAGTCTCCAACTGGCCTGCCCCCATGATAATAGTCTCTTTCCACTCCTTAGATACTCCATAAAATTTTCTTCCTCTACTCTTAAGCAAATGCATTTTCTAGAAAAGTAGGCCTGGGAAGGAGCTGGGGAGTTGTGTGTGCATCCTTCCCCATAGTAGGAAAAGCCATATCTGACATGTTTCTTCCAGACTTCCAGTGATGGAGTTGCCTCAGTCCTTGCATCTTGCACCTTCTTGGGGCATCTCTGTCACATCAGGGCGTCGCCTCTATCCATGTTCTTGGCAGGAAGCCCTTACATTTCAGTATAAAGTCTTCCCTGACTGCTTTGGCAGATGACTGGTAACCTTAACATCTTGTGAGCTTTGTAAATACGCCAGACATACTACAGCATAAAAATATGAATTACACAACTCTTTTTAGTGTCGTGACCACTGGTGTGTTCTTAGCTTTTCACAGAGTTCACTCAGAGCCTCTCTCAATAGTTCAGAAGGGAGATAACAGTCAGGAATTGTACCAGGGGGCTTCTGAGATACAAACACTGGGAAAATTTCTAAGTACTTTGGTGGATGGGATCAGAACTGAACATGAAAGAAGTGTGGCCAGCAGATTGCGAGAGGTGATTCTGCCCCTCTACTCTGCTCTAGTAAGACCTCACCTAGAGTACTGTGTCCAGCTCTGGAGTCCTCAATACAGGAAGGACATGGGCCTGGTAGAACAACTCCAGAGGAGAGCCATGAAAATGATCAGTGGGTTGGAACACCTTTCCTACGAAGGCAAGCTGAGGGAGCTGGGGTTGTTCAGCCTGGAGAAGAGAATGCTCCAGGGAGACCTAATGGTGACCTTCCAGTACCTAAAGGGTGCCTACAGGAAGGCTGGAGAGGGACTGTTGACAAAGGCCTGTAGTGACAGGATGAGGGGCAATGGTTTTCAACTAGAGAAGGGCACATTTAGATTGGATGTTAGGAATAAGTTCTTTACCATGAGGGTAGTGAAACACTGGAACAGGTTGCCCAGGGAGGTGGTTGAGGCCCCATCCCTGGAGATATTCAAGGTGAAGATCGACAAGGCTCTGAGCAACCTGATCTAGTTGAGGATGTCTCTGCTCACTGCAGGGGGGGGTGCACTAGGTGACCTTTAGAGGTTCCTTTCCAACTCAAACCATTCTATGATTCTATGATTCTATGATCTTGATGAATTGAAAGCATGACCCAAAATAAATGCAATCGAAGACAACAGAGACAAATGCAAATAGCTCAGTCTGTGATTTAGGCAGGTGAGGTTGCCCTTGCCATCAAAGTCGGTTTGAGAATTTTCTGTCCCTCTCCCCACTTCCAATCTGCGCGTTTCTGCCTCAGTGTAAGTTTGTTGCCCTTTTAGGTGTGATGATCAACTGTTTGTGAGGCTGCATTGCAAAACAGCTCCCTGAAACAACTCAGAATAAAAATACTTTTTCCTTATTTATAAAGTGTTATGTCTAACCTGATTCAGCTCTGCTCTGGTTCACAGCCCAACCCCACAAGCAGCCGTATCAGTGTGTCTGTGGGGGAAGCAATCTGCAGCAGGGAGAAATAAATGAGCTGCCAGGAACGCGGAAGCAGAAACTCCATTGCTGGAGCCAAATTTCATGCACATACATTTTGATGAAGGAGAAATCAGATGTACAAATACAATATGGAGAAGAAGCTTGTAAGCAGCAATACTGCACAATCTAAGCTCTGAGTTAGAGTCTGCTACAAATGCCATATGAGCCGGTAGTGCAAGGAAGGCCTTTGCAGAAAACAAGTAGATGAACAGCATCCAGCAACCAAAACCTGATTGTGGAATGTAGGAGCAGGAGGCATTAAGAGATGAGAGGTCATCAGCTCAGTGCTGTGGCTTTTCCTGTCAATGGATTTTAATAGTCGTGCTGGTAGCTTGGAGGGAAACTGGAAAAAGAGATTCCATGTGGAGAAATCGGTAAAACAGAGGAGCTCGTAAATTTTCTCTTCTAGAAAAGAGAGGAAGTGAGGGAAGACATAACAGTCCCCTACAACTTAAAAATAGTTACAAAGAGAGCAATAGCAATTTGCTCTCCCTCTTGCATAGGGTGAAAGAGAAAAAATGAACGGCTGATTTTGCATAAATATATATTTTAGCACTATAATAAGAAAAAATCCACTGCCTATCAAGAGAGAAAAGTACAGGACAGGCTAGGGGCAATTACACTGGCACAATTGAAGGAGAGAACCATATTAGAGCATCTATTAAAGGTTGATCCCTGGCTGTGCTTCAGTTCAAGTGGTAGATTAAACGATCTCCTGAGGCTCCTTTAACTCTTGTATCCTATGATCTCTGCAATTTTTTTTAGTGTCATAGGAAGTTGTGGCCACAAAAAAATCAACCGAAAGAAAATAACACTTTAACAATGACAATGCATCTACAAGCAAGGCGACCTTATCTTGAACTCTGCTTGAAAGTGAACTTAGAAAAGATAGGGTAAGAATAGAGGAGGCTGTAGGAACAGCTAACATAATGATTAGAGACTTCAAAAACAGCAACAAGATTTTCATGACATGTCTGAAAGGAGATGAAATCTGGGGAACATCACATAAAGCAAACTGGAAGACAATTGGGTGTACTCAGAATCTTGACTCCAGCTTGTACAGAATTATACTTTATTGACACACATCAGATTGAAGACTAATGAAGAAGATGGGGCAGAAGCAGGGACTGTTTTTTGTTTGTTTTATTGTAATTGGTTTCCACAATAGATAATTAACTGTGGAACTCATTGCTATAAGACATGTCAAAGACTAGGAACTCATCAAAGGGAGATAGAAAAGGAGAGGTGTTAACAAGAATGAGAGATAGAATACATATTTAGGAGGAATAAATTATTCATGCTCGCAAATTAAATCAGCCACTAAGTCCTGCAGACAGGCAAGATGAGTTTTTGTGGTACGCTTTTGAACATTGGGTTATTATCGACATTTATTCCATATGGTGCTGTCCATCATGTCTAGCAGAATGTCACCAGGTAGATCTACATCCTCTTTGTTGTATTCGTGTCTTCACGACTACAGCAGTAATAAAAGTGTAGGTATCTGTGGGTTGGAGGCTGGCATTGGCATTTCTGGGCACTAAAAAGAAAATTGCCTTCAGATCTTGATACTATCAGTCAGGTGCTAAACTTGGTATTATATTTGGGAATTCAGCCCCTGGAGGAATGTCAGGCCAGGCTGAAGAGTTTCCCTGACACTTACAGCAGTGATGAGCCTCTTGCAGATGTCCAGAACGATTCAGTGCCTCACTGAAATCCTCTGTGGATCAGCAATGAGAAACTAGGGCATACGAGACAGATTCTGGCCTCCTGAAGCAAAGTGGAGCATAAAGGCTGTTTAACTGTGCCTTTTTGGAGGGATGGCTAATGATAGTATTGAAGGAACTGTAGGGGAACATATCGATTTTCAAAGTTGCATGAGAAAGAAACATCATTGCTTAATGCTTAAGTACACTACCTACAATAAATACCTCTTCAAGTGAGGAGTTTGCCAAACACCTGCTTCCCAGCTTAGCTTTATCACCATGAAATCGAAGCAGAGATCCACTCTATCAAGATGGGTCTTTTATGAATTGCTGGTTAGAATTTGATGATTATAAGTAGCTGTGTGATGGGGAAGAAACTTGCTCTATTGAATATATATCTTCAAATTGCATCCAGCAAAACCAGTGGGCAGGAAAAATAGCAAGATCCAAGACCTTTCTTTCCAATATATGCACTTTATTTTTATTTTAGGTCTTCTTGCCCCTCTAGCAAAGGTAATAAATTGCTTAACTTCTGCAACTTGGTCTTCTGTTTTTTACTGTCTAATAAAATCTGAGAAACATAAATCTATTCTAGGACCTTTTTAAAAAATAATTGAGAGTAGTGACAACCAAAACAGGAATTGAAGCAACAATTCAAAGCGGTGTCAGTGAATTGTGAGCATACCAAGAGATTTCAACAGAAAGCTTATAAGAAGGTGGTTTGCTTATTTCTGGCCCAAGATGTCTTGTTCCCTTTTTAAATTTAATTATTTATAGATTCAGTACTTGTTTTTTGGTCTCCTGGCTGCATGCTTCCTATTAAACACATAATTCAGGTGGTTATGTTATTATATGCTGGGCTGCTTGCATTTCAGCCAAATGATGTAGAAAAGGCATAGTGATAAGTTTGTGGGAATGTATCAAGTTGTGGAATTGTTAGAGATGGGATCAGATCACCATCTGGTTTCCCTGGCAGTTTCACCCTGAGATTTTAAATAAGGAGGAATTTCTTGGATATGGGCAGTGATTGTTTGCCTCTTGGAATTATTAACATTTAATATCAACTACTGCAGCAATAAAAGGAAGAAGCAAGGTCAAGTAAGAAGTAGGAAAAGGTAAAACATTAGTGCAAGTGAAAAGGAGAGGACAGATGTGGGCAGAGGGAGAGAGCAGCTGGGTGTTTAAGGGTCACAGGCAGACACCCCTGGGCTTTGCAGCTGTAGAGGATCAGCCTGCTGGTGACAGACATACGGACAGGGCAGATTTGTGGCTCCTGAATCCTCCATCAGTCAGAAAAGCCCCCAGGCGACAGACATTGCTAGAGACATGACACACTGCTGACTGTGCCCTGCTGACCCTATGCCCTTGGGTGCCCTCCAGACCTGACGCTGGGGAGATGATTTCCAAATGCCTTCCCTGGAGGCAACTGCAGGAAACTGAGCTGTCTTGATGCCTGTGGGGTTTGCACACATGTACCAGAGACAAACGGCTGCACTGAGCTGCTTTCATCAGCTCCACTTCATTTCCCAGACCTGCTCTGCACAGACTCATTTCAGAAATCTCCACCAAGAACAAGATTTGCCCTTTCAGACCTCAAACTTTCCAGTATTTTTGTCCATCTCTTTCTCCCAGTACTGATCTCCTTCACTTAAGAGAACATAAATGATACGAGGTTAGTTTAAGCACACAGCAATATATATTTCTGTATAAAAATAGATTGTCTCCTCACACATGAATTGCTTCAGCTTCCTCATCATTTCTAGCTGAGCAACAATAACGACTCCCATAAGAAGCCCTACTAGATCAGCTGTACCTCCACGTTCCTTCTGCAGAAGAGGAAGGTGAATTCAAAGGGCACGGAGGGCACGCTTTCCACCTTCCCCACCATCTTTCACAACTCCATCGGAGCTGGAAACAAGGGGAACAGGATTTTAAAGGAGGAATTAAAGGCTAAACAGGTCACAACCAACATAAAATTTCTTTTAAGGTATTTAATGTGAGACTTGGGCGGGATGGATGCATGATTCTGTGAGGAGCAAAGGAAAAAAATCAAACTTTTACAGCAGAGCAAAGGGGGCTGTACCAGCTAAGAGTATCATTAGAAACCAGAAAATGTATCTAGAATGCCAGGGACTCGGAAACTGACAGAAGGTAGATGAGGGTGAAAGGGAAAATGTACTTTGCTGCCAAGATGATACTTTATGTTATTGTTGGCTTACCTGATAAAAACTCATCTGCACCCTCGCATAGGGGCAATGACAAATGGGTGGGGAGCATCCCAAATAACATCCTGCCCCAGCTACTCCCAGACCATCACAGGAGCCACCAGTCTATCAAAGGCTCATTTTGACAAGTCCAGATAAGAAACGGGGACAAAGGTAGACAGGAACCCAAATTATGGACTCAGGGGAAGAGATACCAGCTCTGAGCCCCTCCTAGGGATGTCCCAGGACAGCATCAGCTCTGTGGTCCAGGAATGAAACAAAAGATGATGGGGGCCAGAGCCCCTTTTAGATTGAGGGGGTTGCTGCTTGAGGGTGTGGGACACATCATAGTGTGCAGGGGAAGAGCATTTGGGCAGACAACTTATTATGGGGTGTTTTGGGAAGAACCAAAGGTGGGGAAAGGAGATATCAAAGCCATTTGAGGAGGAACAAGTTTGGGGAAATAGAGGAATGAGGGAATAAAAAAGGCTGGTCATGTGCAATTGGGTGTCTGGTCTGTATGTTTGGCTGGCCATGTCCTGCACCTAATCAGTGTAGTCTGTCCTGCCTTTATATTAAACGTCATTTTAAACTATTTTCCTGGGTGAGGGACTTTATTTTGAGGGGATTGGGGGTCTACCAGCAACTGGAGTGTAGCGGTGATCTCAGGGTTTCCTATGTCCAGATGGCAGCAACTGGTGAGGCTGTGATCAGGGGCGTGTTTATATATAAGCATGTGTGTATGTATGTATAATATGTGCTATATATGAGTGTTTATGTGCATGTGCTCACTGGGAGGCCATGTTGAGCCTTGCTGCTGGTTAGAACTGGAGCATGGACCTGCAGCAGCATCACCTCTCCCAGCCTGCTGGATCTGGAGCAATACCCCTAACATGAATATTATTCCATGTGTAATTTTCTGTGGAAAAGATAATGATTAGTTTAGGCTTTTTACACTGTATGACACACAAAGCTTTTTAACAGTCATGGAAATGTTTTGAATCCCAGAAAGGGCTGGTTAATGCAAAAGAAAGTGCACTAATCATATAGCAGAGTAAAAGCATCAAATCCACAACGGACAGGAAAGAGGATAACATTGGTTTGCCATGTTTATGTTCTATAACAGAGCTCCGTGAAACAAGGCAAGAGGAGGAAGCTCTATAACTGAGAGCAGAGGGTGGAGGAACATGCGGTATTAAAGCCCTGTTTGATAAAATATCAGCAAATACAATAAATAGGGAGAAAGTTGAAAGGCACATGACTCCCTCTCAACCAGAGGCACGGGGAAAGACAGAGCCTCACAGGAGGCCAGGGCTCAGAGATCATCTCATCCCCATCTAAATCATCTGCTCCAGCAGCCATGAGACAACAAACTCACACTCCATTTCATCTTCTCAGTTTTGAGTGAGATTGATTTCACCATTTGAACCAGATTCATTTTCACTATCAAAAAGCTACATGTCTTGTTGGAACTGTCTAGATTCCCTCCGTATAGTCAGTGGAGAGAGAAGTATTTCCACAGTAGCCCATCCTACCTTAAGACTGGTGCCTAAGGTTGGGCAGGATGCATTCTGGAGGGTCTCTTCTCTCTCTGCAGACAGTAAAGGAGCCCAGAGACCTAACAGAGCCAGCCTGACTACATTTTAGGCCACCAGCATTGCATCAGAGGACTCCCACTGTGTTTCCAATTTTGTAGTCAAGAACTGAATTCCTCACTAGGATAAATTTGGTTCATTTAGCTTGGCTCGTGCTGAGAGGTGACAGATAACTCCTATGAGCAGGAGAATACTGTTCCTCTGGAGACAGTTCAGATGGTTCAGGAAGGTATCTTTCCATACCTGCAATTTGGGGTGACTTGGGACCCTGAGCAGACCAGAGCTCTCAGGTTGGAAAGACGGAGCTCCAGGAGCTGGAAAGCAAGTTTCCTTGAGGCTCTGACTCCCCTAGCAGGCACAGCAACGGGCCACGGACTGTCACAGTGAGACACCTCCTCTTCTTCCACTGTTGAGGCTCGGCAGAAGATGGAAAGACCTCCTCAGTAAAGCCATCTTGATGATCCTGGATGCTCTCTGCTCTGGTAGTTTCCTCAGCAAGTGGAGCCTAGTTCGCAGGTCATGGACACACACTGAGCTCCTTTACCACCTTCCAGTGTTCAGATCCTGATGTGCTCTACATCCTCCACACTTACAGTCAAAGCTTTGTGCCCAGCTCCTGTAGAGGATGGAGGAAAAACTTTTTTCTGTCCAAGGTAGGCAGGCAGGCAGGAAGGCAGGCAGGCAAGAAGGCAGGCAGCTAGGCAGGAAGGCAGGAAGGCAGGCAGGCAGGAAGGCAATCAACAGAGAGGCTCCTTTAATGAATGCCATGCTTATTAATCTCTCCTTCTAACACAAGTGCTAACACAAAAGCCATCGATACCAAGAGAGCTCTTCTTCAGGGACTTGAAATGGATCCTGTATTCGAGAAAGAGATATTCTGGCTACTACAACAACCATCCAAAGTACTAAAATATTTGGTAAGTCTACAACTCATTCTCAGTGGAACATGGCATCAAGACCCTCTGATTTTTTTGTGAGACCGAGGCAAAGTTCCCTATGAGACACCATTTCAATTTTACAGAAGGATTTCACTCTTGTGGCAGCAGGTTCTACCTGCTGCCTTCCAGGAGGTGAACGCCACAATGAACAGTTCCAGTTACATGATGGCACGTTGGGCACCCTCTGACTCATTGTCCAGCTGCATGTATCCCACAGACAGTCATGATTCTCCTCATTACTTTCTAGCCCTCCTTCCTGAAGCTCTTTACTATGAGAGTCAAAGATCAGCATAAAAACTGCATCATCAGCAAAGTGGCACCATAGGATGCCACCCCCAACTCCCCGAGACTGTCATAGAATGGGACAGATTGGCATAGCTATCTCCTCAAGATAACATGGTTAAGCACACTGCAGGTTATCTTGCACCATCACTTCTTTCAGATAAGCATGCAGAGAGAATGGCTAAGGGAAAGTGAATGGTATATCATCCTCCCAGTTGTGAGAAATTTGATATGGATTGGTCTATAACTTGTCTCCATTCCTGGTTTCAAAATATCTCCTACTCAGTGGCTCTTCCTTCCACAACATTGTCAGGCCATGAGATCACCCTGGGACAGCCCCACTCCTCTCCAGGCAGCCAACCTATGGCTACCAACATCCAAAGACATCTTCCTGCCATGTTCGCCTCTATACACACACTCATGTGTCACTGGTGCACAGTCTGCAGGACTCTTGCAGACATATCTGTGGTCTTTCCCTTCTTCCCATCCACCTGTGGGAATCTAACATGGGGGGATCCATCTCACTCCAGCCCACTCTGCCAGCCTGACATGAACAGACTCTGCCTTCCACCACTGCAGGCATGACCTCATCAGTTTAATACACGAACCAACACTGCTGTCAGAATCTGTATTACAGACTTTCACACGTTGTTATAGCCATACTTGGTTTCAGTTTCAAGGTCAAATGCAGCCCATGTCTGTCATAGCTATTTTGCTTTAAAATCTTGAATGCACAGAAGCAGGGTAAATGTTTACAAGTGAGAGGTTAATCAACAACCAGAGAGACAGGTAGACTGCTGTCCTGTTAGAACAGGTCTGTTCACATATATCATCCCATATCATTACTCTAGAACTTCCCAGAGAGTTTCAGACCCCAATTCAAGACACATTTTCCCTATTATCCAGTCTATACCTGCACAATCTTTATTTGTTTTGTAATCCTGCACAGCCTCTGTGAAGTTCAGGAACATCAAAACCTGACCACCACCACTCAATTCAATTCTTCTGGTAGTAATGTCATATAAGGGCAGATTCTCTCCTCATCCCATTGCCCCTCGGAGTTTTCCCTTGTACAGAATTAATAAGTTAAATTAGTTGCCTCAGTAGAAGAACAAGCAGTCATTCTAGAAGAAGGCAAGATCAAGGGAAGTGCACATTTTTCTTTTGTTTTGTTTTGTTTTGTTTTGCTTTTTATTTTCTTGGGGAGTTTGTTGTACAAAGCTGGCTGACTAAGCTTTTCAGCAGAAAAACAATCATCTCCCACAGAAGAGGAAATGTCACCCATGGCAGAGCCTGTGCAGGTCTCCAGGACTGATAGTCCTTGCAAAGCCTTGGTTAAAACTCATGATTTTCTATGTCCCTGACAGGCACATGAAGGCCCTGGCCCTCATGCATTCTCCATGGTTGGCTGCGCTGGAGCAGCTAAGCCTGCAGTCCTGGTGTCTTTCTGTTCTGGAAATTCAGAGATTTCAGGGGATATCTGCCTGTAGTTAAGATTTGAAACTTTTCAAGTTTGGCAAAAATGAGTGTGTTTTGAAATCATACTTGCTATGAGAAGTCCCTTCAGCTCTACAGATCTATATGGATGAAAAAATCAGGTTAGGAAGAAAAAGGGAGACCGTGGTTATATCAGTGTGTAAGACAAATGTGGGTGTTGTTAATAGATCTTTTGTCCGCCAGTGGCAGAACTGGTGCCAGTAGAGGAGACCCTTCTCTATTGGTCTACAAATAACATCAGGTTGCTTTGTCTTTCAGAAAAACCTTCCAGCCATCGGGCATCCAACACAATGGACCCCAGTTCTCACCTGCTTCACCTTTTCTGCAGCCATTGCATTATCTTCCACTGCTGTTTGTAAAAGTTGGTGACCCTCTTCCTTGATATTTTCTTCTTCAGCCACAGGAATCTCACCACTGACAGCCTGAATGCTTGACTATCACTGTGGCACCTGGCTTTGGTGACGAGGGAGCTTCTTCAGAACCTAGTGCTGGTCACCTGCATAGGTAGTCCTGGCACACATGGACAAACCCTCAGCTGAGAGGACAACTCATTCTTCCCACCATTTCTGAACATGCTCTCAAGAAGAGAGCCTGTGATTTTTATTCACCTAGACATAGGTCCCCAGGTACAGCTAATGAACAGAATGTTTCTCAAAGGTTCGATAGTTGTGGTTGATGCACACCCTCAGTTTACCTGACATTTTTCTCCCTGCTGTTTGTCGGCTGCTCACTCCGCACAATTTCCATAGCCATAACGCCAGCTCTGATTGAAGACTCGTCAGTCCCTCTTCCGCCAGTGCTAATGGAGCGGCATGTTCCAGCTGTCTCATAGGCTTCATCAGGATCTATATCTAATATCTATGTGCAGAGTATAGCTTTAGACTCCACCTGCATGCTGTCCAAATTCTAACAACACTGCTGTCCCTTCCTATTTCTGTGAGGAATGCCACAGTACTGCAGTGCCGCACTGCCCTGCTCCTCCGTGTCCTGCTGTAAGCACCAGCTCCTACCCTCCCTAGGTGATACCATCTTCTCTTTCATTACTTCCTTCTCAGTGGCCCAGCTATGCCCAGTGGTGTTCAGATAGTCCTTGAAGAGGACTGCCTTTCTCCAGTCTAACATTGCTGCTTATCAATATTATTCAGTTTGTATTTCCATGTGTTCAGCAAACCAGTGCTAACAGAGCCAATGACAGATTTTAAGAATTAGAAAGCAAATGTCTGGCAGATACCTTCTCTACTGCAGGCATCCTGACAGCCTGGATCAGCTGAATTCACACTGTGGATTCTTTGCTGGACATCTCTGGACACCTTCAGTCCCTGCCTGCATTGAAGGGTTTCATTCTTTACAAAGGTTGTGGGCAGCTCCACATCCAGACCATTTACAGCTCTCCTTTCCACTTGTCCTACTTACAGAAGAACAAACATTGTTCTTTCTACCTTTTGTATTTATTGCTTTCCACACAGAAGTAAGTGGACCATCATGCTTGCATTTCCCGTGATCCATTTGAGATTTTACTTCCTGCATCCCTTTAGTCTGCGCCTTTATAATGGTTCTGCTCTAGTGGGTGTACAAAGTGATCCTGGGTTGCCACAGTCTCCTTGCTGTTAATCCTGTGCAAGGACAGTTCATCTGTCCTTGCTATTTGGAGACATTTCCTTAGGGAAAGATCTACTTCACTCAAAAATCTCTCTTGTAATTAGGAGTCACATGGCCTCATTCATTCTAGTCCTCTCTCATCTTCCCCACAGTGAAATGATAAAAAAAGGCTGTATTGTCTGGAAATCCAGCGTTCTCAGTCACTTACATCTGTCCACGGTCCCCGCTTGTTCTTTTTGTAGGTGATACTTTGTTTTCTTCCCTGCTGTGGGTTTCATTAGGCTTAACAGCTGCCAGCTCCAGCATTTCATAATGTGCTGGAAACATTAAAAAAGCCCCATGTTCCTAAAATTAAACTGGTTCTTCAGTAAAGAAATTATCTATAGACTCTGAAACTGTGACTAGGAGTTGCAAGGTAGAACTGGCCACGTGCAAGGCAACTGCAGCACCCAGCCCCTCCAGCCTATGACCACGTCCAGCTGGATGTGCAGTTTGAATCACATTTACATGGTCCACACATGGTTATAGGAGGTGAAGGAGCACGTTGTTGTCACTACTGGTGAGTTGGAATTTCTCACCTTGAAAGAAATTTTTAACTCTCCAGATACTGTTGGAAGTGTCCAGCCACAGTGGTGGCTCTGCAGGGTGCTGGGAAGGTTCTGCAAGACACTTGTAATAGTAGATGTAGTTAAGTGGCCTTCATGAGTCTGTTGTTACCAAACGCAAGAAACTATTACAGATTTATAAGAATATCCCAAAAATACTTGAAGTTTCCTCTGCATATTATCCATTTGAGCACTTAAACGGGAAAAGCGCTTCTTTTTCACCAAAGGAAACAGAAAAAAAATGACACTTGATTTTAACTGTCTTGACTGATATTTCTAGACCAACCTAGTCTCAAGCCTCAAGGGGGTTCACTTCACTTCATTTGCAGCACAAGGGTACAACAGCTACAGACCTTTCATATCACCTTGTGCACTCCCATCACCACTCCAGCACACTTTGTGTAGAGGACCACATCACAGTAGGCCTTCAGCTTTGCCAAATATTCACCAGGCTATAGCTGGAAGGGCTGCAGAACAAGCCTGTTATCAGAAGACCAAATTTAAGCCATCCCTGCCCTTCAAAACTGAGCAAAGTACTAAGGAAGTGAAGGGTTTAGATGTTCCAAATACCACTTCCATCCTAGACACTAGTGAAGTGCAGATACTTTAACCAGGGGTTGTCTGTATCTTTTTTTTTTTTTTTCCATCCTCCCCTGCCAAGGGTTTGAGATAATCTATAGGGAAAAGGCTTCTCATTCCCTGCCTTGATGTGCCTTTGTCCTGCCACAATAAGCTGTAAACAAGCCCAAGGTGCACTGGTTCCAGAGCAATGGGGCACCATGGGATTAAAATCTCCCAGTCACAAAAAAAGGGTCTGTCAGATGGGTACAGGATTCTCTGCAGCCCAGAGGTCCTCCTCTAACCTTTCAGACGTGCTCCCTGAGAGCTGTCCATGCTCCCTCTGCTCCCAGAGATATGTCATTGCTGGCAGAAAACTGTAGGCTGTGAGAACAAAACCAAAGTGTCACAGGCCCTGAATATTGCTGAAAAAGACAGACAGAACAGAAACCTTGAGCAGTTCAAACATTTTCATGCTCTCTCACCCCACTGAAAGGCCACGCTGTCTTCAAATGAAAATGGTGCAAGTAAAAATAACAATAAGGGGCAGAGGCATGAAATAAAGAAATCATGAATCACAGCTTTGATCACACACACTGTTCTGCCTCCATAGAAGTGATGTCCTACTAATCCCCGCAGGGCATAGCTCAGCTCAGTGCACAGCTGTGCGTACATTTTTGTTCAGATGAATCTCACCAACGCTCAGAAAAATCAGTTGCACTGCCAATGGCTCACAAATACTTGTAAATCAGGTCAACAACCCAAACTTTGAACATCCCATTTTGGCCTGGGTTTGTTTGTTTATGCAATGTTTTATCAGCATGTTCTTTACGAAACAGAAAACACTAGACTGTCATTTCTTCACAGGCAGCAGGCTGAGAATGCTGAATTTAAGAAGTCCAAATCATCTTTGCTTTTCAGTTCTGTATTGAAGTCCTCATAGGACCACTTTACAGACAAAGAGAATATTAAATTGGAGCCACTTCTTTGCTCCACTGAATTTTGATATTGCCCTGCATTTGGGGCAGCTGGGATGTCTTCTAGAAAGTAGTCTTGGATTTATTAATGGTTCTACAAACCTGCCACTGGAAAACAATTTCCATGGTATGACCAGCATAGCAATAGGTCTAAAGGTAAAATCAGGTTTTGGACCCTATTGGTTCCTAATATTCAGCTTTAAGAATCAGATTACATGTTTGTTCAATAGCAATAAAGTTCCAGAGTTTTATAGAGTCATAAAAACACTACAACTGCTTCCATTTATGGCCTGTATATAATTTACTTGGGTAGGTTTCCTCTCTAATGGTGCAGTGCAAGTGATTTGAGTTCTATTAGCTGGAAACAGTACATCTACATTTGCAGAACTCTCATAAATAATTCTGCCCGGTGGACGGCATCCCATCCAGACTACTGTGTAAGGAAGGGGAGGAGGGGCTGGCGTGGGGGCAGGGGAAGAAGAGGAGAATAGAGATGGTAGGAATAGAAAAGAAGGCTGTTAAGACTTCACACAAATTAGGAATTCAGGGATCTTCTTTTTGCTGGTGGTATCAAAATCCCATTCCCCTGCTTAATTTGTGTGATGCTTTGAGCTTGAAATGTAACCACAGCTCATGCTAGCCTGCAGGTTGAACTCATTCTGAGCCTTGCAAAGGCATTCATTGAAACGTTATCTCCCAGGACACAAAGAATTCCTGAGCACTCAGAGATGCACTCGGCTCCCCAGAAGCTTTAGAGCAATAAATGAAATGTTAAGACTGACTTACAGCTAAATGAATTGCTTGGTCTCAGGTGCAAGAGCAGGAGAACCATATCTCAGGTTTAAGATCCTTCAGCCATAGCAGGGAAGGGGGCTGGGGGTAACTCTGCAGCAAGAGAGAGGATGTATTGTCATGTAAACACCCAAGACAGAGGCAACGCCATCTTATGTCCACATAGGACCTAATGACTAAATTACTCTGTTAAGATACGGATTGGATCGTAAGTGGGGCTGTCTGCCATCTGTCACTATAAATGACATTAAAGGTAGTGACACCTGATTTTCACAAGAGAACAAATCCAGTAAATAACATCAAGTCCTTTTGGACAGAATTAAAAAAGAAAAGGTTAGCAATTGTGTGCGAAATTTCTTTAATGCATAACTGGAGGATACTCAAGGATAATGAAGAACTGGTACAGATTTGATCTTATTTAGTCTATTAGCCATGTGACTCCAATATGAAGTTCAGTGCTCTGATATCACTTCTTTAGCATACAGCAGAAGGAAATCACACTGGCTCTTAGACACTGCTGTCCGGGCTCTGTCTGTAATGACTTCAGAAACTCCCAGACCCATTTAACCTAGAAAAACAATGTCTCAGAGTCAATACAATGGTTTTTTGAAATACACTGGGTGAGTAAATATCAAGAATCAAAAAGGAATATGTAAGTTAGAGGATAACACTAGAGTAAGATCAAAGTGGTCATGAATATCTTTAGACTGGAGGGCAGAATAAAACCTAAGCAAAACCATTATGGAAATATATCCTGGAACGATTTCTCAAAAAGTGCAACAGGAGCAAAGAACATAAATTCTTTTAAGGTGAAAAAAATTTAGGAAAGCTTGTAAAGCAGACTATGGGTCAGCCTAGGGTAATAAATGAAATGGGCAATAGGAGTTCATACGTGACTCGCCTTGCCACTGTGCTAGAGAAAAGTGGAGGACGAAAGGAGTCTGTTGTTGTTCACTGATGGTATTTATTTGTTTCATCTATATTCTGGATTGTATATATAGCAAACTAAGCTGTCCTGACAAATATTTTTGTAACCCTGTCTACTCTTCTCATAACAGTAAAGCTTATGTAATGGGAAAAAAGGATTTATTTCAAAAGAATTTCATGTCAAAAATGGAATCAGACAAGGATTTGGGGACTTGTACCGACTTTGTTCAGCCTTCTGTGCTCAGGACTGCTGGTCTTAGCTCTCCTGAACGATAAAAAAGAAGTACCTCTTAGCTAATGGCAATTCCTACATGCTACAGGGCTCTAATTCTTTCATAGCCACAAGCATATCTTGCTATGAGCAGCATGGGGTCATTTTCTTACTGTTCCAAGGTAGCCTTACAGTGAATGGAATTAGACTCAAAGAAAGCGATAAACTAGCATGTATTGGTAACGTTGTCTCTCAGCTTTATTTGCTCACATTACACCATGATGCCACACAGAATGGAAAAATCAGTCAGAGAAACTGCAAGATGAAATCTAATTCTCAACTTGGTTGCATCCAGTGCAACAAATGCACATTACGTGGCTGAAGTGTTACTGTAGAAAGTCTCCTACCATAGTCATCATAAAGTGCTTGTATTCGGCCCTATGTTTGATTAAGAAAAGCAAATCAAATCATTACAATATGTTTAACTTCAAAAATGGGCACTATATGAAAATTATTCTTTACTATCTCTCTTGTCTTAAAAAGAGAATAAAAGGAACAGAGAGAAGAGCAAAATCCTCGCCTGTGGTATAGAAATCAGAGATTTCAGGACTCTGAGCAAATGCACATCACTTGCCAAAAGGACTTTAGAAAGACCAAGAGAAGCCAGCATGACTAAACAGAGAGGCAAAAAGGGTACTGGAAATGCAAAAGGATAATCAAAATTTAGATAAATATGTGCACAGCAAAAAACTAATACAACATTTGGAGCTATTTTTACCGTGGGAGAGGTCAAGGAGGCTCCTGAACAGCTACTTTTTCTTTATAAGAGGACACATGAAAGGATGATTCTCATATTGAAGGAGATCATGAAGCATGTCAAAAGATATTGTAACAAATCACCAAGACCAAAGGATATTCTTCCAGGAGTACCTGAGGAACTCCACTGTGAAATTGCTGAATTAACAGCTGGTGTGCAAGCTGAAATGTAAAAATGTTTCAATGTCAAGACACTTGAAGGTAGCTAATGTGGTTTCAATTATTAAAGAGGATCGTAGCTAAGGTTCGGGAAACTACAGACTGGTAGCACATCTGTACCAGGTTAATTGATATAAATTGTTACATAAAAGAGGATCTATGGATAAATAAAGTATAATGGAGAAGAATCCATGCAGTTCTGTAAAGTGAAATCATGTTTTATGGCCTAGTGAAGTTCCCTGAAGAAGTGAATAGACATGGGGATAAGAGAAATCCAGCCGATAGCGTATTTGCATTTCTAAAGGCATTTTACAAAGTCTTTCACTAAAAAATCTTAAAGAAGTTAAGATACCACAGGATGAAAAGGAAGATCCTCACACAAATAATTGTTTAAAAATAAAAAAAACATAGGTTGATAATGAAATTATCTGCATTCACAAGTAAGGGTGGTAGCACCTTACATTGGCTTAGCAAATTAAAATTGTAAAAAAAAAATATTAGAATTTATTATGGCAACAAAAGACAGTATGACAGCAGGGACACCCACAATGCAAGCACCTGCTGACCACTTTGTGCAGTTCTGATCTCCAACTCAAAAAGGATACACTAGAACTTGGAAAAAAAAAAAAAAAAGCAGAAAAGGGTGGCAGATGTGATGAAATTGATGCACAGTTATGTGAAATTGATTTCTTTTCAAGGAGCAGCTACATATACTATGATTCTTCATCCTGAAAAAAAAAGGTATCTTAATGGGGGAAGGGAGAGGTGGGGTAGGCCTACAAAAGCATGAAATGAAAGGATTGGCCAGTTTAGGAATAATTGTGATAATTGTTCATTTTTTTCTTCCATAACTGGTTCAAAACAAACACAAGGAAGGAGGTTCTCCATGTAATGTAGAGATACCCTGTGAAATTTGCCATGGGCACTTGGGCACAATGGAAAGCCTGCTTGTATTCCAAGTGAGATGGGGCAGGTTCATGTTCCACTGAGGGTTGTGAAATACTAAGGTACCACCTTGGTCTCAGTAGTTCTAGAGCTGCAGGTAACCAGAAACTTCCTCCACTCTTACACCTGTTTGTTACCATTCATCTACCTGCCTCTAGGAAAGGGCACTCAGTGTCAGACCACTTTGAAATGCTCAGGTCCTTGTAGTAGGTGACTATCAGCAGCAAATGATGCTCTTCAGAGCAGTTTAACTGTCGGCACTGTCAAAATAAGTCTTCAATGAACCAAGTAACTGTACCCAGCATGCACTGATACCTATTTGCTGTCTTTTGTGGGGCCATGTTTTAGGCATGACATCTGTTATCCAACAAGCTGAGGAGTTTAAACAATACGGTGCCCTGTAGGGGAGGGAGGTGTCTGCCACGTAAACATGTTGCAAAACGCTGAGGAAACTGTCTTGCAACAGCCTTACCGATTGCACTTTTCTACAATAATGATGTAACAGCAAAAATCTGAGGATCTCCGGCAGGTCCTTTACAGACAGGTCACTTGACATAAAAATCTGCTTGGAGACAAATCCTCCAAAGTGGATACTAGTTTAACATCACCCTGTAAAATGCCTTTAATGCCTTCCACAATATGAAGCAGAAAAAGCTTCAGATCAAGACATTTGAGTCAAATCTATTTACGATGCTCTCACCTCCTTTAAGGTAAAATTACTCATACCAGCTGGGAGTCCATAAATGGCTACAGCACACCAAAGAAATGCTCTCCGTCAGCTCTGAAGGACTAACCTTTATTGTTTGAATCCTCTACTTCAGAACTTCTTTTGGTTGTCTGCCAAGTTCAGGAAGGAGTAATCTCTTGATTCATAACCTGGCTCCTGAGAGTATATCCTTTCCTTCTCCCTTTCTCCGACGTACTGGAGGCTAGGCAGACAAAGACATGCAAGCAAGTAAGTTTGGCAGTAAACCTGCCCTACGATTGCACTTAGAGCAGCATTAACAACCTTTATTTCAAGGTTCAGCATTTCCTGCTCTCACGTTCAGAGTAAAAAATCTTTGCCATGGAGCTTGTTGGAATCTTCCCTGAGCTTTTAATTCTGTGCACTCTTGTGCTGCTATTCTCCCCCTTCTCCTGATCTGTAGGTTATAATCCGCACCTAAGGATCATAAGAAAATAGCTCAGGAAATTTTCCCAGACACAGAGAGGACGTAGGACATTAGCCAGTCTTCTCATCTGCCCTGATCTCTTTCTGGAGTCCACGATAGCTGTGGCTTTTGTTTCCCTGCTTTCAAGTACTGGGCAATGCCACATGGTCTGTGTGATGGAAGCACACCAAGGAACCTTCCCAAACAGTACGCAGTTGCCTGAGACAAAAGGAATTGGCCCTTTGAACCAAGTTCTGGTTTCAGCCAACACCCTTCTACTATTAATGGAAGCTCTTGCTCTGAGTTATGTGATCATTAAAAGCATGTTAGTATCTGCTTATCATTTGACCCCTTTTAATTCCTGCAAGAATTCTTAATGAGGAAGAATTTCTAAATCAGGAGATTAATATGCAATACAAATTGCATATTAAAGCACTGCAAATGATACTGGCAATCTTGACTGTGACTCCTCTGTTGGGACTGGGACATTTCTGGCAATTGCTGCCTCTAAACCAGACCTAGAGGGTCTCAGAGGTAGGTTTCTCTTATTTCATTATTAAGTATCTCAGTATGATGAAGTACGAACAGGTACAAAAGCATATATCAAAATTTTGGCAAGCATGAAGAGAAGTCAGGCACCTGTGACAACCCTCTGCGCAACATCATGACAAGCCATCAGAGTAGCCCATTAGCATCACTGTTACTACATCAGCAATGGGTGCCGAGGTTTTTGTGAGGTTATGCAGGAGCCGTAGCATGTGCTATCCATCTGCCATGCAAGTGCTCAACACAATAATCACCTCTTTCCCACTCAACATACAATATTTCAATGTGATTTACCCAGCACAATGATAAGAAGACTTGCGTGCGATCTTCAGATAGATAAACAAAGGATTAGTTATTTTACATCTTACAATGCAATGGTGGTACTAATGTTGGCTGGAATAGTGTATTTAGTCAAGTGAAAAATTGAAGATAGTACGGTGAACAGCAATACAATTGTTTGAAGGCTGGAAAATTGAGTTTTTATGAAACACTGAAGGAATTCAATACATTCTGACTATCAAAAAAAAAAAATAGACAAGACTGAGAAATTACCTGCTATATGGTGTGCAAACAGCCTCTGAAGGAAGGGAGTCAAAACATGTTTTGCAAAGTATCAGAGAAGTGACCACCAACTGGAAAGTAAAGTTGCACAAATTCAAATCAGAAATAAAAGGATTAGCAACTTCTGATGGGCCAGAAGTGCAGATGCCACCTCATCAAATAAAAGCTGGGTGCTGCTCTGGATGATGCTTTAGTTAAGCACAAGCTATCAGGCTCATTCCACAGCTAACTGGAAAAAATACCTCAGTACATACAATCATACTAAATACTATAATGGTTCTTTCAACCCAAAAGCTATGCATTTGATATCAAAACGCTATTTTAAAGGAATACTAATACAGTTCATTCAAGCATACAGTGCTTAGAAAATGCCAGAAATGGTGTATTATTCTCTATAACACAGCCTCAGCCCTTTTGAGCATATGCATGAGCTTCATAACAAGATGATCAATCTGTTGTTTCTTTCCCATACTGTCACTTTTTTTTCCCTCGGATCTTGTTTCTTTTCTTTGAGGGCAGTGACAGGTTTGCTGCTATTGAAGTGAACAAGGGTTGTGCTGCTTAAAGTCTGCCACTGCCTATTGCTCTGGCAGTACCAGCACTTTCTGCTCAGAAATTCTAGTATTTCAGCTTTTGTTTTATCTCACTTGGGATCCGAATTTTAAAAAAGGAATTTTGTTTTAAATGAAATATTACAGAATCATGTGAACCCCGAATGCAGAAACATTTTAAATGTGGGTGATGGAAGTAAACTTTCCAGCATTCCTGCCACAGAATATTTCTTTCCATTTAGCTGAATGAGCCAAAAATATTTTTCTCCATTCAGTAACTGAATTTTCTGTGTTTTTTTCACTATATTCTGGAAGCTGAAGAATATTATCTTTTGTCCAGCACAATTTGAATGAGGAACCACACTCCACCACAGGAAACAGTAATTGTACTATAAAAGAGAAATGTAACATTCTATTAAATGAGTCAAAAGCAATTATTTGGGAAGTAAATATTTCTTTCAGCCAAAAATATTTTCCTGCCACAGACTGACTTTGTGGAAATAACCCTTGAGCTGAGATTCCTCTGCCCTCACACACTGGCACATCTGAAGTTAAATGCTTAATGCTGAGGTGATCATCCTAACATTGCTCCTCACTCCAAAACAGCCACTCTGGTAGGTCTCAGGAGCTGCCCTATGAAGATATTTCCTGTTCTCTCTGTAACGGGCCTTGTTTCATTGCCAAAATAGGGCAAACTACCTCATCTTTACATAAAATGGAGCAAAGATGTGGCCTCCAAAGAGAGAATTTATGTAGAATTGGTTAAATCTGCTTGTCACTGACTGTGAAAGGACCCTGCAGAGACCAGGTCAAGATAAAGCTGATTTGTAGATGTTTAAAGCAAGAGGTGACTTTCATAGAAGATGAGCACTGAAAAAAGCTTATTAAAAGATCCAGGGATATAACCTGAGCATCATCTGGGAACTCTGCAGCAGGAGCAGAGTTTGTTCCTCCATGGGAACAGTCCCCCACCATGACCCCAAAATATCCACCGTCCGCCTCCCTTGCTCACTCATTCAGCTTCCAGCTTCTGCAAAAATAAGGCTGCAGGATTGTTTGGGATTTTTTGCCTGTTTATTTTACAGAAGTATGGGATTCCGCTGTGACAGTGGGTCACAGGGGAGATAGAAACACACTGTAACTAACAACCAGTCACTGAGGGCAGCTGCTCCAGAGCCAGCCTGGCTCATCTGCAACGTCTTCAACAGCTAAAAAACCAGGGTGTGCCAGGATGTGTGAGAGTGGTTTGGCACCTTGAGTGTTAAGCTGCACCTCGTGGTGATGAACTGGTGCCTCAGGATCTGGACCCATAGTTAACAGGCTCAGGGTCTGGCCTTGTCTGGGCTTGTCCCCTCAACCAAATAGAATGACCACAGTGCACCCTCAACTAGGGTATAAATGGGGTCCTGCCTAAGAACCAGTGAGCTGGTTCTTCGCAGAGTAGCAGGCCTGGCAGTCAGATCATCCTCTTGGTCATGCCATCCAAGGATATTTCCACGGATTGTGTGAATCTGTGTGGATTGAGTGAGCCTTGTCTGCCTTCCCCCACCCCTCCCTTTGGATGAGTAGTATCTTGAGCACTCTTGTGTGGGAGGTTTTCCCTTTATGAGTGAGTATGTGCCCATTTGGATTCATCTTTCCTCAAGATTTAGGAATTAGTTGTGTAGTAGTTAATTCCCAACAGACATCTGAACTTGTATTTGGTCAGGACTGCTGAGCAACTTTGGCTGCAATAAACCCCCATTTTGGATAGTAGTTGCTGTGTGATTTGTGGCTGCCTCTGTGACACAGGCATGTAAAGGAAGTCCTTGGGGAGTGAAGTGACCAGAGCAGGAAAACAGAGTGTGGAGCAGCAGTTTAGGCAGTGGTTTGGCTGTCAGGTTGGGTGGCAGTTTAGGGGCATTTTGTGTGATGGTTTGGGTGGCAGTTGGCACAGAAGGATGCACAGGAAGAGTACTGAAAGCTCTGCCAGCTCTGGCCAGGGAGGGATGGTTTCCACCCGGCAGAAAGCTGTGGCTTCTCTCAGGTCTTCACCCACCATGATCGGTGCAGCTTCCCAGATGGAGCTCTGGTGAGAACAAGCCACCATCCCAGCATCAGGCTGCAAGCTGTGCCCAGCTTACACCAGTGCAGGGCAGCAGCTACAAGCACCCCTGTGGGAGGTGTGCCCAGATATGGGAACTCCTCTACTCAGTGACAGAGCTCCAGGAGGATGTGAGCAGATTGAGGAGTATTATGGAGTGTGAGAAGGAGATTGGTCCTGGAGCCACATCCTGCCTTCCCTGAGACAGGCCCAACAGTCAGACAAGATACATAACACAGAGGCTTGTGGCCCATCTCTATCTGACTGAACATAATGACTGGAAGGAGAGGGGGAAATGGCAACAAGTTCCTACCTGGCACAGCAGCTGTATCCCCTCAGCAACAACCCCACCTTCCCAGGTGCCCCTGTATAACAGATACCAGGCTCTGCAAGTGGGACCTAATAATAATAACGAGGATAACGATTCCTCTAGCTTAGAAGTGTCACCAAAATTAAGTCTGCCTACACCCTACATCAAAATTACTACAAATTAAAAAAAGACAGATCATTATTCCCTTGATAGGATGAGGAACAATGGATTCAAGCT
>VWZK01019061.1:0-53760 GCA_013396935.1 Baryphthengus martii | reverse complement strand
TTTTTTTTTTTTTTAATGAAACATCCTATCTACATGTTATTATCTACAGGTTTAAAAGGCTAAGTTAAGGACATAAATGTAAAAACAAAGTGAGGATTGCCACAGAATCTAAAAGATGTTCAACTCCATAAGCTAACACCTTCTTTTTTGTAATACCTATTTATTCTGAACTGTCTCAAAATGCTTCATGAAATAGAAGAAGTTAAGATACTGATATAGAATACCCAATACTCAGGAAAGAAGAGGAAGACATCTTATGTAAGCAAAACCAGTCTTGGGTTCTTCCTTACTTTTAAACTAGAGAAAACAGAACTTCAAATTTAAAATATCGTATGAAAATTGAATATCCGATGAAACATCCAGGAATATTTCTCAGTACTCCAATTGCTACAACACAGAGGCAGAATAGTCCTGAACTGAACTTTTTCCCACTTTTGCTACTTTAGTTTTGTTTTATGAAATGGTGCTATATTGAGTATTGAGATGTGTACTACTTATGCATCGAAATAGAAATCATAGCAAATAAATAAATAATAAGCCAAAGAATACCATTTATCACTAGCACCAAGCAAAAAAAAAAAAAGGAAATAAAGGAAAATAGATGCAAATCTATCAGAAGTCATTGCATAAAAAAAAAATAAAACCAAACAAACCCTATCCAAACATAGGACCTGCTGTATCAATTAAGACTGCAGCAATTACGGCAGAATTTCATTTCTGAAATGAATTGCCAATGAGTAAGTTTTCTATCTTTTTTTTTTTTTTCTGTAGACAAGCAAGATCAAAATATTTGTACAGTAGATTGCAACAGAAAATTTACAATTCTGCCTCTCCATAACGTCCATATGCTACCCACTCTTCTTGGTTTGGTTTTCCTGACCATAATTTGGCAATGCATTTCAAGTGGAATAGTTTCTGCAGCTCCAAATTCACACATATTTCCCTCTCTACAATGACTTAAATTTTACCACTGTACTAAGAAAAAGTAAAAGATTAGCAAAAAAGAATAAAGAAAATCATAAAATGCCAATCGAATATGATGAACCACAGGGACAAAAGTCTACCAAAACTATATATATATTCCAGATTTAAAGCATTTAGTACAATTTGACAAAAAAGTATTCATGCTGTAAGTTGTTCTGAGTAAAATAGAATCTCATCTTATTCTAGTGAAGATGTATATTAAGTATCGCTGATGCAAAATTGCCTGTATATACAACTTCAGTAGTACTGTCTGAGATATATAACTTTTACATCTAATAAATATGTCACAGTGCAGCAGCTACTTCTTAAACTACTGTATTTTTAGAAGTAAAAAAAAATTCCTAACCATAATTAAAATGGAATATTGTCAGTATTCTAGGGATATAGGACTGAAAGAGGTCATTTCCATTATGTTGTTCAATCATCCACACCACGTGAAGTCATATATACGTGTTTTGCTCTGAATCAGTAAATGTTCCCCACTTGCCATGTCAAAACCCACAAAGCATTTATGCATCTCTAAGAGACTTAAAGACATCAAATAAGAGAACCAATGACTTAATGGTGAAAGAGAACCAAATCAGCTTCATGAAGATATCACAATTAAAGGAAAGGACACATAAAGAACCTGCCCAAAGTCCTGTGTCTCTACTTATGCAAGGAATCTGATAACTGAACATTTCCAAGTTAACCTGAGAAGCCTCACAAAAACTAGTAATAACTAATCCAAAAGTCCCTTCAGCTCTGAGGAGAACACCAGTGTTCACATCAAGAAACCACTTAAGCTTCCTTTGTGACCAAAGCATGCAAGGCACAGGAGCACAGATTCCCTCAACATGCAAAATCATCCCCTCCAAATCTCTATGCGTTTCTTGACACTTTAAGATAAAAATATATGAAGTTGCATTTTCTTTATACCTCTTAGAAGAAATGATGCTTCAGTTGGAAAGAAGTTCCAAATGTGCTTCTATAGAGAATCAGACTGAAACATAAACTCAACAATATAACTTAAATTGTCACTATAAGCTAAAGAATAAAAATAATCTAAATCATTATAAATAGTACACAAGAAATGTGATTACCAACTGTGCTCAAGACATCTCTTTAATCTGTTTGGGGACAAGAAGAAACCCAAGTCATGGTTAATCTTATTATATTTGGTAATCTTACTGTATTGGTGAGATACTGGAACAGGTTGGTGAGACACTGGAACAATTTGCTCAGATCAGCTGTGGACACCTCATCCCTGGAATTTTTAAGACCAGGCTCTGAGCAACCTGGCCTAGTGAGAGGTGTCCTTGTCCATGGCAGGAAAGTTGGAACTAGATGATCTTTAAGGTCCCTTCCAACTCAAGCCATTCACACAATAAATAACATAATTTAATCAAGATTTGTTAGAAAATATATACTGCTGTTCATCTCCTGATCTTTTACATAGAAGTTGCTTCACTTTATCTAATGGTTTATAAATCAAATTGGAACAAATTATATCCTTTTGCTCTTTCACCAAAATTGTGCTATGACTTAAATCTTTACCTCCATTACAAAGCGATTCAAATGCTTTCTAGAAGATAATCACACTCTCTCTCAGTCTTTGTTTTACAAGGTAAGATAAGCTATATCCTTTTAATGCTGTCTGCTTTCTCAAGTCTATTGTTGTTGTTAAACATAATTCTGAAGAGAATACATAAAAAAAACCGCAAATAATTCTCATGCAAGTCCCAGAGAAATGCAATTTCTCAAAAGCATATAGACAAAGAATATATTACTGGGACCCAGAAAAGTAATTCTAAATGAAGTACACGGGAGCCCCAAGGTACATATAAACATCCTAAGGCCCTAGACTTCTAAGACAATTAAATACTAACACATTTTATTTATAAAATATTTAATTGCCTTTCTTACATATCACTATACTGATGAAAATTGAAAACTAAAACTCCTGCTTTGGCCAATCAGAATTTGAGATCAAATATCTACGCAAGATGATGAATGCCTCAGCTTTCATGGAAAATACACAAGTCTGCAAACCAGTAGCTGAATGAGGGATTTATTCTTTGCTTATCTACAAAAGAACAGCCTCTAGACACAACCATGAGAGAACCGAATGTCTTTTCAGTACAGTGGGTGACAATGGGCTGGGTTAATCTTTTCTGACGGCTGATTTTTAAGATTTCCAAGATTAAAGTCCTAAAAGTGCTTAGTCCACAAGTACCTCTTCTTGGTAATTCTAGTCCATACATGTAAAAAAATTAACAAGTTTACACTCTAAAACTTTACAAAAATCTGCACATTGAAAGCAGTGGCCCCTGTCACGGTATCAATACCCAACAGAGCAGTTTGGCAGAGGAGCACTCTGACAACTGCAATGCAGCTCAAGATCAGTCACCAAAGATCAAGCCTGCGAAAATTCTTAATTTTTCACTATGTAAGGACAAATCTTACTAAAGACATGGAAAATCAATATGGAGAGAGAAATACTGTTTTCACAACAGTTATTTTGGCATGTGACAGATGCTAGTATTACATAAACTAAATAGTAATAATAGTTTGTAGCATTTCTCCCAAGGCATTGGATTCTCACACCCATGAGGTTTTATAAAAATTCAAATTACATTAAGAAAAAGTTTCAAACCTTGTGGCCTTCAGAGATTCAGAGAAAAGCCTTGAAAAAATCTGTCTGAAGTGATTATCTATAGACTCAACACCACACATAGACCAAATAGGTTTTAAGGAAAACGATATACCCAAACTGATTTTCTTTTGAGAACTTTTGACTAAATTATTTCTTCTATAAAATCAGACTCTATGAATTTTGTCTAAATAAATGAACATGACCAAAGGGTGTTTAAGGGTTTGGCCAAAACTGTAGTAACAATTCTGGTGAAAAAATACTTCCGTGGTGCATTATGTGGTATAATCTAAGGGTCTGATTGGCTAGTTTGCTGACAGTGACTACATTTTTCATTTGCTCCATAGCAGGCAGATAAGAGGAGGAATTCCTGTATTTATCACAATCTCCAAGAGAGGAAACTACAGCACAGCTTGGAAGATGTGGCCTTTTCTCACAGAAGAGAATTAAGACAACAACTACATGAAATATATTACTGGTGGCAATTTCGGTTCACTTTAATAGGTTTGTCTGTGAGCTGGCAATTCAGAGGCAGCTCTATGCTATGCTCTGTCATCTTTTCTTGGGGGAGGCAATCTTTAGGAAAGGATATAGTAGAG
Organism: Baryphthengus martii; assembly: GCA_013396935.1. Lineage (NCBI taxonomy): Eukaryota > Metazoa > Chordata > Aves > Coraciiformes > Momotidae > Baryphthengus > Baryphthengus martii. Next base: position 49,545 of record VWZK01019061.1, on the reverse strand, counting down.
AACAACAGCCATTAAGGACTTCAGATGTCCCTCTTTAACCTGTCATCCTGTAGATCAGCACCTGAAACTAAGTACATGTGTAAGAATTGTGATGAAAAAAAAAAATTAACAGTAAAGCTTTATTGAATCATTTCCTGAGGACTGGATGCAATCATTGCTATTCACTCAGCTAACAGCAAGTAAACGCTACTGTGCAGAACACAAATTAGGATGGGATAAATGGGAGCTCTTAATATATTTGCAAAGGGATGTCTAACGCAAAAAAACACTACACAGAACAAATGAGTTGTCATGTGTAAAGATCTTGCTCTTATGGCAGCAGAAAGAGCTAACTAGGAGGCTACAATGGCAACAGTAAATCTGCTATAATAGCATTTCTGGAAGAATTTTAAATCCAATTTGTTTACAAGTAGATGACTAAACAATAGGCATTTTAATTCTTGTTATTTTCACTGTCTGGTATTCTCATTGAGACAATTTTGCTGTAAGATAGCAAAATCTACATGCGCCAGCATTTGAGAAACCATAGGAGAGAACAGAGGATTGAAAGAAAGAAAATTAATCCTCTATCTGCTTGTCTCAAAGAAAGGTATATGTCACTTCAGCCTATTATTCAGCTCATACTCCAAAAGCTTTTAGCTTCTCTTTGTTCTCTTATCAGTAGTTTTGATTGAGTTTGGTAGTCAAGGGTACAGGCTCCTGTGATTTTAGTCTTCTCCTGGGTTACAGACTGATAAGGGCAATAATTGGCATTGTTACGAAGCAGTTTCTGCTGAAGAAATAAACATGGAAAGAAAACAGTTTTCTTTGTAGAGAGATGTCTCCAGTGACAGCAGTGAATTACTAACTAAATGGAAGCCCTGCCAGTGCATTTAGTTTAGCAGGTCACTTAAATTGCTCAGGAGGAACAGGAGTTTTTCCTTTGTTCATGAAAATCCTTCTTATATTGAAATGGAGAAAATACAGAGATCTCTTTGTTGTATTTACTGAAAATAAATAAAAACAGTGGTCGATGAGAGAAAACTACCTTACAGTAATAAGAAAGTGTTTTTTTCTGGAAACTTATAGGACAATAAAATCAGATTTTTATTGTGTGGAAGATTTGATTTAAAACTTGGGTAGTAGCAGCATTTCTGTAAAATACAAGCCATAAGGCAAGGCTTATAGGAAATCTCTCTAGATTACACACACTCTGAATCACATCTGTCCAGTCGTTTAGCAGGAGTCAGACCAACACTTGCAGATGAGAGGGGAGCCCAATTTTGCAAGGTGTTCCTCTCAGTCTGCAAAATGTATTGCTGCACCTGTACGGAGTTTGGTCTCAGCATCCTTAGAGCTGTGATGCTCTGAACAGAAAGCATACATATACTTCCTGTTGCTCATATGGGCTTCCAAGATAAGGATACAACTTACTGGCAGAACAAAATGAACTTGTTTCTAGAGTTCAATTATGTTATAGAATATGGTGACACAAATGAAAAAGTAATAATGATCAAAAGCAGTGGTTGCTCCAAAACTGAAGCCTTTTTAAACAAAATAGTGCTTTTTCACTGTAAGTAGGCTTTACAGAGATCCACAATTTTAGGCATGTTTTACAAAGGCAATGTGGTTCTAACACTGCGTGCTTCTCACACAGTGAGAATAAAAATTACTGGCCGTCAAAAAGTTTAAGAGATAATTGTGTGAAGGTAAAAAAAACTATACATGTTTTAGAAATGACGACTGTCATTTCAAAATTGTACTGTAATGCCAATTCATTGCCAATTTGTTTCAACAACTTCAGATGTTTTTGTTACCTATACATGACAGCAACAGTGTATGTCAGTGTGATTAGTATTTGTCAGACACATAACAAATTTTGAGCTGAATCCTAGAGTAATAGATGTTAAAGCCAGGTAAGATCATTACTTATCTTGGTCTGACCTCTTGTGTAGATAATAGGAACTAAATCTAAAGCTTTTATTTTTCTTTTAGGAAAAACAGCCATTTCAAATCCTTAAGAGCTGCAAAAATTCATTACTTACTTTGTTAGTGTATTAGGATTTATTCCTAGCAAATTTCTGTCATATTAATCAATTCACTTATTGGTTTTGTTTTTGACAAATAGTTCAAACACTTCAGTCATTCCTTCTGAGCCCTCTTTATGTCTTTGACTCCAGACATAATAACTGGACTCAATAGCATAAAAAAACCTGAACACACCCAAACACCAAAAGGCACTGCTTTAAGGATGCAATTACTTCTGTGTGCCACAGCAACATTTTCGGAGCTCAAATTAAGAAAGCTGTCAGCAATATCCCCTAGGATCTCTTCAGAAGCCACGCATCCCAGGATACAGTCTCTTACTCTAAAGACACAACCTATTCTACTTAACTTGCATTTACAAAAAATTTTTATTTGACTGTATCAAAATACAGCTTGCTTGAAGTCCTTTTTAGACCTCCTGTTAAGATGTCATATTATGTCTTTGTTGATACTGTTAAATGCTATTTAAAAGTAAATAAATAAATGGACCACGGTATGAAATATTTATCTTGCACATTTACATTTATCAATCAAATGTGTAATAAGACCAAAGAATAAAATCCAGTTTCACTGTCTTGACTGTTTTCAGCTGTAAAGATAGAAATAAAGCTGTAAGAAATGACACTGGGTAAAAATGTTTCATATGTTCTTCTTAACTGATAGCAAATAGGATATGCAACTATATAAACAATAATTATTAGAAAAAACACTGGATAAGTAAAGTTAGTAGAATTTAATACTTATAATTAAAATTATATTTTATCTTGATGAATATAGCAATATTATTTTCTTCCCCCAGTCTTCTGAGATAGATAAACAAATATTGACATAGATGTAGGAAGAACTCACAAGTTTGCCATTAAAATTAATAAAAGAAAATAAAGATAAAGCTTTTTTTTTTCCAGACAATATTAATAACTCCTGTTATTATTGTTAGCTGGACACACTGTTGTAACTAGAAAATCACAGTCTCTTCATAGTATTATGCTCTGACAACTTGGAGCTTGCCTATTTATAGTCTTCCTGAAAATTAGGAAAACCCCTTGCATAGCACTCTCAAGTGTATAACAATGCCTACCCGTGAAGAGGAAAAAACTAGAAAAAACACTAAGAAGAGTTCTGAAAAGTTGTAAGTGGTGACATTAACAAAAAGTAACTGAGTATTCAAAATCTTCATGGAAGCAAAGATAAATATCTAAGACTATCCAAACAGCTAAAAATATCCAAAATCATTTTAACCAGAATGGATTTCAATCTGAAAAGTAAAGAAAACATAAATGAAGGCAATAAAATGTCAGATTCTTTCATTATAGTCTCACATTCATGACCTACACTGTATCACTTATTGGTAAGTGCTCATGATGCCACAAGGGAAATGATAACATGCTCAGCAAGACTGAAATAGGACAAGACAGTATCCTCACAGCCCCAGCGAACCATGAAGTCAGTCTACTTATGATGACTGGAAGCACTCCAACCCTAATGCTACCTCATTTACTTTCTAACATTCTGTTGAGATAGCAAAGTTGCAGTACGGATTTGAAAAGCTACAACAGTCCACTGCTGATTCATGCGGTTAAACCATGCTGTTATTACATTATATTTATGCTGCTATCACACTATTTTATGATGGGAGACTTCAATATGGTCAGAGCCTGAGCAGATGATGAACTACATCTCAAGAAGAGATAACACTTGCTTGACTGCATTAAAATATTATGTAAAGTCTATACTTCAGGTAGAATTAATTCTAGTGATAAAGAACCATTACAAGTTTCAGATACAGTCACACAGAACTCTATTTCAACGATTAAACAAACATAAAGGCATGTTTTGCCAAATGAAAGGTTGAGCTGCCAATCACATGAGGACAATAGTTAAGCAACAGAGTTCTTATTTTACCTGGATCCAAAGAAACTATCTTTAGCCGTGTCCTTTACATCTTCAGGAATTCTGTGGTTTAGATTTTTGTAGTGGTTCTTACGGTGCATCTTGAGCAACTCTATTTAGCAACTATAATCAAATTACTTGGAAAAGATTCTTAGGAACCTGAATAGCAGGAAAAGATAATCGCTTCCTTCTATAATTTCACCTTCTGGACTACTGACAAGATTTTATCTGAAAAGCCAGAACTTCGAGGCCTCTAGATTTTAATACCTGATCTGATGTCAAATAAGTGACTCAGAATATTTCTAAAGAAAACAGCCATAGATATCTTCTACACAAGACATAGATGATATGTCCTATAACTAGAAAAAGCTGAAAGAAATTGTTAAAAGTATAAAACACATTGAAACTGGCACATCTTATTCTAGTACTTAATTCAACTCCTAGCAAAGTATCAAAATCCTTGCCTTGGTTGTGATTATCCTTTTAATTCAGAGTGAATGGGCCAAGAAAGAAGACACATTAAAGCTGATCAGAGTATCAGCTACAAACATGACGACCTGCAGTTCAGAAACACAGCAACAGATACTTTTAGCTAGTCTTTGAACAGCAGCTGCTCTTTCAATGATTCTGACAATCACACTGTTTCTTCTCTGTCCCCTCATTGCATCCGGAGTAAAAATGCTGTTACCATACACTATGAAAAGTTACTTTAAAATTTAATATAAACTTCCAGAAATATTACCGATATACACAAGTGAATATAGTAATAATCTGGAATGCTGTATGACACTGCCACTGCTTTTATGCAAAACAGAATGAGACATGCATCCTTTAGGTAGATATCTGTGAAAAATCATTGAAGTAATGTAAATCTTGTTTTTCCACTAGATTTTATCATTCCAGTTAAAGGATGGATCAGTTAGCCACCGGGAAACTCTTACATTCACAATGTGCGTGAATTTTAGTAACTGACTTCATATTAAAACATACCCAAAAGCAAGCCCAAACACCAGGCACTGATTTTAAAAAACTTTTCTTGCACTTCAGGTTTCACAGATACAAGCTAGTTAAGAGATGGAAGATACGCTGTGCTCAGTGCAGGGTCCCACTAATATATTTGGAATCCATTATATTCTTAAGGAGGTTTTTAGTGGAGTAAGGGATGTCAGTACTGAGAAAGTATAGAAATCAACTGAGTTCTTAGGTATTTTGAGTTAGAGAAATAAACTTTTACTTTCTTCTCTGAAAACAGTGTTTGACTATATACAATCATCGGAATAAAAAAGTGTCATTAATATCTGGCCATCTTTCAAAACAGAACTGAAACTTAAGTTATTGGTCCATAAAAATATTGTGGATTAGAATAAAAGCTCAGATCTCACTTTTCAGTTGGTCCTTATTCCAGTTGCTAAACAATACTATACACTGATCTTTATATTTGAGTTTCTAATTCTCGTCAAATCTTCAAATAAATTCAGTCATTTCATTAGAGATTACAATTTTGGGTACTAAATTTCTTTTGCTGAATATCTGGGCTTTAGTCACTCTGAAATAAACTGAGATATTTCCCAATCTGTTCAATTTTGTGATATCCATTGCATTATTTAACATATTTTTAGATCAAGTCATTTTTCTTTAAATTCAATTTATATTTATTCTGTGTCTAATTCTCTCTCCATTAAGTCTGCATAAATGAGCATTACAAAATAAATGTTAAACACCTTCTAATTGCTTCTTTCCAGCATTAGTTATTTTCTCTTCTTCGTCTTTCTAAGTTCCATTGATACCATATCATTTTTAGCTGAATTAGTTTCAGTATAATTTGTTGACACACTGATAGTCTGGCATTGCTTTTCTACAGTAAATGTCCTCTGTAAGCAGGTATTTTTATCCTAAGGCTCTAATTGTTAAGACAGGCAACTTTACTGAAGACCAAATACGATAATTCTGCAATTAAGACAAACTCGATGTTTATTCTGAGAAAGAAACAATTATGATGAAGTCATTCAAGATACAGCACAATTGTAATGCAGCAAAAATGAAATCTGGACTGACGCCCAGATGGAGCATCTGATGCAATGTGCAATAATCAAAAATTGCCTCCAGTTCCAAGAAGTGTACTGTTCTGTTAAAAGGTGATAACTCAAATGTCATGGAAAGTTACACATTATGTGCTGTTTTGATGCACAAGTCATAGTTGGAAGGTATATAGATGAACACATTAAAAAGCACAGTTGGATTTTTTATCAAATAGACAGCATAGACAGCCTTTTCTGCTTTGGATATTTTTTGATGGGTTTTGTTGAGTTTTTTTTGTTTATTTGGTTGATTTTTTTTTTAACATGAAGCAATATTTGATATCTTTGAAGTTTTGCCAGTCCTAAAATTTCTGCTTGTAATTTCATTTTCTTCTGGTAGGAAGTCTTACCTGGTTTTGGTACCCACTCAAGATCAGCTAAGAACAGGAAATACAGACAGGGCCGATAGCAGAATATGGATGTAAAAACCTCATCTTAGATTTTTCACTTTATTTTCTGTCAGGATCTTCTTATGCAGAATTAACAATGATATATGTTAGTCTCAACTACAGAAAGGAAAGAGTAAAATCTTCACATCTTGGTAAAACACTCTGCAAATTATACTTTAGTTGCTTTACATATTTGCAAAATGTTTTTAGTTTTGAAGCCTATTTATTGAACTTATATTTTATTGATTCTTAATGTGCCCGAGTGAATATGCTTTGAAAAGAAGTGTGACTGTATTTATGTAACAGCAGCGTGCCCTCTAGAGTCCTGAGGTCCTACTAAAAGCATTCAAAAGACTATGCTTCTTTTCTCTCTGTGTACAATTCCACTGTGACAGCGTGGACAACCTTTTCCACTGTTCTACTGCTTCATCACCCTCATTGTCAAAAATTTCTTCCTTGTGTCTAGTCTAAATTTACCCTCCTTTAGATTAAAACCATCACCCCTTGTCCTGTCACAACAGGCCCTGATAAAAAGACTGTCCCCATCTTTCTTACAGGCCCCTTTTAAGTACTAGAAGGTTGCAATAAGGTCTCCTTTGAGCCTTCTCCAGGCTGAACAACCTCAACTCTCTCAGTTTGATCTCATCGCAGAGGTGTTCCAGCCCTCTGATGATTTTGGTGGCCCTCCTCTGGAACTACTCCAACAGATTCATATCAGTCCTGCACTGAGGACTCCAGCACTACACACAATACTCCATGTAAGATCTCACTAGAGGGAAGCAGAGCTACAGAATCACCTCCCTTGAACTGCTGGCCACACTTCTTTAGATGCAGCCCAGGATCTGGCTGGTCTTCTGGGCTGCAAACACACATTGTGGGCTCATGTCCAGCTTTCCATCCACCCCAAGTCCTTCTCAACAGAGCTGCTCTCAATCCCATTATCCCCTAGTCTATTGATATCAGAGATTGCCCCAACTCAGGTCTTAGGATCTTGCACTAGCCCTTGTAGAACCTCATGAGGTTCACCTGGGCCCACTTCTTGAGCTTGTCCAGGTCCCTCTGGATGACATCCTGTCCCTCAGGCATGTCAACTGCACCATGCAGCTTGATGTCATCTACAAACTTGTTGAAGGTGCACTTGATTCCACTGTTTAAGTCACTGATGAAGAAATTAAACATCACTGGTCCCAGTACAGACCCTAAGGGACATCACTTGTCACCAGTCTCCATCTGGACATCGAGCCGTTGACCACTACCCTCTGGATGTGACCACCCAACCAAGTCCTTATCCATCTAACAGTCCACTCATCAAATCCATCTCTCCAATTTAGAGAGAGGGATGTTGATGAGACGAAGTCAAAGCCTTTATAGAAGTCCTGATAGATGAAATCCATAGCTCTTCCCTTGTCCACTGATGTAGTCACTTCATCATAGAAGGCCCTTAGGTTAGTCAGGCAGAACATGACCTTGGTGAAGCTATGATGGCCTCTCTGTCCTCCATGTGCCTTAGCATAGCTTCTAGGAGGATCTGATCCATGATCTTCCCAGGCACAGAGGTGAGGCTGACAGGTTGGTAGTTCCCAGGGTCTTCCTTTCTACCCTTTGTAAAAATAGGTGCAATGTTATCCTTTTTCCAGTCACCAGGGACCTCACCTGACTCCCAGGAGTTTTCAAATATCATGGAGAAGTAGCTTGGCAACTACATCAGACAATTCCCTGAGGACTCTGGTAAACACCTCTTCAGGTCCCAAAGACTTATGTATGTTCAGGGTACTCAGGTGGCCTTGAACTCAATCTTCTCTTACAGTGGGAGGGACTTTGCCCCCCTGTTCCTCATCTTGTGGTCCATTGACTTAGGAGGTGAGAGAAGAGAGATTGTCAGGTGAAGAATGAGGCAAAAATGGTGTTGAGTACCTCAGCCTTCTCCTTGTCTGTTGTTACCAGCTTGCCAGTCTTGGTCATCAACAGAGTGTGATTTCTTTTCTGGATGACATATCTGTAGAAGCCCTTCTTATTACTCTTTGCATCCCTTGCCAAGTTCAGCTCCAGTCGCTCCTTGGCCTTCCTGACCCCATCTCTACACAACTGGGCAGCATCCCTGTACTCTTCCTACCACCTGAGTCTTTTATTGAGAAGTATCTTTCAGCTTAAAGTTAAATATAGTGACCAAGACAGAAACGTGAGTTTCTGAACTGCAGAAACAAGACAAACTGCAGAAACAAGACAGAAACAATTTACTATATATAGTGATAAAGTAACTGCAGAAATCACTTTATATGATTGCCATAGGTGCAGTGAGTGATACTTATGCTTCTGTTTACTCCGGTAAGAACAGTACAATCTGGTACAAAACCCAGCATCACTTAACCACAGCAACATTTTGTTCTTTCTAGATTTCCAAAATGTACAAACTTGGAAAAAAAGAAGTCCAAGTACTGCTCTTCACCTCAGAAATATGTTTTTAGCTATCATTAAATATCTTACGTGTGAATGCTTTAGGAACTCATCAGAATGTATGGACCCTAAAACTAAAGTTTATATAACACTGTTAATAAAGAAAACTCCTTTAAAATGACAATGATTAGACCACATTCAATCCAAGCCAGTCTCACTCATTCCAAAAGCTGCATGTGCTATCAATTTTTCTTGCTGTATCTGAGCCTATTTATTGGGTGTCAATTCACTCTGCAAGGACAACCTTCAACAAAAACAATCAAGTCATGGTCATAAAGCCCTATTAAACATTTTCTTGCAATTAAAACAACAACATTAATGAAAACAATGGAGAAAAACAGCACTTAATATAGCACTAATTTCACTAAGCAATTTCCATTAAATAATTGAGAATTAATTCCTGAGGCAAGTAGGAGAAGCTGACCAATGGCACTGTAAGGTTAATGGGATCAAGCTAATCGCATTCAAAAGATATAATTTTCATGGAATATAATGAAATAATGGTTTTGGTAAACTGCAGAAACTTGCAGATATGTAACACTAGGTAATCAGCTTTACAAGACTAAAGTGTTAGGATCTTATAGATTCTACAATACCCAGAGTTTGGGGGGGTGTGTGTGTGCATATTACTACGCCATTGTTACTGGAATGATCTCTGAAGTTCCACATTCAGGTAACTGCATTTTGTAATCCTTTTATTTCCTTCTTTAAGAAATTCTGATTGTGAAGAGACTATTATGGTAATCAGAGACCAAGTGATATGTCCTTTTTTAGGCTGATCTGCTAATTAGTCACTGTACGGAATGGGAAGTAACCAAAAGATTTAAAAAAGATCTATAAATACATTAAATCAATTATTGGCACGAGTACATAGAACACATAGTATGATTTTACAGAATAATTATAAGTAAAATAAAAACGTCTTCTAGGGGTCGCTCAGTCACAGTAGAGATAAAGCTCATTATTAAACAAGAGTTAAAATTAACGTGTTCAAAAGTAGAAACTAGACATCTTACTGTTTGTACCTTTTAAAATCATCTTCCTATTACTACCACATGGATGTGTTTTCCACCAAACCCACACTGCATCCAAATCTATAATACCAAATTCCTTAAACAATAATAATAATAATAAATAGAGCTGCATGCAAAGGGGAAGGGCTTGGGGCTCTCTCACAGTCAAATAATTCTGCTCCAAAGAATGAATGCATGCTAAAGAAATATATACCTCTTCTTTCCTTTGAAAATATTCAGAATTTAAAGGTATCTTTCAAGTAATATGAATTGCACAAACACTATGCTACACAGTTTTTCTCCATACAACAGCAAGTTTTACAAGTGGAATTAGGTTTAATATCTCTCTCCACAGCCAGCAGTTTCCACTGGCTTTGCACCTGAATGCTTAAGTTTCCCTTCCTCCTCCTTACTGACAATGTCTCTGGTAACAGTACAGGAAATGATATTTGGGCTTGCAAAGAGATATTCAAATCTTCAAGAAAGCCTTCACAGAATTTGCAATATTCAGACAAATAAATGTAGGCATTTAATAGTTTAATTCTAATTTCTGTCAGTGCCATGATCCTTCGTAATTAATAGAGTGAAATAAACATTTGCAGAGGAAGAGATCAGCAGTGACTGGCTCAGAATCATGTCTTTCCACAGACTATAAACGTAATTTAAAGTGACTTTATTTCTAATTTAGATCTGGCTCACAGCATTGGCTTTATTTCATTAAACCTTAAGCCTAACTTCATAATGTGACCGGTTTTTATTTTAACTGGTCTTCGCAACATGAGTCGTATCTACAAATAGTATTTGTACTGAACTATGCCCCTGGTTAACATGTTTCTTTTGTTACTTAGAAGATTAATAGTTGAAAAATAAAGACGACATATTAGCTAATGTGCATATAATTGATTTAGTAAATATGAATGAATGCTAATTTTATCATATTGTTGTTTTGTTCTTTTTGAAGAACAAAGAAAAACATCATTAGTTGCAGGAAATGTGCAAGAGGTAAGAACGCCACAGAGAATGGTTTTCCAGTGATTGCCAGCTACTTTTTCTTGCAAGTTAAGTATGCTTGAAGAGCAAGGGTCTTGGATACAACTTTTACCAGTCACCTCATTTTCTATTGATTAATCTCTAAGCATACAAAAATAATGTCAGTAATTTCTTTGTTGTAAGTTGGCACTTCTGAATATAAATGATTCAACAGTGCTAACTCCCAGTCATCTAGTACCAGTACTCAGACATTAAGGAAAAATCTCTGTAGATTTCTAGCTATGATGTTCAAAAGTCTGAAACAACAGAGCTTCCAGTTTCTTGCAACACATGACAATATATTGAATTTCTTCCAAAAAGTGCTCACAGTAGGGAATAAAATCATAGCGATGTTAGTAGTCAGGCTAGAAAGTTAGAAGGATTGTCATGTTGACAGTGCTTAACTCTTTACAAGTTTTGGTATATTCACAGAAAAGACCCGGCTAGCTTCCATACACAGAAGAGTAAGGGTGCAGGATTCAGACCAACAAAACCATCTAATTATAGAGTTTAGAGAGAAGAGGCGGAAAACTCTTCTGTTCAGAAAATTAATCTGTTCAGAAATATTATTCCCTTTTTTTTTTTTAATTGGGAAATGTTCATTTTTATGCAGTAGAAAATGGAAGTAAATTTCTTGCACAGTACACACCAAGAAGCTAAATAAAAAATGTATTTATTAGTTAGGCCTCATATCATATGAAGTGAAAACAACTGCACTTTAATGCAGAAAAAGTATCTATTTAAAAACTCACATGATAAACTAGGAACAAGTCACAAAAGATTAAGGAAACTTCTATTACTATAGTTGAGAAAATACAGATGGTATAAAATCACATTTCTTACATATGACATATTTCTATAGGAGATAATCACTAAGAAGAATATTAATATTAAGCTTTTAAAACTAAAGTCTGTTATTCATGCAGATAGTAGTCTGAATTGAATTTGTCTCCCAAGCATCTTGTTATTGTCACCTCTGTAATGATCTACTAATCCCATTTTTAGGGTGCAAAGTTAAATAATGTAACCTGTATAGCTACAGCAAATCCACACCCTCACAGGTATGTCTTTTGTTAAAACCTTCTCTTTCAAGTGATTTTAGCTCGCATACAAGAGTCTACTTTAATAGAAATGTTAGTTCATGTGATAAATGAAATAAGAAATATACCCTTAATAAAAGTGCAAACGCTGATAAATGCAAACTACAGACTCCTTTGTGGTTATATACAAAGTCTGTAATACTGTAATGAAGAAAACTGGCAGACACGTCTAAGAGTGAAATAAGAAGACAATACGCTCATCATCTGTAAGTTCCTAGAAGATATTTCTAGGGAAGAAAATCAAGCATTTTCAACAGCTCTGTTTCTAAACTGCTCTGATTATTTCTGATTTTCATGTTGAATATTAATATCATTTAATATAAATCTGAAATCCTCTGCAAGAAAGATAATCTGGTTTTATTCCTTTCTTTTTTTTTTTTCTTTTCTTTTAATTTGACATTAGGATTGAAGTAACACAAGTCAGTAAACTTTAGATGCCAAGGGCTCACTCATAAAAGTACATAGAGCACTATTCCTCTATTTCAGGCAGTAACATAAAGCTTCAGGAACTTTGGAACCTAATAGGCAGAAAATAATTGTCTTCACACCCCAAAAATGCTGACAAATGGGAGGAAAAAGTATAAAATGGCAAGCTCATGTGATAAATGAAACCTGAAATATCAGTACTGTATTCTTACCATAAATCAGAAGATATTAACTTGGGTCTTCTCCAATTTTATGTGAAGGAAGTGGACGAAGTATTCAAGTGAGCTGAGATTTAGGAAGAGTGATAGCTAGTAATGAACCTTCTAACCCTGCACTGATTCTAATTAAGTGATTATTAAAGAGGGAAGGAAAGACAAAACAAATCAAAGATTGACAGTGCTCACACTCCGTCAGTAAACTAAGGATGCACATCAAAGTCACACTATAATCTGACTTTCATTCAAATGCACTGTGAAGTGCTTCGCTATCCTCTGAAACAGGCATGCATCTTTAAATGAACATATAGAAAACCCAGGATTTAATCGAAGAAAAAACCTGACAACTTCATAAGGCATAAACAGTAACATAAGCAGTAACAATAACATTAATTTCCTTAAAATTTTATTGATTGGATGATGTAGGAAGATGGTGGCTCACATTATCATTTGAACTAACATTAGCTTGTAGTACTCCACGATAATTAGACATTTAAAAAAAAAAAATAAAAATCAAGAGCATTTATCTAAATTTTAATAACACAAACAATTGTGCACACTTTCATTTTGGGCATGACATCAATAAGGCTTGCTCCTTTGTGTTTATATAATATAATCATTAAAATAATGATTAAAATAATTATTTTAAAGATTATATAAGTCAGAAAAAGGACAGTAACTACCTCCAAGATTTTATGGCTGAAGTATAAAACAAGAGACTACAAATTCACAGAAAAAATAAAAAGCAACACAAAACACATCAATCTAAGTGCTGCAAGTGCTATTAACAGACTCAAGCCTACCGGTCACATCTATTCTGGGTATTGCAAAAAAAAAAACAAACAACAACATAAGAACTTAGAGGAAAGTAACTGAATATCTGCTTTAGGTGCTCCATTTAAGTAAGACGGGCAACCTGGGAGATAGCACAGATGCTGTCTTGCGAGCTCAAGTGCGTGATGAGGCTGTCATCGCTGGCTGATAAACTGGCAACCAGCATCTCAACGCTGAATACAAGATGACATGTAAGGTGTCTGTATTAGTCCATTAAAGGCCTTGAAAGAGAAAGCATCTAAGTTTTCCCCGGTGCTATAAATGAAAGGGAGCTAAAGGAGATGCAAAGCAAGAAAAAATGATGGACTGAAAAATGATCTTTACAGCTTCTTTGCAGTATGGGTGAATATAAACGAAGCAAAAATGCATTTGTCAAAGCCAAAGAAAAGGACATTGCAATAATAAAGATGCGAGTTGATGACAGCATGGGTGAAAATGTCTGTTAGATAGACAGAAAAGCCTGTATCTTGGAATCATGAAGAAGAAAAAAATCTGCAAGACAGATTTTTCCTTACCACAACATATTGAATATATATTTTTAGAGCTCAGCTATGTCAACAGAATAGTAACTTACTTAAACTGAAAATTTGGACTAAACACCTAACAGTGAAACCAGTATCAGTCCAACATTACCATTAGCTTCTATTCAGTTTGACAGCTGAATCTAGTCCCTGAAGTCCTATTTCCTTACAAATATTTCAGATATCCTGTATACAATACCCTTAAAACTCAACAGCCATATTTTCTATCAATATTTTAATTCTAAATATGTTCAAAATGATGCTTGAATATTTTATCACTTAACAGCATCAATCATTCACGTCTTTCAAGAATTCAGGAGAATTTTGGAAGTATGACTGTAATTAGGAAAATGAATAACACTAAGTCAGTATCTGAGACATGCTGATGAATAAAACAGTCTTCATTACTTGCATCTTTAATTAAGCTTAGATAGTAGAAATTGACTGAATTTCACACTTTGCGTTTACATCGCAAGTCATACTTTATCACATTAAAAAACCCACTATCTCTATCGCTATTACACTTACTGCCTTTTTTTTTTTTTTAAGTGACACTAGTATGGGACCAGTGAATTAACAGAGAACCATCAACAAATATATCATAAGCTAAGAATGACCTGTTTGATCCTATAAAACATAACATTGGTTACAAAGGAAAATCTAAGCCAGGATTAAAAGGTCTTCCATTTACTGTCTGCCCATTGTGTCCTCTGTTTCCTCACATGCAAAGCAAAACCTGCTAATCCAAAGTATGAAGAAAGCAACAGAGCCATCCAAACTAGCTTTCTGTACTTGGGTTTGCAGAGCATCCTATGTTGGTAAGCGGACTCTGCCGCTCTAGAAGTGAGAATCATGAAAGAATAACAAGCTCTAACTCTAAACCACTGTCATTCTTTTCAATAACATAAATTTACATGGACATGAAATATTTAAAATCTCTACCTGAAAACATATTGGTATAGCTTCACTGCTATCAGAAAATGACCCTGGGAAATTTGAAAATTGCATGTAATAATGCTTGCCTTCACTACATAGCACTGCATCGCATCACTCAGTGCATTAAATAGCAAATTTCAAAATGCTTACTAGAAAGGTTACTGATACATTTTGTCCTGCTTAATAAATGTAAGTAACTATAAACTCCTAGCAAAACAAAACCATTTGATATTTCCTCTCTCCCCAGCTTCCTAAAATCAAATGTTTTCTCTTGGGACACTGCAATTAGAAATAGTTCTCCTTCATTCTCCAGTGTACTGTATTTTATAGTAGTCAGATAGCAACAATTTATAAGAACACTGAATAGACAAGGGGCATGGAATAATCTGTGGAAAGTTGAGAGGTCCTAGTTTTCATAAGGCAGAAACATGGGGTAACTTCTACAGATAACACTGTAAATTGGTCTAGATTTACATAAAAAGCCTCACCTTTCACCTCACTTGTCTGTTGCTAAAACTTATGTTAACCTGCAAATCTTATGTTTCAGAGAAGGTCTACATTGATATCATAACTTGTTCAAATCGGTTAAAATTAAGACAGCTTCTATCATGACTTGATTATCACCTTACAGTGAGAGAACTATTTTGTTACATTCTTTCAAGCATGAGAAATATGCAATTAGCATTGTGCTGGGTTGGGGTGAGATGGAGTTAATGTTCCCCCCACAGCAGCTCTTAGGGTGCTGTGCTTTGTACTGGGAGGTAGAAGGTTGCCGATAAGACAATCGTGTCGTGGCTGCTGCTGAGCAGCATTCGCACAGCACCAAGGCTGTCTTTCCAACATCTTCCCCCACAGTGGGATGGGGTGGGCAAGATATTGGGAGGGAACACAGTCAGGACAGCTGATCCAAACTGACCAAAGAAATATTTCACACTGTGTGACGTCAGCTCAAGTATAAAAGGGAGAGAAAAGGAGGAAGAGGGGAGGCATCCGTTGGAGAAGACGCTTGTTCTCTGAGCAACCCCTATGTGCTATCAGAGCCCTGCTTCCTGGGAAAGGCCAGGCATCACCTGCTAATGGGAAGTAGAGAATAAAATCTTTGTTTTGTTTTGGTTCACCTGCGCAGCTTGCTTGTTGCTTTTTCCATTAAACTGCCTTTATCGTACCCCACAGGCTCTTTCATTCTCTCTCCTGTTGTCATGCTGAGGGAGGTAGAGGGGAGCGACAGAGTGACTTGGTGGGTATCTCGCGCTCAGGCAGGGTCAACCCACCACAAGCATCAACACAGTTTTATATACTTTTGTTACAAGTGTATATATACCTGCTTATTAACGTACACGTATATCTCTAATATATACATATAGTATATTTGAACATCTGGAGTTGGAACATTTATTTCTTCCTCTATTTCCCTCATCAAAGCCTATTTCTGTTGATACCATTATATTTAATTCTACAGATGTAACCCAAATACCAAGTAGTTTTCGGGTTGTATCGCTCCGTAGTATTACTCTAGCCAGCCTAACTGCCTTCATTGCAAAACTTCTTTCTCCTCTACACAACAATAGACCAAAAAAACCCTCCAAAACAAGAACTGCAGACACACATGCTGACTGTAATAAGAAACTATTATCATGGAGGGATGAACATTTGCTATGTGTTATTTGCTGAAGACCTATTTGCTCTTGAGAGGGATCTGGACAGGCTGGATCAATGGGACAAGGCCAATGGTACAAGGTTCAACAAAGCTAAATGTCAGATCCTGCACTTGGGTCACAACAACCCCAGGCAATGAATCAGGCTTAGGGACAAGTGGCTGGAAAACAGCCTGATGGAAAAGGACTTGGGGGTGTTGGTTGACAGCCACCTGAACATGAGCCAGCAGCATGCCCAGGTGACCAAGAAGACTAACAGCACCCTGCGCTCGTATCAGAAAGTGTGGCCAGCAGGACTAGGGAAGTGATTGTCCCCTGTACGTGGCATTGGTGAGGCCGCACCTCTGACATACTTAAGAGAATGGAATCAAGTATTTTAAAGGCAAAGACTATTTTCTATCATCATACTGTCTGTAACATTACTGATAATATACTTGATCAAACAATAAGAAATAACTATAACAAAATTAAGTCCTTTAAAATTGGTCTTTGATTCAAAACCTGCTCCGTGTCTCATCTGGCATATCACCATGTTTCATGTCCCGGAGAAATTATTCTGCCTTAAAATTCCTGTAAGGTTTCACATTCTATTAAAAGAGGTCAAAAAGACATGTAAAAGAAGAGCATGAGTTTTCACAGCTAGTACTAAAGAACCAGGCCCTCTGATCGACAATTAAGAGAGATCTCCTTTGTCTCTGTCATATGCAGAAAACCAAATACAACACAAAACTACGTACAAGAGAAATGACTGGATGCATGTTTTGATGATTCTTGATACAGAACAAAAAAATGTCAGTACAAAATATACTATAGCTGTGACTTCTCAATAATGTGAACTCAATGCAATCAGAGAATTCCAACAACACATAATGAACTTTCCAATTTTCCAATGTAGTTTAATGTCTATTACTTGAGCTACTATGAAGACTAGGCAATGGTCGACAGCTATTATTAACAAAACAGAAAGAATAATGAATTTCATTCTTGCCTGTGGGAGAGAAGTATCATTTGGAGAACTGATAACACTTTAGTCATTTTACGAGGTCATGTTACACAATAAAGAAGGTCAAGTCTTTTAGTGGTATCATATGATAGTGATAAAACTAGCACTAGTCTACAGATCTCCAAATTACTAATTGCATTTCTGTGTCGTAAGCAAGCTAAAGCAGCCTGATAAATGTGTTCCAGTGTGTTCCTAATTTATGTACTTTATAGTCTAGTTTACATCGCCTATAAAGAAATTAAACCATAATCAAACACATTAATTATTAAATAAGTAAACAAATCTGAACATATGTAAGGAGAATAAAACAAATCTTCATAGTACTATACCTTGGATTTACTGATTACTTTAAACATAGCTGTAGTAGATTCAGTAGAGAAGGGAAAAGTACAAATTTTGGTGCAGGAAATCAACAGGAAAAATTTAATAGGCAGAATTAACAGCGAACAATTGTAGTTGAGAGGCATAGCTTCTAACATTCAAGTTATTTTTGACAGAATACCGTAAACTGAGAAAATCTGACAGTGTTAGCAGGTAGTATAAATTAAAGTTGTTATGTTGTGCCCTTAGGCATTTATTTATTACAAAGATAGAAAACAGTTGCAAAGACAGACAGTTAAAAGTGCTCTGAATAAATCATTTTATGAAGAAAGATAAAATAGATTGAAGTGATACACAAATTTACACAATGGTTCCTTTGTACAGGGCAACAGAGTTCAGTCAGATGGAGACAAAATAAGCTGGTAACGGGCCATTTCCCCAGGGCAGGCAATGATGGGGGCTTTGTATCATGGTTTGTTTACAGCCAGCCTGTAAACAGGATTCTAATGCCTTTCAGGCATTCCATGTGTATCATAGGGTAAAATTCAACATAAAATCTTTCTATGAAAGTAAACTGTCACCAGTTCACAATGCAACTGAAATTCTACAGGGTATGCAAATGATTTGCCTATTTACCATATTCAAAGCCCTTTCCAGACAACTTCCTGATATGCTCTTCTCTGGAAAAAATTAAGGTTTTGAAATGTATGGATCTGAAGTAAATGCTCTAACAGTCATTTTATTTCCTACTGAAAAACACACTCCTTATTTTAAAAGGCTGTCTGCCTAGAGTTTTTGAGAGAATGAACATCACCTTGTTAGAGTGTGCTGTTAAAATATACAGATGAGAAATTACAAGTAAATATCTCCAGTGATGCATTTAAGATTAAAAAAAAAGAAAAAAATCCAGTTACCTTTTCAGAAAATCTCTTTGTGAAATACCAAGGCTCTACTTGTAACAGCATCTTTGGAAATCAACATCTCAAAGTCTGTTAGAATAGCATTTTTTTCCAGAGTGGACAAAGAAAATACATCTACTGCTTATAGTCCATCACTTCAGGTCTAACTGATTTAGAGTAATTCTAGCAAAGAGTCAGACACCATCAGTCTTGCTGCAACTGCTACTATTTTGTCATAAATCCAGCTCCAAGTAACACTAGGAAGCTAAATTTAATAAATACCACCCTGTGCTTGAAAAACATCCCCTTCACTTACTTGAAAATCTTTCTCTTCCAGGATCTCTTTCCTCCACCTGACAAGGAAGGCAGCACAGACGTACAAGTGGAAGTGAGAAAAACCCTCTGGTTCAGACTAGAAAAAAATAAAGACACATCATCCTTTCAATACACAAATAATACTTTTGATTGCCATATACCCCAAGTGTACTTTTATGGCATTCGCTACTAAGTACGTCAGCTAAGTCTCTCTTCATATCACAAACACATTTTCATTTCCTATATGCCAAACCTATTCATAGCTATTATCTGTAGTGGAAATTAAGGCAAGGTATGCATCTGTTTCTCATATTTACATTAATTCTTTACAGATGCGTTTTCCATTTCTGATGATATCCATTAGCTCATATCTGGCATGAAATACTGTACTGTCTAGCTCAACATTGTGGTGTGAACATACACCTCATTTCCACTATTAAGAGCAAACTTTACTGCTACTAGTAACTTTTTCATTACAAAGTCTATCATAGGAAATTATTAAGTATTTTAAAATATACAACTTGGCATATATTTGACTGAAGTTTGACTAGCGGATTTTCCTAAAGGAAAAAAAATCTACTCATTGCAATACTAAATGATCGCAACTCAGATTTGCATTTATATCTGCAGCTTTCTAGTTGAAGTCAGTAGATTCAGCCACTTTATAAAACTCCCCCAAAGATTTTATAAGTGTACCTAAGAATTGAGAAAAATGTGATCCTACTTTAAAAGACTTCAGTAAGTTTTCTTGTATTACAATATTAATCTTAGATTTTATTTTCTATGCCACTGAGAATTGAAACAGTGATTATATTTAATTATCAATGTGATGACTGACTGCTACGTAAAATCTCATTAAAATAAACTTTAAAAACGATAATTATAAAATTAAGCTATACGATCTACAAATGCTGATATCTAAATGATTTATAAGATCTAATTGTAGCACCTTAAAAGTATAACAATTTTTTTTTCCATATTCTCCAATGATCATTTCAAAACTGCATTTTACTCTTTAGAAAAATACAGTGTTTTGCTCAAAGTGAACTGAAACAACCTCTTATGTAAACCATAACAGGATAAAATATCTATTTTATAGCTATCGAACCTAGGAGAGCACGGCATTTAACATATTCCACACAGCATTTGTAACAGTGCAATAAAGTAACCTCACTGGTATCACAAGTGGAAAAAGGAAAAAATATTCTCCTCCTATTATTTTTCCTTCTCCTCTACCCTTGACTGATAGAAGTGCATAGTGTACTACAAGGAGTTGGTACAAACACCGGGTTAGCAGCTACGGACACTACGGATCATCCTGTCCATCAAATTGCTAACAGTCAAGAAAAGAGATAATGACAAATATTTGCAAGGATGTTTCCAGTTTAAAAGTGTAGTTGGAACTGAAAATAGAAATTAGTTAATTCTGGAACTAGAAAAGGAAGATTCTGATTATAAAGTCCTGTGATATTTTTCCTACTCTAGAAAAACACTTTACTTGAAGAACATGACTTTAATAACACTGTAAAATCTCCAAACAGACAAAGCATACAGTAATTTTAACTAGACTTTTCTCTAGAGTTTCTCTTAATCAGAAAAAAACCAAAGTCTAATTTACAATATTAAAGCTAGTTTTACAGAATCACATAATCACTACTATCCTCCTGAAAAATCCACATCTTTTTACTTTAGTGTTGGCATTTTTCTCGGCATTTCATAGCAGATACTATTGTGGCAAAGTCTACATAATCAAATACTACTCTAAAAAAATGTAGAAAGCCAATTCTAACAAAACAACCCTCTTCCTACTTCAGTGTATATATACATTTACAGAACATGCAGTATTTTTCAAAAATACAGCCTTTGACAATATTTTATAGCATTTTCATTTCTAAAATGAGAGAAGGTACTTACAAAAATTTGAAACTATCGATAGAAACAATATCTGTGGTCTAATCTTTGTTAGCACTGAACTGCAATCAGTTCCTCACTTTTAACATGAATTTTAAAAATATTCTTTCAAGTAGTAGTCTTTAATGATTTTGGAATACACAAAATAGTATCATAAAAGTGATCTTTCTTCAAATCTGGAAGCAAACAGGGTAGTAATGTCCAATGAAAATAGACTGTGTTTAAGACTAAGTCAACAGTCTGTACAAGAACATATCAATACATTTTCCAGGAGCCCACTCTGACATACATGCTGTCACTGGTGAAGACTTTATGGAATAGTAAGAACTAGCTCCATTCAACATTACCTGGTAAACTAAGATCCGTTTTTAGATCTACTTCAAAGAACAGGTAACTGAAGAGTGTAGCACTAGTCTGAGCATTTATAATCAAGCAGGAAAGCAGGGAAGAAGAAAAAGGATAGAGGCAAATAAAGCTTGATTGAGACTGATGAATAGATAAAGTACAGAAATACTGCTGAGGGATGATGAAGAAAAAGGAAGACTATTTCTGCAGATGAAGAACTAGGAAGACTGAATAATCTGTAGGCAGGAAGATGCCATTTTAATCAGGATATTTGATGTATGAATTATTTGATATCCTGCCTGAATATAATGAAAGTACATTTCTTTAATTACATAGCATGAGCAAGAAAGACGGAACTGAAAGGAACCTGGTTTGGTATTAGTATGTACTAATCCTTTCTTCTCTTCACTCCTCCAATGTTATGTAAATTCTTGACAAGCATAGGGGAGAAGGGGGCAAGATTAAAGAAACCTGTCTGAAAGAAGGACTTGGGGGTGTTGGTTGACAGCCACCAAAATTGTTTATTTTGCTGTTTCTTCCATTGACTCACAACACAATACTATATATGTATTCAAATTAGATCACCAGAGGGTGGGAGTTTTTTTTCTGATAACGGGCTTAAAATCAGAATTTTAGGTTAAGAACTCATTCTCTTGTCACATAATAAAGAGAATTCTTCCATAGCCAGAAAGTCAAGGTAAGTTGCGTAATTCCATTTAATAGCAAAAAAGCCCACAATTTTGGGCTTTCAATTTTGGAAATTGAAAATGTTTTTGAGGAATTGCAAGAGAAATATCTCAAAGTATATAAGAACTTGTATTTTTTCTTGAGATTTTTCTGTTCACCCCCTTTTTTTTTTTTTCCCCACACTACAATTTTCTTTGGCTTTTTTAAATGGAACCAAATAGGTTTAAATAAGCAATTCATTAGAGAAAAAATGCATATCCCCCTATAGATTTAAAAATTCATCATGCTTCAGATATAAGTCTGGGCTACAAAGTATTTCCAATGGATAGCTTTAGACAGTTTTAGAAATTGAGTAAAACAGCTAATACATAATTGTCTTTTCTAACACCTGCTACCTATTTTACTTTTCCATTTGGAGCTTTTGAAGTTACAAACAGTTTGATCTCTAAATGTACAGAAATGCAGACTACCTGCTAAAAGCTATTTAAAATCAAATATAAACAATGACCTTGATTTAAATATTTCAGTAAAAGATCTCAAGACAGATGTACAACCTTCCAGAAGACTTATTCTGAACATATTACAGACGACTCAGAGCACATTATCTAAGAACCATCTGTCATTATCAATAAAAATCATTTAGATTGTTAACATAAGAAATATCTCATTGCCCTGCAAATGCTGGATCTCCTCTGCAGCTGAAATGAAAGGCATTCTTTATACTGCACTCCCCAAACTTCTTGAATTAGACAATCACTGAAAGAATGCAAATTTTGTTTTGCGACTAAATTGATTATTGTCTAGTCAATGATTAGTCTAACCTGCCTCCCATATGTTAGATACTTCAAAATTTAAGGAGGGTAATATCTCATGGTATTAAAGCTGGAAAATTGTGCCAGTGTTAGGTATTAAACCACCACATTTCACATGCAAATAATGGCTCAGACACAAGGACTTCCAAACATTTCTGATTACAGATGAATAAAGGAACTTCAAGCAATTCTGGTCTTCATACATTACACAGACCAAATAGTTTAGCTGTAAAGAGGTTTAAGTAATTTTTCCAATATTGTCCAAGCAATCTATAGCATAGAGAAAGAAGCTAGCCTAGGATCATCACGAAAAGTGGAATGTGTTGGCTGCTTCTCCAAGATTTGCCTTTTCCATCAGCCAGGAGCTCCATCTTCCTAGGCACAAACTCAATCCACTGTCAAAACTGAGATTCAGAGACTTAATTAGTTTCAAATATAAATGGATGCTACTGATAATTACAATTTACATGATTTATCCAGTCTCCCATTAATCATTTGGTTTTAAGATGTATCTTTCATATAACTTCTCACATTAGCTTCTATTTTGTGAATAGAGTTTAAATCACTGTTCCCTTCACTTGCTAATATGTTCAAATAAAAAAAAAAAAAAATATATATCAAGTGTATATTTGATTTTTCCATCCTATTTTTTCGAGAATAAATTCTGTTGAAAAAATATTCAATGTTTCTCATTTGGTTCATTTAAATAATTCATTATGAAGTTTTAAAAGAGTTCAATATAACCGGGGTGTTAAGTGGATTCTCACACAATGAAGTACCTGCACACTCAATATTGAAATGTGTTTTTCTTTTATAGCTGTTTTTCTCCTCATGGGTGGTGGTTTATTGCCTTCACATACAGGAACACTGCTAGATCTTAGCAAAGGAATACAGCTTCTTCTGCAACTCCCTTACAGTTCTTTCTTGATGATTTGAGTATTTACAGAAGAAAGTAGAGTAAGGCAGTTTTCTTGGAGAATGCCTTCCACACAAATGCAGGTTGATGCTGAACTCTACACAGGGAGAACAATTATATTTTACAACACTTATATCCAACATTACTTTGAAAAGAACCTAGATCTACAGAGAAGAATTATGCATAGTGAAACTAGCAGAAAGTTTACTGATTTCTTTTCAGTAATTTCCCACGTTAATAAGCCTCTTCTCATCTGCAGTGAAAAGTGACCATTAGGTGTTCTTCCTACTTACTGGGGGAAATATTACTTAATCTTCTGTTTTAAATTCCTTAAAACAGAAGGCAGATAGTCTATTTTACCTACTAGTTATGGCTAGGCAGAACATGCAAGAACAGGGACATGGCAACATGAGCATGGATTCTACCAGTGATAATCAATCACTGTGATTTTAGCTAACAACAGACAACATAATGGTGAAGGATGAGATGTAAGACCCCAATCTAATACACGTATTTATGTCTCCTCTAGTAGAAAGGAAAAAAAACCCAAACCTTTCTGCAAGTTCTTCTTCAATGTAAGTATTTAAGACCAAAACCTGCTAACTTGTTTGTAGATGAGAAAAGCAGAACAAGCAGCAAGAACTAATGGAGTACTCCAGGCTGCTTTCAGTGCATTAACAAACATCAGTTACATAACGTTTTAAGTCCTCATCAATAACAGTGGATAATCTACACTGTTTTAGAAAGTGGATGATTACTTACGGCTATATTTTCTTTTGTTCAGAATGTATTAAAGAACAAAGTACTTCAGTCAGAGCCATTAATAAAGTTCCTAATTGTCTTACCAAGCCATGGCACAGTGGAATAACTTAGAGAATCCCTATGTAATTAACATTGAACATCACTATGTCCTTCTACTTTCTCTAACAGCATGAAACACAAGCATACAACATATTTTGTTTCCTGCATGAGTATAAACCTGAAGTATGCACTTCCCTACACCCCTTAGTCTTGAGTATTTTCCTCAGGAAAAGTCTTAGGCAGTCAGATCACACCAGCTGTTAGAGGATATGAGAAGAGGACACCACCAACAGACTTTTCAAAACTATACACATGCTTGAAAAGTCTCACCCTCTAGCTATTTCCCAGAAAATTCAGTTTGCATCTTTAATTTACACAGATGTCCCCAACTGTACCTTAAAATCCCTCTTGCATGAGAGGAGTTATGGAAGTACTGACTGAGTTGTTATGGAAAAGCTGAGGAGCAGTAAGATGAGGATAAAAACAAAAGTGACGGACTAGTTCCACCCCCTCTAGCACAGGTGAAGTTGAAGAAAACACTTTATAAAAGCTGCAGACTATTTCTGTTTCAATAGATTACACAGTGGATTCAAGTGAAAACTTCCAGACAAAATATTTTCAAAGGCATGCATAACTAGAATAAAATAAATAAATTTCATCTTTATCTACTTTCAAGTGATAGAAAGAACATTTATTGCAAAGACTTATTTTAAACTAGGCTTAAAATTGGGCTTCAATTATTCAGACATGATTGTCCAGCTGGAAAGGAATTTGTTTTGAAGTTTCCTTCTAATTAGGACCCTATTCATTCTATCTGAAATCATTAATTTAATTTGAACTTAAACATTTGAATTCCCTCTAAAGTACCGACTTGACACCAATTAGTTGGCCAAAAATGTAGTGGAAAAAAGAAAAGCTGTTTCACACCAATACCAGAACTGCTTTTATTCACAAAATTCTACTTAAAAGATACGATTTCCCTTACAAAGCACAAACTAAATCCTGATCATTAGCCAAAATATTCTGCAACTGATTTAAGAACTTCGTTGTGAGGCAAAGTATTTTTATACATGCGTTAACCTGCTCCAAGCAGACTACTGATTTGAAGCAAGACAGGGACAGAATCACAGAAAGGCAGGGGCTGGAAGGGACCCCTGGAGATCATATAGTCCAACACTCCTGCTAAATCAGGTTTGCCTAGAGCAGGTTGCACAGGAATGCATCTAGGTTGAGTCTCCAGATGAGACTTCACGACCTCTGTGGACAGCCTGTTCCAGTGCCCTGTCACCCTCACAGTAAAGATGTTTTTCCTTATGTTTTGGTGGAACTTCCTGTGCTATAGTTTGTGCACATTGCCCTTTGTCCTATCACTGGGCACCGCTGAAGGTACTGACCCATCCTCTTCACATCTACCCTTTAGATATTTAAAAGCATTGATAAGACCCCCTCTCAGCCTTCTCTTCTGCAAGCTAAACAGAACCAGGTCTTGTAGCCTTTCCTTATAAGAGAGATGTTCCAGTCTTTGCAGCCTGCTGTTGGACACTCTCTAGTAGTTCCCTGCCTCTCTAACTGGGGAGCCAAGACTGGACACAGTACTTCTGACATAGCCTCACTAAGGCAGTGCAGAGGGGGAGAAGAACCTCCCTCAAACTGCTGGATATTTCTTAAAGTACCCAGGATACCACTGGCCTTCTTAGCCACAAGAGCACACCGATGGCCGATGGTGAATTTGCTGTCCACCAGGACTCACAGGTCCTTCCCATAGAGCTGCTTTCCAGCACTCAACTCTTAACCTGTACTGGTGCATGGGGCTATTCCTCCCAACCTGTACTGGTGCATGGGGCTATTCCTCCCCAGCTGCAGGACTCTACACTTGCCCTTTTTGAGCTCCATAAGGTTTCCCTCTGCCAAACTCTTCAGCCTGCCCAGGTCACGCTGGATGGCAGTACAGCCTTCTGGTGTGTCATCCACTCCTCCCAGTTTGGTATCATCAGCAAACTTGCTGAGGGTACACTGCCCCTTCACTCAGGCCGTTGATGAATATGTTGAACAAGGCTGGACCCAATAGTAATCCCTGGAGAACAACACTAGCTGTAGGCCTCCTACCAGACTCAGCTCCGCTGATCACAACCCTTTAAGCTTTGTTGCTCAGCCAGTTCTCAATGCACCTTACTGACCACTTACTCTCACTTCCTAAGCTTATCTATGAGGATGTAATGGGAGACAGTGTCAAAAGACTTGCTGAAGTGGAAGTAGACAACATTCACTGTTCTCCCCT
The DNA here is from genome assembly GCA_013396935.1 of Baryphthengus martii. NCBI lineage: Eukaryota > Metazoa > Chordata > Aves > Coraciiformes > Momotidae > Baryphthengus > Baryphthengus martii. The sequence continues at coordinate 22,692 of VWZK01019061.1, read as the reverse complement.
CATCTACCCAGCTAGTACCATTGATTAAAAAAAAAGAATATGTCAACTTTTTCACCTAGGAGTAGAATTTCAATAGATCATGTGAAACAAAATGTGAATCAAAACTCAATACTTCCTCAATAACCTGCTTTTAACAGGCAAATTAGCACAAATAAGCAGTATGACTAATGTTTACTAAACTAATTCCCTATTTCAGCTTTTGAATTGCTAAACAATTTACCTCATGTATCATTTTAATTATTTTTGCAGTTCATTCCCAGTGAATGTTGATGCTGGGAAATTAATTAATGGACACAACAGAAGAACTGTCAGCATTGTTTAAATACAATTTCAGCACTGGCCTCATTTACATGTATCCCTTTATTCTAAACAATGGGAATGTCGAATTTTTTGAATGAAATTGTAAGTTCATTAAAAAGAGCACAATTATATCCTTTTCTGCAGATATTAATCTGCTATCACATTCTGCTGAAATACATAACTCATATACAAGACAACCACTAGAGCTTTTAGCCCCCAGATTTAAAAAATACTGAAATAGTTGTATAATTGTTTAATTGGCTTTAGCCTTATCATATTATTAGTTTTAATAAAAATTATTAAATTAACTATTCAAAGCAGACCTATAAAAAGTAAATCATTAGCATAACACTTCACAACTTAAAAAATAATTTGAATAACTGCACAAATATTAGGTATCACATATTTATATTGAAAGAAAAAAAAAACACAACCTCTAAATAACAGTATTAAAAAAACAATAATTATTTAATCCTACTTCTCAGGAAATTAGAAGAATATGTTTATTGACATACTGCCAATATGTAATTCAAAAACATCCTCTTAATGAGTATGCTTTAGGGCATATATGTCACTTCCAGGAAGGGAGGCTTACACTTCTGCCTTTTTGGAGAAAACTTGGTATTTTGATGGCAATGAATTCTTAAATGAAATACTATTGGCCATTTAAGTATATTAAGTAATCCAATAAAGATATTCCTGAATTCTTATTCAGTGAACAGAAATTCTACAATCTTCAAATTTCCACATCTGTAAATTGAAGGGATGATTACATCAAAGTAACGTGTAAATGTTTTGTGAAGATTTCTTATTAGATTCTGGACCTAAACCAACATTAATACCAAAACCTTGTGTGGTCTAAGAACTATCTTTTTTTCTTCTTAATAACAACAACAACTAAGTTTTCAAGGAAAATTTACAATGACTTTTTCTTTCCTTAAAGGAACATACCATAAGATTTGAGAATGAACAAATGTGCATCATATTCAGTATCCTAATAGGTGATCTTGCTGACTAGGAACATAAGTGGGTAGGGTAGGGGAAACAGAAATACCCAAAAGGTATTTAGTAATAAAGCAAGAGCTATGGCCTTCCCTTCCTGTTTTCCAAGCTAACCGTTTCAAGCTTAGTTACAACAGTCAAGTCATGACACAGAGTCAAGAACACCACCCAAGTTTCTAGCAGAACCATGATAAAGATAACTCAAGATATACTACAAGGTTTTTCATCCCCTTCTCTCATCATTAAACCACATTACACTCTACAAACTAGCAACAAAATCCTTAATTTCTGTTCCTCTAGGGACTAGGGAATAGTTGGAACTGGTATTTTCCTCCACACAGTAAATTTCCACTTGCTTGCCTGCAAAAATCTTAACACTTATTCAAGAAAATGCTGCTTCCTTGCAGAGCGACACCATCTGAGTCATTCTCTGCCTAGGGATGGCAATTTGGATGAATGTTCAATCTTGTCTTGTGATGATGATCTAATTGTACCAAGCTTTTTGTGACCATACGACTGCTTAACAACATTCCTTGGCCTGCATGTTTTACATTTCATTCAGCTTTTATTAAAACTAACATACTAATAAATGTCACAGAAACTAAAGTAGGCAGCTGCTGAATGCAGCAGTATCCTCACTGATTAGAGAGAACAAAAAGCACAACATCTGAAAACATTATTCAGCTGCTCTTCAGCTACGTCCAGCACACAAGCTTTATAGTCGTGATTCTGCAAACGTGCAGGTTTATAAGGGTTGATGTGCAAAGCAAGTGAAAAGCCAACACCATTACTCATTCCAAGTATCTGAAATTTGCTAGTCGCTCAATATCACAGCTGGAAATGTTAATAATGCATGTATTTTAATTAAATTCATTAGATACTTGATAGCTATTGCCAGGAGCTTGATCTTATCTGGATGAATAAAATAAGCTGTTTCTTACCTAAACAGTTAATACAAAAGACTTGCCAAGTTAATCTAAAGATACTCTTCAGATCACTTCTGAAATAGAATAATAGTGATGATAGGGTGCAGCTTTGCTGAGCTCTATCAGCTTTAGCAAAAAAAAAAAATCCTGGGAATATCACTATTGCTCTGAAGATGCTAACATCTCAATGGATGTCACAGCCTGCTCAGTACTTAAATATCTCATTGAATCGAGGTAAACACTTTGATTTTCATCTTCTCAAAATGCTGAAAATCAAAACCTAGTGGACAACAAAATAAGTCAGTCAAACTCTGCACTAATAATCAATCTTCACACAGGTTCACTGACTGAGGACAGCAGCATGAAAGAAAAGATTTATGTGGGAATGGCAACACCTTGCAGAGTTGTCGCAATCTGGTTTATCAAGGTTCTCTGGAGGTTAACTCTGATGATAGTGCTCTTATCTCTGAGAACTGAAAGATCTATGTTGACCCTGAAGAGCCCTGAGCAATTATGAGACAGTAATACTCTTATACTTTTCTCCAGCTCAAGTGTATCATACACTAACCATCAATGCTTTTCTAAGTAGATAGATTGCAACCCCTTTGTTGAGAAAATCTTCTACAAGAACATCCTGTAGAAATGTAAATGAAGAAAAAATTGGCAGAATGTGAGGCAGATTTTAAGATACTATGACCAGAAAATTTTTAATTCTAATACTACCAACAACACTGATTTGTTGGTTTTTTCTGGACAATTGTACTCCATTCACAGATACAGCACAGCTGAGGAGCGTGAAAAGCCCTTGCTCTACACCACCGTCTTCGAAACCGACTGGCTGAAGTGACCAGTACAGTCTCAAGTATTTCCCATTTGACATGATATCACCAGAGCGTGAAGTTCAAGCTATTCAAATCTCTTATTCCTGTCAATAAACATGGTTTGCTTTTTTCTTCTACTGTTTTTTGTGAGCATCTCCACTAATCCATGTTGACACTTAAAAGGCTGAGTCTTCAGTACAAGAAACTTGAGACACTTCCAAGAGATGACAAAGCGAGCAAGATTGCCCGCATGACTACCCCCATGGCCTTATGCAGCTCAAAATGGGACAACAGCTTTGATCCAAATAAAAGCTTTCTGGATTGTTTGGCTGAACACAGAACCTTCAGCTGAAATTCACAGCTAACATCTAGTATGGTACTTCTGCAATTTCCTTAATCAGGAATTACTGATCGCATAATTCAAAAGCACAATACTAGTCCTACTGAAACCACCTGGGCACTACATACTGCATTAGGTTCCTAACTATCACTTCAAATTTTCAGAAGTGTTTTACAATTTATTCTATTCAAGCGTTCAAAAGAGTGCCTACTGAGGTTATAAATGACTCTTGCCAGATTTGGTTTTTACTATTATAAAAGAAAAAAATATACTTTCATATAATTTTCTTCAAATATCTTTTATTAAGTTGTAAGAGGCAACAAAAAGACAATCAAAAACCAAATCATGCTGCCAGGCTTCAAGACAAATTCTATCAACAAAAAAAATGTTAAAGGAACAATATTTAGCAAAATGACAGTTCAGTCTCCAGAAAATTACAACAAAAACAAAACAAAATAGTATCTACCTAAATTATGAAATAAAATAATAGCTTCATCTATTAATAGATGATTCATCAAAAATGTAATTTTTTACTATATCTGTCCTTCAGGTTTATACTAATTTTTCAAATTAATTGCACAGATTTTTCCACACGATTTTGCTTAAAGCAATGAAGACTGAACTTTTAGTGTCTAAAATCTGACTAGAATATACCCCAAAATGGTGGAAAGAAGGATGTCAAGCTCTGTGTTCAAATACAAATTTAAGTCAATGCCATTGTTTTAATACATCAGATCATTAAAGCTACAAATACAGCTTCATTTGCTATATGGCTACAATATTTCTGACACAGCTTACTCATCCCCAGTTACTTTGTCTACATTGGTATTCCACAATTCCCAAACAATGTAAATCAATATAAAAATGATAAAGAATGTAGAACAAAAAAAAAATAAAAAAAGAAAAAAACAGATTTACCGCAATTAGACCTTTTATACCTTAAAAAGTCATGCATGCAGAGATTTTACGATGGTGAATACTGATTATCTAATACCAATCTGGAGAACAGTTTTCTATACACATTATTTTTCAGATTACTATTGAAAAATTACAAATACAAAATATCTGCTGTCATGGAAAGGCTGTGTGGAAAGATGAAGCTCACCATATACTGAAAATGTCTGCAGCTAGTTCCAGTAAAATGGAGGCAGTGCAGTGCTATTAGTTGAAAGAAACATACTCTAACCAACCAATGTGTATTGCAAAATATGCTGCAAAACAAAGAAATCAGCTCATGGGAAGTTCAAGTGAAAATTTACACACTGAAGAGACTTCCCGAGACACGCAGAAACTGCTTATCTGGCACAGGGATAGAGATAGTGGTGTCAAACAACTAACAATCCGTAAGTTTTATAATTCTCAGAACAAGCAAATAGCTACTATAGATGGATCCTGGACAGCTTTCAGGAATCTTCATTTGTCATATAACTTGCAGACAGTAAGGACTCTGTCACAAACATTTCTAGGGTTGTTTATTTTTCATATTACCTCAATAAAGCATGGCTAGTCTTAGAAGGCTGTGAAAAGCCTTTGCATCCCTGGGGTCTTAAGCTATAAACCAAATTAATACTTATCTCTAAAAAATAAGGTGCTGCTACTATGGAAACAGGCGGGAAGCAAAGGTTGCCACGCACTGCTCACTGAGAGCCTACAGGGATCCAAACCCTCTGTATGCAGAGTTCTATTTCCATAAAGGATGCAGGACCAGGGACAAAGAGTATTTAAAACAAAAATAAAAGGGGGAGGGGGGAAGCCATAGCCCAGTTAGAATAAAAGAAACAAAAAATGCATGTGTAATGTGTAATGAAATGGAATGCAATACCACAGGGGAGGGGAATCTGCAAGTCAGAAAATCAAAAAACTCTTTACCACATCCCTAATTTACATAGCAGGTATTCACAGATGATATTAATAATTATACCTGAAACTTAAAAAAAAAAAAGATACTGCAATCATACAAATATTTAATCTGCACTATAATATTCAGCTTCAAGAAGTGATACGGTATCATGCAACAAAACGCATTACAAACTGTATGTTATGGAAATCTCAACAAAAATCAAAGTTTTTAATGATGGAAATATTTTATTAAAAAGCAGGTGTTAGATTATTTCAAAATAGAACAATAGCACACCATGCCCACAAAAGCATTTTTTTCCTGAAATACTAAAAAGAAGTTAAAACATACCTAAAAGACAATTTTCCTCTCTCTGCAAACTAAGTTTTAAAAAAGTAGCATTAATGAGTTGTTTATACCTTTCAGAAAGGACAGATTGATTTGTTTTCCCACTAACACACTGTTTTTCCCCAGGCTTGATAAATTACCATGAACAAAGAAAGAATCTAGTTAGAAAGAAGAAAAACCTGCTTATTAACAAACAGGAAGATTATTAGAACTTAAATCCTCAATCATGAACACACTAATTTTGTGGAAAGGTGTTTAAGCACAATGTATAAGAATTTCTTCCAGCTACATGAGAAATTATTAAAGGATAATCAGAAGATACAGGTGTTTTGAGCTCATCTGAATGTAGTAATTTATACAAAACTTTCAAAACATCTGTTCTCCATTTATGGAAAGAAAATGGTAGACTTGAAATTATCTGGAAATTTTCATCATAACTTTTTGCAAAAGAGAAAAAAAAAAAAGAACTAACAGTATTTAAATGAAAAAAACAAGAGAGCATAGCCATTTCAACTGTTATCTCTAGTGCCCTATCTACTAGACCATGTTTCCCTTCCAAAATACAAGGCAAAAAAATCCTGCTGTATAGCTTTTTGTATCTATTTAGCTTATTCAAGGTATTATTACTATTTCCTAAGTCACTACATAAAACTTGCATTTTCAATACTATTTATTGTGTTTCATAAAATTTCCATTAGAAACAAATTCAGAGCAAATATAAGTTGGAGGCATCATTTCCATTTATTACTTTTCATAATACCTTTTTCATTCAGAGGTATCAACACAATCTACAGAATTATTGCCATTGTTCTCAAAGACAGATAAAGGACCAAAAAAAAAATAAAAAAATCACAGCATAGCGTCTAATTATTGTCATCTATCAAAAGCAACGGAGTATGTATTAAAAGTTATACAATACAGTCTACAGTAGTCATATGGATATTTATGATGATCCGATTTAAGACTATTGTGAAAGATTGTCAGTTTGATATATCTTTTGAGTTTGTGTGGGTTATACTCCTTTTCAAAAACAGACACCAGGAGGTCAGAGGAAAAGTGAGATTCCTTAAGAGCTTCCCCTTCAGAGCAACTGAGGACAACTAGAAAGGAGAGTTTCAGGGACAGCAGTGAAGACCAGAAGAAAAATTACAGCAAAGAACTGTGGGCCCATACCAACCAGAGCCAGAACGACTGAAGGAAGGATCAAGAAGCAAACAGTTTGATGACAGAAACCTTGTAGAGGCCCCTGAGGAGCTTGCTAGGATTCAGAAAGTCTTTAGGGGCACAGCTACTGCAGTGTTTTGGTGTGGATTGCAAACCTTCTTTTGAAATACATTTTCATGTACATTCATGTAGTGAATCACGGCTTGCGTGGTAGAATTTCTCTCCACAGATCCAATCCTGTTGCACTGCACTATTTACCAGTGCAGACACCCAAAGTTAAAAATCAAACGTAGAAGCAAGCCTGCCCTACAAAGACGTGTTGAACAGATGTAGAGTTGCCTAAAAACTCCTTTTATTTTCAGTCTCACATAAAAAGAATTTTGTGACTAGTAAAAGAAACCAATTATTCTAACTTCTACATAATAAAAAGTTGCCTTGAAACAATTCGAATGCTTTCAAGTGAAAGAGGAGGAGTTGTGCTAACCCACCTCCATGCTTAGGCCAAACTGAGGTTTTACTGATTATCCAGGGTCCTGTCAGAGGAAGTTCTCCAGGGAGTTAAGAACTATCCTCTTACACATCAAAGACTTTCTGCAAAGTTTTTGTATCTTCTATTTCCATCATCACTTACAAGCATACCAGGAAAAAAAAGTCAGACTGGGAAACTGATGTAATGTTTCCCCATATACTCTTCCTCCGCAGCAAAAGACAATCAAGACACAAAGTATTTTAGTTTCAAAAACATTCAACTAAACTAAACCACAAAAGCCTGTGATGTTACCTCAGCCATCTGCTTCATTTATAAGCAAAGAATGTTCAATATACTGCAATAAACTCAAAGCCTTCAATCTGTCTCCTGTCACAAGAAAAACAAGAATGTAGCAGTGCAAAAGATGGGAAAATTGTGAATTTCCATTAATTTCTGAAGTGGCCAGACATCTTTTGATTCCAGACTAAAACAGAAAATCATGCCAAATTTTCTTTATTCTGATATTCACAACTTGAGAAATACTGTAGCCACAGCTCCAATTACCACTTAAAAAAATGAATATTTCTGAGACTGGTAAAAATTTATCACATAATTCTTCACACTCTGAAGTCAAATGGACAGCATCATATCCCTCTAGAAAAGGAAAGCACACCTAATTCCTTATTTTTAACACAGGCTCTCTTTTATTATTCACACTCTATAAGAAAGCAGGGACATGCACAATTGCTAGTCCAACCTCCAGCAGTAATGGTATTCATCAGTAATCTTCTTGTGAGCTTTTACAATGGCCCTACTACTTGACTTCAATCAGCTGTAAAGCTCTTTATTCTGTTATCACATCAGTGTGAGGGAATGAATGCCAAGGATTGAATGCCCTCCTAAAGGAGCAAAGTCATGCTGTTAGAATAGCAATGAGCTTCATCTGATGCTGCTCAACACAATCTTTCACACTCCCTCACTCTTGCAGAGGAATGCATGCATGACAAATTTATGTTGAGTGCGAATGCTAAGAAACATATCTACAGAATAGTATACTAAATAGAGCATATAACCATTTAATAGAAAGAGTTGGAAGTTGATACAAAGGATGCAATTAATAGACTTATCTGGCAGCAGTTGTGTTCCATTTGTCAGAAGAAAAGGATGGGCGGAATAATTATTCTACTAGTGAGAGACATTCAGAATTTCAATACAGAAAAGTCTCCTCTATTAATACTCAATTCTCCTAAAGCTCTTTATTTTTGTTGATGCAAGGACTGAAGCATAGCCTTCCTGCTCATTTTAAGAAAGAGAAGAAGACAAAAAATCTAGATAAAAAACCCATGATTGTTGATACTCTAAGTAGGATATTTTGGTAGCTCAGCCTGTTCCTCCCTACACTGTTTTCTGTTGTGCACATCACTTTAGCCAAAACGAGGAGTTTAATCTGGTATGAAACCTCCACCAGTACGCTCCCAGAATCTATACTACAAAGTTATCAGACAACTCAAGCAAGAAACTCAATTGTCATTTATAATGTAATTAATATTTCTTCTAGTACTGACATTATAAACATTATAAAACATTATCATAAATTTTCATAAAACACTTTCTTACTAGCTATAAGGCAGTGTTTTTCCTCTAGAAAGGTTATTTTCTTGAAATATTCCTAAAATATTTCAATCAAAACTTATAATGATACTGAAAAATGTACACAATCCTGTGAATAGGAGATAGAGTGGCTTAAGAAGGAAAGACATCAGAATGCTTGGCAAACAAAATGCAGCAATTATCCTAAGAAAACTCATTCTTTTTTAAGACATTCTCTTAAATCAGCACTAGGCTGCAAGTCCATTCATTTGGTAAATCTTACGTTTTGTAATCTCAAAGCCGATGTTTTTATGTTTGTATTTCCTTACACTGACTAAGATATTCTGATATTTCTCCCCAATTAAAATTTTTATATTAAAGAAAATAATCTACCTTGCATGTGAAGTTATTTAAATCCCTGTACTGTTCTGTTAAGGATGAAGAGAAAGGATGGCGCTGTAGACTGTGAAGTGCCTTTGTGTTATTTGATCAGAAGCAGATTATTTCAACAGTGCGCTACATTCTACAGTCCATTTTGGAGCCACGAGGAATACAGTGAAATCTCTCTGTTGTGAAGTATCTGTCAGCATCAATTCCTGCTTGAAGAAGCAAAGAACAACCTTCGTGCCTCTTCTCAGGAACAAGGCACTGATGTGGCAAGTGAATAGGGCTTTTTAACACGTTTTGAGAACATGAACTGACTAGAGATGCATTAAAGCTTAATGAGTAACTCAATTGATGATGTTTTCTTGAGGGGCTACAATGATCCAGTGATACAATAGCAACTTTCCCAGTAGGAATGTTTCAAATACTGTCTCCTGCACCTCTCAATCACGCTTGTAAAAAGATCAAAACTCAGGATGGAGCTCTACGAAACACCTTCCCCAGTGAAAATATATAGCTAAAATTGCATCTGCAGTGGTGCTAGACTTGCATATATAGTATATTGGTGAGAAATGCAATGTAAGGAAAAGAAAGCATGAACAGAAGTCAGTAAAGAGGCATCTTTTTTTTTTTTTTAGTATTTGTGAGCAGTAAAAACTTATAATGTGGTCAGGCAGTTGGACTAGATAATAGCTGTAGGTCCCTTGAACTGAAATGTTCTATTCTACTCCACTAATTATACCCTAACAAATACTTATTAGCACATAGAGGCAGTGAAATCAAATCACATCACCTGTGGAAAGGGGCCAGAAATGATTGCTTCTAAAGAGGCCAGCTTGCCATCCCCTGCCTCCTCTCACAACACAACAACACAGAACTGCCCAGCTCTGACAAGTTCCCTATACCTTGTTTAAGCTTAATTATGTCTAATAAACAATAAAGCTAAATTAAAACAGGACCCCACTCATAGCCATGGGCAGAAGGAAGGAATTGAGTAACTGCTGAGATACCACAAGTCCAAAACCCCCACTGACAGGAGAACAAGAAAGTACTCATACCTCACATTTGGTTCAGTAAATAACATTACTCAAAAGAAATTAGCTGCACCAAAGGTAGATTGCAAGAAGACACACTTGATTAGCTAAACACTCCTGGAGGTTAGCACACTGGTTTACCACAACATTAATGAACTCCTGGGCATCAGTTTCAGGATTAAGCAAGAGAGTAAGCTTGTAGTTAACACCTATGGTTTAATACAGCTATGCATGTTTCATATTTCCAATAACTCTTTCTAAATATGAATTAGGATTTATTTGAAACCAATGAACCAGTATAAGGGTAAAATGAAAAAAAAATTATAGCACTGGTGAAAAAATACTCAATGAACGTTTAATTCCACAAAGTCTACTTTTCTACTGATACTAGCAGAAATTTTGGAAATTATACTAGGAAAAAAAAAAAAACATTCATAGCAACAAGTTGATTAATATGAAAAAAGCTAAGGTGATAAAATACATAAGAGTTGCCTAAATCATATAAGTATAAATTCAAACACATTTAAAAGAAAAGAAGATACCCATTACATTTTAATACTGAAATGACAAATTGTTAAATTCCTCATTAAAAGGTCCTCTGTGGATACTAAAATTTACTACGATAAAAGCATCTGCAACATTACTCTGACTTTGCATAAGTTTCTGTTAATGACCTAAACCTAGTAATATGATGGAAAAATCTAATAATGTGATATTTATTTCTTACATAAAAGAACAAACTGCAAGAAAAACAAATTAAAAATGGTTTTAAATGACTTGAAAAGGCTAAAAAAATTCTTTTGTTTCCCTTGATATTACAATCAGTTCTTTTAGAGATCAAAGCATATTAACACAACTATTGCATTTAGAAATGTTAAAAACAAGACAACTCATTTCTCCTACAGTTTGTTCTCCTTGATCCCTCCCTGTTATCCCTATGAAGGAATAACATAAGTTTTATATGCTAAACAATATAAATGATTGTACATAATAGAAAGCTATCATGTTTAAAATTAAATAAATATTTATTTCCAAATATATATGCTCCTGGCACGCAAATCCAAAAAGGACTGATACTAATGTTTTGTGACAAATAAAATGCTTCTGGTATCTATCTTGCGAGAATGTAGAACTAAATAAGATATAAATAAAAAACAACTGAATTATTGAAAACATTGGAGGTCAATTTTGATGTTTGCCTGAGACCAGAAAAAGGAAGCAGCAAGTCAGAAGCAGATGAACAAAAAGCAGTTCTTGTCTCTGTAAGCAATACTAACACTTGATGGAAATTACCTCATACTTTGAACAAGAGTTTATTCGCACAAAAAAGTCTGCCTATCATAATCCCATTAAAAACAGTTTTGATGAATAATTATTTACCTATTTAAAGGTCTTCTGGAAAACAAGGATATAATTTGCCTAAAATACAAATCAGATTTTATGTGAAATGTAAGCTTTAGGTAACTTCTTCCCATTCTCCAGTATCTTGGCATAGAGATTTCTTGAGTCAGATGTTGGAATCTGTTTCAATACCTATAGATAGATTTTTCTCTCACAAGTTTGCTCAGTCACTTTTTGAATCCTTATAAAATTCAGGACCCACAGCATCTTGTTGTAAAATGTTCCACAGTTAAACTGTGCACTGTGTTCCACAATTAAACTTCTTAGTCTTGAATTTGATACCTGTTTTTCATGTGACTAAACTTTTCCCTATGTCATGCATATTTTGTACACCTGGACTATATTCCCCTCTCAACCTTTTCCTCCCCAGGCTAAGGAGGCTTCAGAAGCAGTTCTTAATTTTCACTCATTCTTCACTTCCTCCAACCTTGATCTCAACTCCATAGGAACACCATGGATTTATATAGCTGCAAAATTAGGCTCTCTGTTATTCTCCATTCTAAGAGTTTCATAGAAGTATTATGACCTCAAGTTTGTGTTCCTAAGTGGCAACACACAGTTCACAGTTAATGATTATGTACAAAAATATAATTTCCTTTTTCTCCTCAAATCCTTCCCTGTCACTTTGCACTTACGTGAATGGGAATTTCAAGTGCTATTTTACGACTGTCTGTCTCAGAAGGTTTTTCTGCTTCTCTTGGTTCCCAAATTCACTTCTGTGCTCATTCTGAATGAGCTGTTATCAGCTGCAGACTTTCTTATCCTGACCATTTGTGAAGACAGTAAATAATATGTTCAAAACTAAAAATGTAACATTTCCTTAATGCAAATACAGATAGCATATGGAGGAAAAATACAGATGTCTGCAGTGTATTCTATTCATCAACTTAAAAACTATATTTTAATTTGAAAACTTTCTAGTTGTTATGCTACCAGCTAATACTCTTTTGTTCAGATATGAAAAAAAAAAGAACATTTGTTTCATTTTAGCTTCACCTATTGTGCATTTGAAAGTAACTGAATGAACTTTTTAACATTTATAATTAACAGAATAAGTTCCTTCACAGTGAAAAAAAGGAGAAATGCTCTTATATCATAATATATCTTCCCACTAATAATTCCCAGGGGCTTGCACTGTCTTCTTTGAACCAATAACTGCTCAACAACTGTATTATGTCAATGTTATTAACAACAAAAACATTCACCAAAGAGACTTTAACTGCACACTATCCTGAAACATGTTTAGTAGTTTTTAAAACCTAGCAGTCTTCTCCCCAATAGTAATATTTCTGTGCAACTTCACACTTTAATAATAAATCTCAATTATTAATACCTCTATGCTCACTGTCTCTGAAGTAATGTAATTCAACAGAAAGTAATAATAGGTAAACTAAGCATATCTATAGTACACTAAGATAAAATGACACTTAGACATGCCTTTTTCCTCTTATCTTTTCCCCTCCATTGAAATCCTCAGTCCAGCTAAGAGAATACCTTTTTTTTTTCCAATTTAAATAGTTTTACTAATTAATTACATTTGATTGAATTTTAAAATAAGTAAATAAATCTAATAAAAGGTGATACCAGACTCAAGAACAAAGAAACTGGCTAAAAAAAAAGATATTTTCAAATACCCAGAGACAGATTTGTTCTAGTTAATCTTTAAACAGAATTATCTCAAACAATGCTATATGTGCTATCACTATTTTCTAGTTACTTCCAGATGATAACAAAGTTTTCTGGAATTCTTATCAAACTCCCTCTAAAAAAATATCAACTTTAGTCAGTAGGGGGAAAAAAAAAAAAATCAACCTCACACCAAAATTAGAAATTAACCTCTTATAATAAGCCTCTGTTTTTAAATATGACTTAATCTGCAGACTCGAAGATCATCACACAGGAAAATAATGTGGACTTTGTACGTCTCACTGCTAATCACCTATCCTCAAAGAGAAACAGATCTTTGATTGAACTGCTACATTAAAAAGTCTAGGAAATACATACCTTACTTCTTTTTAAAGTATCATCTGTAAGTTTATGAACTATATTTTAATGATTGTTGATGAGCCACTGGCATGATATAGGCTTTCCTTTTCATTTCTCAGAGCTATGTAGCAGCTTGGCTGTTAAATCTTTCTGAATATTCTCATGTCTAAATCTTATTTCCATTGACTGTGATCTATGCTTACTTTCTGCTGAGAAAAAGGCATAAAAGGCTTACAAGTTCAAATACTTAATTGGTTTATGAAGAAGAATGTTGTAAGAAAGATTGCTTTGACAGTCTGATTAGATTAACACAATCAGTTTTAACAACATATGCCACCTTTAAAAACACAGGTACTGCAACTGTCTCTGTGGATGCATTTAAATGGAAAATCACCAATATCACATTTTTCCAATGCAAATTTCCACGGAAAATGAACTGAGACACACTGAATAAGGATGATGGCATTTATAAAAAACACTCTTCTCATGAAAGAATAAACTAGCAAAAATGAAGCATAACTACCTGTATGCTTGCTTGTGAAGAAGCAATACAGCAATTGTAGCTAGTTTACATATATGGAAAAAAATAGGATGACAATTTTCAGAACTGTTGAGGTATACAGGAAAAAAAAAATACTGTCCCAAATTGAAATATTTACAATATAGCATGGGTTTATTATTCTATATTGTGACAAAACTTGAAAATTTTCAATGCAAACACTACTTACCATAGTAATGATAAACAATGGACTAGGTTCTGATTTATAGTTGCACAAACACATGATTAATTTTATATTTTATAATGATACTAAATTAGGCTATCACGATACAGTCATGACAGCAAAACTAGATATTTTTAAACTTCTGTTAACCAAGGACAAGCAGAAAAAAATGTGTGCAACTTTTAAATCTTTTCAGCAGATGTTTAAGATGCACTGAGTAATGTTAGATATAGACTAAGAGCCATCTGATAGACTGCAGTGATCTCCATATAACAATAAAATGCACTATTGGCCTTGATATAGTGCCTACTTAATCCAAGACTATGTGAGATGGCCCAGACAGCATTATCTGAAAGCTCACGTCTGCATTTACACTAGCAAGTAACGCAGGGCAAGAGATGATGAGAAGATCAGAGCAGTTTGGGCTAGGGCTCCTACAGCTACAGTAAATGCAGTTTGGTTTTCCATCTTTCTTCACACTCAGTTTAGTCTTGGATTTTACTTCAGGCTAGATTTAACCTCAAATCCTCAAATACAGTGTTCCCACCATTCACATGGTTCAAAGCTGTCCAGGTCATTGCCTTGAGACATGTATGTGTCTATTACATGATGAAGTCTCTTTGGTATGTAGCTGAAAGAGAGGTTACAGGTAAAATTCTTCAGAAAAGAATCAACATTAAAAATCTTTTGTGAAGCAAACCAACAGAATGCAAGTGAGGATGAAAAGGGAATTTGCTTCAGAACTGCACTAAAGTGTAAAAAAAAAGCGTACACTTGCAATTGCTGCATTTCTATTCAGACTTGCCTCAAAACCTTCTTTCTCAAGAGGAGAATTTGAAAAAAAGCATCTAATAAATACAGAATCCAAACAACCTAGAAGGTGTCAGCATATCAAAATGGGAATTGAAGAATTCATGAGCTGCACATGATAATTTATATAATTAAGGTCAATTCACATGACTGCAGGGATATTACCTATAAACACTTACAAGTTCAAAGCTGCAAATAGCAGCATACCTATTAACACAAACCGTTCAAAAGAGTTGTAAGTTCTTATTTCCAAGGCTGTAAAAAATAACAGTTCAATGGTTCTAGGAAGAGAAAACATCTTCAATTTCAAGGGGAAGGAAAAAAAAAGAAAAAAGAAAAAGATGAAGGCTGCAATTAGAGGACCTGGAAACAAAGATAGAAAGGTTGGTGAATTGTCAGTGCTGATTAAGCCAGTGGAGAAATAAAAGCTAGCCAGGTTGAAAATAAAGCATTCTGAACCCCTGAAATGGGAATGAAAAGAAATCTCAGTAATCAACTAAATACAAGGGCACTTTACTATTCTGCTAAAGTGGGCTGAAGTATCCTTAGTGTAATAATATTAAACCATTCAAAAAGAATAGTAGCTAAATTCAGCATATAGCACACTGCAAATGTTGGAGAAAAGGGTATTGTTCAGCTTCACAAATACCTAGTTTGGAATGTTCAAACCAGAAGTACTTTTTTAAAAACAAAAAAAAAGTATGATTTTCTTAACTTATTTCTTAAGTTACCTTAAATGAAGTTCTGAAAGGCATTATTTGTAACCTCTGTCAGCATACATGAATGACAAACTTCTGCCACTGGCAACACAAGTTGAGTTCTACCTGACTGCACGAACCACTATTTCTTAAACATCACAGTTAATATGAAAATATGAACTGAGAAAGCTATATAAAGAACGCTATTCATTCTTACAATACACTTTTTTTAAAAAAAAAAAAAAAAAAAAAAAAAGGCGAGGGGCGGGGGCGGAGAAATAAAGTCCTATTTTCTCCTCACTAGTGTGGAAAAACAGTTCCAGCATTTAACTGGAGTACCTCCAGCTTGAATTGAAATTTATCTTCAATTATCACTGTAGTCATGGCTTTCAAAAACTGCAACAGCAGATGTGGAGTCAACATCTCTGAAGGACACGTTTTTCACAACGGCTATTTTCATTTTATTTGTAAACTCTTTTATTGTTTACAAAGTCATGACAATATCACAGCACAGCTCAAGTTGTGATTCAGATGTTATACTTAGTTTTGAGTGAGTGCTCTAGAAAGATTTATTTTTATTTTTAGTTTCATTGAAAGATATTACTACCCTATGGAACATTGTTGAAGACAGCTGAGTTACATGAAAGTGTTCTTACCCACTAACTCCCACATGTAAGTTTGTCAACTGCTTTATTAAACACACAGTGAAAATGGATTAGGGTGCAGCCAAAAATATTGAATATAGAAATGAATGTACTTTCATAGACAAAATTTTCAAATAGATAAAATGAAAAGAACCCACCATTTAAGTGATAGTAGTGCCAAATTAATTAATTAATCTAAACTGTGCAGGTATTATTAGCAATAACCGATTTGTACATTTAGTAAGAATAACCACAACAATTTGATATTTCACAAATTATACTTTCTAGTGTCCATTCTATACTGTGTTCAGAGATCTGAAAAATCAAGACAACTTACTTTCTGAACCAGTACCTAACTGAAGATTCCTTTTCTGAGTTTTTTTGTTATTTTGAAATGAATCTTAAAAGCTAAAGGCAGCAAATGTTTAGGGGAATAATACTTACTAATGACAGTCCAGAGGACAACTGAAATCAGATTTGATTTGAAAACCACTATCCATAACTGATGCCACATTAGGCATCGCTTTAGAAACTCTTCATATTCACCTACACACTGCAGCATATGTAGTATTATTTCAGTTTCGGAACACAAAAATATTAATTCCAGTTAAGCACAGAATAGTCAAAATTTAGCACAGATAAAAATTTAGCACTTTGAAATAGTTAAGAGTTTTTTGATCAGTAATTCCTGAAATACTGCTGGGAGAAAAAAAAACCAAGCAACCCAAAACTAAACTGGGATAAACACCACTTATAGAGAAAAACGGCAAGAAAATAAAGAAACTGAATGATGGAAGATCTGAACAATGAGAGAGGCAGCAAACTACATATTCTATCTGATTTAAGGAGATTCATATTATTCATATTAGACAAGAAAAATTCAAAACAAGAATAAGAATTGGGCTTTTTGAAATTCTGTGAGGGAAAAGTAGAGTACAGAATGTCTGGAAAATACAAGAGAAAAATACGTTGAATAAAAAAGTCCTACGCAAGATCTACTATGAGACTAAGAGCTTTTGGGAGAAAAAAGAAAAATTCTTGGTACCAGTAACTCTCATCACTTATCTAGGGAGAACTGTTATACAGATGCTCTGAAGTGCACATTTTAACTAAGGGAGTCAGGTCAGAGAAAAAAAAAAGCAGATATGCAAATCATCAGCATAAGCTGACAGTGAAAGCTGTAGGAAAGCCTCAGATCATCCATGAACAGGATGGAGAAGGATAAGTAAAAATGGACCAAGAACGCCTGTGAGACTGGAAACAAAGGGCAGATAGCTCTCAAAATAGACAGTCAAGGGCAATGAAAGTGGCAGAGCAAAGCACAAGGCTGTCATGTATCAGGAAAACAAGAAAGGCCAGAATATTAAGGAAGAAGTGATTACTACTTGGAGCTAAAGCACTGGAGAGACAAAAGAAGACAGGGTTCTTAATATTTCATGATGTAAGTTCCAGAAACACATAGTAATGATACCCATTTTATAATCCCCCTACAAGTATCTATGCTACCATAAAGAAACTATCTACTTGATTTTATTGGATTTGTTTAATACTAGTTTGTCCTTTCTTCCCCTACCCCTTCCCTCTCCAACGCTGTGTTTGAATGTAGGTATTACGTCTCACAGCATGGAAAAGTTAAAAAATATTTTGAAAGCTGAATAGATTTTCTGTGCAACCTGCTTAAAAGCTTTGACAAAATAGTCTGCTTCTAAGCAAATCAGGTTAATCTATGCACTTCAACCTACTGATCTTCAGTGTAGTACAATGTTCTGCAGTACATAGATGAATTTTGTTGTGAATATGTACTAATTGTTTTGCATATGCTGCCTTTTTTGTAAAGTGGTACCAACTTTCTGAATTTCAAGTCTATTTTGTGGTATTTTATTTTGTTTCTTACCTGGATGGAGTTCTGCTATTCAGAAATGTGTTACATGAAATAATATAAACCATATACTCAGTATTATATCCAATTATGTTGTTCATTTACAGAAGCAACAAAATGCTTGCATTTTTATTCAACTGTTCATCTTACACCTATTATAAACACTTCTGGTTTGATTCTACATTTTTATTGTTCAAAGTTGAAAACATCATGCATTCTTACACTAAATGTAAACTATACCAATTATGTGTTAGCTGTGGATGTCTTAATAAATTTAAAACAAGGAACCAGAGAACTGTACATTTTAGGATTATCTTACACTTATTCAGGTTTTAACAACAACAAGACATCAGAAAGAAAAGGAAAAAAAATTCAAGCAGCGGTCACAATGTAGTTGTTAGTGTTCACTTCCACAAACACCAATAGCCAGCATAATGAACAGCTTGAGAAAAGAAAGCCAAGTCAATTCCAGTTTTAAAACACTAAACTAAACAACTTGAACTTGTAGCATAGTGAAGGTAAGTGAGGAAAGGCTCTATGGGAAGAAGGAGCAGCTCAATCCTGCATTGCACAGGTGCACTGCAAAATTCCCGTTGTGCTCCAGCTCATTCCTCTGGAAACTGTGAATTAAACAATGATTCTGCATCCCTGCTCAAAACTGACACAGGAGAATCCCTGCATCCGTGACACAAATAAAAGCACAAAAAGAATGCAATAGTATTGTGTCCACCTACTCTCATGTTTAAAGAGAATTAGGGATATGAGAAGAAAACCCTGAATCAGTAAGCTCAAAGAAGTTTCAGATAAGAATGCTTGTAATTCAGTTTCCCTCCTTTTTTTCTTTTTTCTTTTAAAAAATAGTACCTAAAGGCAGAAAAGGTGAAATGTGCAAGCAGAACTTATACTGAATCAATTTTAACCGAACACCCTGCAAAGACAGTGGCAATTATTTTATATATTGAATGAAACAATGCTTGCAATGGGTTTGAAAAGCTTTTTTTTTCCAGAAGTGTTTAAGATCTAGTAATAACAACCTATTTTGAAAGTAATAAAGGAAGCTTACTCTCCTACTCTCCTTACTCTAAGTAAATCCATGTGGTTTTAAAAACCATGCAGCTGACAGCTTGGATCTGTGCTTCTTCATGCATCATGAAAGATACTTTTCATCAACAGAGACCAGTTTGTCTTGAACAAATGCCCTGAAGACAAACTTATGGTCATCTATTACTACAGTCATCATTTGGCTTACAGAATTCCATTGTGTACAGTTAAAATTAAGAAGTCTCTTTGATTTTCACATACGAGTTTTAGATTGCTGTATTGGTAGTTATACAATGTAATTTAATACCTAAAAGTAAACAGTATGTTTTATAAACTCTGAAACAATTCCATTGAGATAAACCAGGAATGACTGAACTAAAATGTTACAACATTTAACAATACTGTACATAGAGAATGACCTACTTTTCGGAAACACCGATAATACTTACTTTAAATATCTGTTTTTACATGAATCTGTGTGACTCAGGATATTAAAATATGAAAATTAAATTCTGATAGTGTCATATATGGTAGCGATACTTTGGAAGGTGATCATTCAGCAGACTTAAGTTTGGTCTAAGTAAACTGAGAGAATACCTGTTCAATCAACAGAAAAGGTGGAGTACCATTTTCAGAGAAGAGCCATACACTCAACAGCAGTTGGAACAATAGACAAAGGAGATTAAAATCTGACATATTTAAACAAGCTAGCCTACTTTACTGAATATCTGGGATAACAATAAAGCACATTAGTAAAGCAGAAGTGCACCTTTTTTTTTTGAGCAAGATTTTACTATTTCTTTAAGACAAGTTCATTTCTCCCTTTAGCCATGCCATTTTATTAATAAAATAACCACAGCATAAAATCAGTTAATCTAGACCCTGCTGGCCTATTCACATAAGCAGCACTAACAAAGGAGTTTCCTCATGGAGGAATCATTAACTTTTCTTTTAGAGGAACAGAAAAATAAATTTGTAGGGAGAACCAAATGATTTTAAGGAAACTGTGCAATAATTTACTTGCTATGTAACAGGTAGTCATTTCATGCTACACTGAACTCAAAAAAAGGTCTTATATTTGAACGGTGCTTGATAATACTATAGGCATCCTTGCTCTGACAATTAGTTGTGACTATAGCAGGAGGGTGATGGGCTAAATGGTTCTGTTTGTATCTCCACATGAAGAGGAGATTTGGCTGTACAAAATCCCCTCCATGTATGCAGACATCCTGTAGAGGGGGGGAAAAAACCAATCCATGTACAAAGACAGCTTTATGAAAAACTTCACAGCATGGAGTTCAACAGCTGCTTTAGGAGAACATAAGCATAGGCTGCTGCTGAAAAGGTAGTTTCACCAGGCTCACCACCACGCACCTACTTAAGCGATTTCATTTATGCCAGCATAAAATATTATCTAGTCATGTAAAGAGCCATATCATTATACCTCACCTAGATCAAAACTTACCAAACTGAGAAAAGTTATGTGATCTCAAAGCAACAGTGAAATCATAGTGAAGATGGACAGTTCAGCATGCCAGAAAACATGACAGCTCACTCTTCAGAAAGACATTCACCTTTGCCATTCTAGATGACTCAATTCGTTGTGGGGCAGGAAAGCAAGAGATCAGTATAAGAAAAGTTGTAATAATGTACAATGGCATATTTGGAAGCAAAGGCAGAAATGTGTTAGCAGTTGCTTCATTTAGATGTTTTGAGTAGAAAAAAAAGTCACAGAATCACAGAATGGCAGGGGTAGGAAGGGACCTCTGTAGATCATCTAATCCAACTCCCCTGCTAAAGCAGGTTTGCCTAGAGCAGGTCACACAGAATCATGTCCAGGCAGGTTTTGAAAGTCTCCAGAAAATGAGACTCAATATGAGGACCCGCTTAGTCTGCTTCCACTGGGAATCTGAGAACCTCATCTCTCAATAACAAACTGCAAAAATAAACAGGAACAACTAACAAACTAGACCTGGATGATCAACAAAAGAGTATCAATCATATACACACATCATTATAATTCCACAAATAGCATTTGACATTCTTTTCAAGGAGAAAACCCAAGAGTGTATATAAATGTGGATGTGTGTATTTTAAGGTCACATTGAAGAGCTGAACTATTATTTAAGAAATTTGGGTTTTTTACTACATTGTGCACATAATTCATATGCACATTAGAGACTGTACATAAAGTTATATATACAGTTCAAGAAAAAGCAGTCCAGTTCTTTTTTTGACTAACATTCTTACCTTTTTTTCCTTGTGTTTTATGTTATTTCAGATTGTGGTTAGCACAAGACAAACAATAAGAGGTCACTGACTTCAGTGCTATACCACTGAAATATAATTGCCTGCCACAATAAAGTCCTAATGAGCACAACTCTTGTCAATGGGAGGTTGCCTTGGCAACAGTTATCCCAGAAGATAACTATCCATGTGGTAGAAGGTGATGACAGTCAGTTGCCTGACATAGATTGGAAAAGTATAAGAACTTTTCAATTGCTCAAGTTTAGATGAAACTTTATGCATCAGGAGTCTACTAACATAAGCGAAAATACTGACTTGCTGAGCACAAAAGGATCTAGAAACTTCCAAAGAAATGCAGTTAGAATAAGGCTGTTTTAACAGGAACATGTTTAGGTTACCAGTCTTACACGTAAAATTTCTTTCTCTCAAGCGTTCACATCTTCCTCTGGTGTCCAAGAATTAAATCTGATTTAAATCCTACTTTTAGATGGAATCACAGATTTAATTTAAAGAAAACAATGTGAAAAGGTGTTATTGAATTATAGTGAAAGTGTGTGAGATAAAGGCTCAGTTTAGTAGACAACAGGAAGCTGAATTCAGCTCTCAGGTACAAAGCTAAAAAAAACAAACCAAAACCCTAAGAGAAAACAAGAGGTGGCAGAATCAAAGGGAGACACATGACCCGAGTACAGACTCCAGAGGCCGGTGGTGCTTTTTAATCCAGGAGCTCATTTCAGGTTATGCCCCACTACGTCTGTCTCCCCTACCCCAGAAACATTTAACCCACTGGCCAGTTTCAATCAAATTGACAAATGTTTAGAGATACGATTCTACCCATGTGTTAGTGTATTGGGTTTGGGTGAGCTGGAGTTAATGTTCCCCAGAGCAGCTCTTATGGTGCTGGGCTTTGTACTGGGAGGCAGATAAGACGCCAGTGTTGTGGCTGCTGCTGAGCAGCGTTTGCACAGCACCAAGGCTGGCTTTCCAACATCTTCCCCCCCCCTAAGTGGGATGGCATGTGCAAGATCTTGGAAGGGGACACAGTCAAG
>VWZK01019060.1:73497-206327 GCA_013396935.1 Baryphthengus martii | reverse complement strand
GATGATCTTTGAGGTCCCTTCCAACCCTGACAATTCTATGATTCTATTAACTACGTCTCCTGTCTCCCTTATTTTTAACACTTGCTGTTTAAGATTCAAAATGGGTACTTCCAAACTAATTTTTGACACATCTTAATTTGCTGACTGGGAGTGAACCAAAAGACAAAATAAAGGGCATATGGCAAAACAAGACCAGAGGAAATCCTCTGTTCTACACAGCTAAGCACAGAAGAATAAACTTTACATGATCAAGGTTAGGTCCAGCTACACATACACCTATCTATAATTTGTAATTTTTGTTTTTACATATTGCTTTATAAGACAGAAACATATTAGAAAAATCACAGCAAGTGACCCATCAGATGGCAAAGTAGTGGGGCAACCTCCTTCTAATAAAAAAAAAAAAAAAATAAAAATCTTTTTATTCTGCAAGACAAGGGCTGAATTTGACATTTTATCACTGTTGCGAACAAGAAATAACAGTATCACCAAGGTAAGAAGGGACAACTTGATATTCATTTAGTTACTGTAGTTTAAGCACCCATGGTATGCAAAGGACAAACATAAAGATTTGACATGTTAGGAATATGACAGGCTCTTTAATTGTTTGACATCCAACTTAATTTCTTCGTGACAAGCCAGCCAAACACGAGCAACCAGAGCCTGAAGATACGATAATGTATCTGCAGAGTACAAGCCAGTTCTGTTGTTTGCTCTAGTATAATCTGCCAATGACACCGAGTGAAGGTTGAGATGACATCCACAAGTTGCTGCAGTCTCCTCAGTAGTCTGTCTTTTCTTCTTTCAAAAACTATCCTTTATTCTGAAACTTCCAATAATCTCCTTAAATCTCCAAATACAGTTTAAAAGTGTTTTCCTAGAGAGATGGGGAAGTGGGAGACTCTTTTGTTTATAAGTAGCATTGGTTTTGGCTGTTCACAAATGTACTGGATGAACATTACAAAATTAAATACTTAACTTTGTAAAAAAGGGCTTCTCCACCTGACAGATGCCAGGCATTATATACCCTACAGTCACATTTTAAACCACTCAAAAGGATGCCAGGAATACTGTGCAACAGTTTATGATAGTAAAAGGACATGTTATTCTACTCTGAAAAGTAGGGGAATGAAGCAAGCCAAAATGATTTGACCATCTTGGAAATCGGCTGAAACATTATGGTTCACATATCTCACCTTACAAAAGACTCAATGGAATCTTCAAACAAGTAAAAGTGTCTAAGAATTTGAGTTTAATCAAAAGAAAAACCAGTTCACCAATACTGGTTGCAGAACTGATAACTCTGAGTTGGAACTTTACATGGCTGGCTTGAAAGGGCTCTCAATGCCAACAGAGAAATCTAAGAGAGTAAACAGCCTGGGGTCTGGAAACCCAAATAATTCCAGAGGAAATGGTACCAAGGAAGGCTGAGAAGTCAAAGATAAAAATTGTCTACAAAGAAGCAGGAAGGTCATCCAGCATCATAAGCCACAATTTATGTGCCCAGGAAGAGCTAGACACAATCTAGGCCCTAACTTTCTACTACATCTCCCACTTGGTGGAGTGGAAACTCCTGTAAAAGGTATCCTAAAGAAAGCTTGAGTGTATACAGCTGTCAAACAACATAGTGTTCCATTCACCTTGAAGAGCCAACACAATCACTCTTAAAGCCTTTTCCTCTCCTTCCAGGAGGCTGGCATTACTTGGGTTGGTCAAGTAGCATTTACAACCCTTCACACACAAATAGCACCGCTCTCTAAAAGTCTTCCCAAAAATTCACATTCCCTCCCCAAAGTCACCCAGCGCATTATTTGTATGAGCAAGAAACTATCCCTTCTCCAAAATCTTCGTATTGGAGAAGCACGTCACAGCTCCTGGCAGTCTGACTACTCCTGTGCATTAGGACCCACCAAGTACTGCAATTCCTTCTTTTCCTCAGATCTACTGATCTACTGTGTAGCAATTTGCTGCAGAGGGTGTAGAGTACCAGCTCATATACATTTTCTCCCTTATCCTCATCACCTTCATGCTCTGAATGAGGGGATCTGTGGTGATTTCAATATCCTGGCATTGGTAAGATGGGCAGAAGCAGCAATGGCACTATGGAGTTGGAATTGGTTGAGTTTGTCTGGATTCCACTAGTGAAGATGACACGATGCTATCAGTGTTTAATGATGTTGGTATCATGTACATTTAGAATTTTGATACTGACACAGTGCTAGCAAGTCACTCGATAGTTGTCTATCTGGAAGCAGACTCATTCCTTTTTGGGGTCCTCTCTCCAAATTCAAACATGAGCATAATTCACTTGTTCCAATATTCACTCCTAATAAACATTTATTCTGTTAATGAGGAAGAAATAGGTACATTGGGAGGAAAGAGGAACTTGGATAAATCCATAAAACTACTTAATGGGTGGGCTCTAGCTTAGGTCTGACTACGAGCATTTTGCCCAGGAATGTAGTATGGTTCCAGATGTGATGTCTCCCTTAATACTGCAGGAGATTCATATTTTCTACTGTTCTCTCACCATCTTGGGAAACAGCTGTGGCTCACAGCTGTAGTTCTTGCTGTGAAGGTAACACACAGAGTCTGGCTGACCCTGTGGACTTCAAGCCGATAGATCATGATAAAATTACACAGTGGAACTTGCCAAAAATAGTAGGCTACAATTAGAAAAACATACAGTGCACTTCACAAAAACCTAACAGCCCAAGTTATTGTTCAAAGATACACATGGCTGCTTTACTGACCACTGATAGGATTAACACCTTTTCGCTCATGCATATTTTGCAGACATACACATCTATAGAATAAGGTTATCACAGTTATGACGTCTTCTCAGGTTTTCTCTCAATATTGAAAACTGCATGCATGCCCGTAATGTAGTGTACACTTAGATGTACGTCATCAAACACAAATTTATCCCACTGAAGAACAATACTGCAAACAAGCTTTTATCCAAACTCTCCTATGTGTCTTAACACAGAAAGCAAGAGAAGATATTTTGAGTTGCTCACATTTCTGCAGCTTTTTTTATTCAGAAGTCTTCATATGACATAGTAGTATCAGGTCCCTGTTTGACAGAATATCAAGTTGACTCATATCAAGTTAAACTCTCCTTCAGGTTAGGAACAAAATACCCTGACATGTTGCCACATAGAGTGGCAAATTCCCCGGATTATAAAACATCTGTTGAAAAGCAGTTCTCTTATCTAAGGCCCACGGGTTATGTTTCTATGCCTCTTATTCTCTTGCTTCGTCATCTGCATATACTACACGATTCTCTGCAGTTTGGTCTCTGATATCGCAGGTTGCGCTGTCCTTTCAAGCTACCCTAGCATCTCAAATTTAAATGGTATCAGAATATACATTCGCAGGTTTAACTCACTTTTCCAACAAGTCTTATTATAAGAGCAAGTGAAAGGAAGGGTAATTTCTCACAGACAGAAGCTTTTAGGAAAATACTACACACTCGGCTGCATTAAGGTTTTTAAGAGGAGGAAAGGAGACAGCCTTTTCATCTATGTTAGTGCTCTCTATTTAAGACTAGCACTTACAATGCAATCTCTCCTCTGTACAGATCTTTTGTGAACTCATGGCATGCAGCTCATTTGTCTCACGATCAAATAAAGCACGTTATGATTCGATCAGTGACAACTGCCATAAAAATAGAGCTCATACCTACATTCATTTGCTGAAAGCAGATGGCTGATTGCTTTTCTGTCCGTTTACGTTGCAGCCCTGTTCCCTTAGATCCTCTCTTTGTAGAGATTGACATGCTGGGAGGTCAGTTTTCTGACAAGGTCATCTGCCTTCAGAGTATGAAGAGAACTGCACGGAAAGTGGGTTGGGCTATATTTAGAGTTTGGTCCAACTCCATGCCAAGGTTCCCCCGCTGTCTCTCTCTTGCAGCACCGTCTCAGGTCTATTCTTGCAGATTCTCAGCCCACACAACACACGAGGAGAGGAAAGTCGCTCTGAGATACTACTGGATCGAGGTTTTTGCAATTTGCTAAAAAAGAGTGGATCAGGAGCTCGGATGAGGACTCCTTAAATCCTTCACTCTTCCAGCATTTATTTGTCTTTCAAGAGGATTTTCCCTTCTCAAGTGAATAAGGAGAGGACGTTGCCTGGGATATAGCAAAAAACCAGTCTCCTAAGGTAAGCTTGCTTTATTTTTGTATTGCCATCATAATTAGAGAGCAATTGATAATGACTTAGATCAGATATGCTTCTTTTCTACTAGACCAGTTCTGCATGTCAGCATTAAGGTTTTTTTGGATAATGAAATTCTCCATTTCAAAACATCAATTTTCATTATCACTGTCTAAAGCAAATCAGGAAAGAAAAGAACATCAGCATGTGCAAATAAGTATACCTTGTCTGATTTTACCTGTTTAAATTAATGTAAAAAGCACACAGCTATGCCCATAGACGGAAAAGTAAAACAGTTATGTGACTATGCATAATGATTACTTATA
Source organism: Baryphthengus martii (assembly GCA_013396935.1). Lineage (NCBI taxonomy): Eukaryota > Metazoa > Chordata > Aves > Coraciiformes > Momotidae > Baryphthengus > Baryphthengus martii. The sequence goes on along the minus strand of VWZK01019060.1, from coordinate 201,843 downwards.
TAGGTGTGCATTTAGTTATGCTCAGTGGTGGTTTATCCGTATTATTTTGTACAATATGAGAAAGCATGGCTTCAGGATTGCAATTTGGGGCTTTCTGCACATAGCACAGTTGAGTATTAAGAAAAAAAAGAAGAGATGAACACTTTACAGTTCCAAAGAAGTTGCTCAGCTTCAGGCAGAGTAAAGGCAGGATTAAAGACTGCATTGAATTTGGTCTCCTTTCCACTGAATGCTTTAACACTAGTCCTGCATTGCTTCTCCTTTTAAAATCACATATTGCCGAACAGTTTTCCTCAGCACCATCTTAAACTGTTGTGATTCCTAAGTGGGGGAAAAAATCTGGACAGCGTACAGCATGGCATGCCTGCCTGTAAGGGGATCCTAACACATTTCAGGTCACATGGACATTAAGATACTGTGGACTCCAACATGAGGAGATTGTTATCAAGTAAAGACACTCTGGAGCCACGGATTTAGCACTGGCACACGCACGCATAGCTTTCAGCAAGGCAAACACACAGGAATGGTAACCTGAAGAAATAGGGTAGAAAGGTCCACTTTACCCAAAGGTGCAAACACCAATCTGACAGCACCAAAAAGTTCTTCATAACAGAAACACCATGTAAAAGTCTCAGCAGAAATATCTGAGGAAAGGCAGATGGGTTCTAGATGAACAGTAAGCAAAAGGCAAAAGAGGTCATCAAGTTACTGTGAGTTCATCTAAGCCACAATGACTGGGTGAATTCCTGCTCTTAGTTCAGGTTATCACATATCTGCTGGTTAAATAATGCTATACATCAGGCTGAAAAAGCAAAAGATTACAAGGTGTCAAGTCTTACTTGCTGAAGATACTTCTCATTTTGGCTATTCTCAACTCTGCAGAAGATCCTCTCATTCTCCTTTCCTTCTGACTTTTGTGTAGTAATTTATGCTCCATGTCATGAGTGTCAAGTTTATTTTGAGGATGTAATAAACACCAGCCCTCATTTGACAGAAAATACCTTTCTAGTAGCCATAATACTCTTAACAAATAATGATGAAGGAAACATGCTGTGGAGCCAGTTTGGGCTGTGACGTGATAGTTCAGATTCATCTAGAAGGTTTTTATCACAAGAACTCAAAGGAGAGGCTGTTATGTGACGACTACTTACATCCTGCAAATGCTTTCATCAAGTTCATCAGCAAATAAAAGGATTCAGCATATAAAGGCAACTAGTGCAGCCTAAAGATTGGCAAGAACCTTTCATCAAGAGTTGTAATTATATGCTGGTAAAAAAAAGAAAAACAAATATATCTTTGTAATTTTTTAACTGGTCAGGTTATGCCTACAGTTATTGCTTAATGAATCCACTTAGTTCTTGTGATGCTGTGGCACTATTCTCCACTTCTGTGTGGGAAGATGTTTCCCCATCGATGTTAAAGACATTGCAGGAGTGGGAGGTGGCTTAAAATAAAGCAGTATGAGTGTGACTCTAGCCTACAAATACAGCGTTCACAGACCACACGGCAGAGGGGCGGGAGCGCTGCTGCATCCCACTGGCAGCCAGGGACTGGCCTGTTTTGCAAGAAGGGTCATGACTTCACCCCCACAGGAGCTGAGCCTAAAAGGTCTCTGTCATCCAAACCAATGGGAAGTTTGTTGGCATACAGATGGCAGGGTGACAGCAATGGAAAAGGGTAGCACTGCTGATGATAAATATGAGCATGGCATTAGTGGAAGAGGTTACGGAGAAGCAGATCTGAGTGAACAGGCCTCATGTCTTAACACAGAGAAACCTAAATCTGCATCTAACCTCTTTCTGGTTGGGGTCAATCCTTCTTGGCAAGATCCTCCTCCGTCTATTCTCTCTCTCACAGTATAAATTTCCAGCACCAGCATAAGCTGACTTCATCTTGCTAAGTCAAGACCTCCATTGGTAATGATGTGCCCATTGTAGTGGAGACCACTACAGAAGGGAAAAAAAATTTAAAAAAAAATTAAAAAAAATAAAAGGAGGAAGAGATCTTTATTTCCTCCCTTAATGCAGAAAAGAAAGACCGAAACCCTTTGCTTCTATTAGCGGGGCTCAGGTGTGGCTGAAATCCACTTTTCACCTGGAGGTGGGAGGGCATGGCTATACGCGTTCTCTAACTTCCTGCCTGAGGTTGTGGATGATGAGGAAGATGAGGCTCAGCTGATGACATATGCCGCCAGCTGGCCAGGCAAAGCTCCAAGAGGACATTCACAAACTCCTGCCATTGGCACTGTCACCCTCAGCTGACAGATGTAAGCAAGGCCAGAGCCAGATGGCTAAATCCAAACAGTACCAGAGGGATGAGTAAGTCCTACCAGCAGTCAGATCCCTACTACAGCTCACTGTATTTATGTTCCTTCTTGGGGGCTTTCTCCAAACAACAAATAGCGTTGGGATTTTCCTACCTCCCTGCTATCCCTCAGACAAACTGGACTGATGGAAAAAAGCTGGAGTTTTGAGGGGAGTCAAAGCGTACCTCAACTCATCCTCAAACAGGTACCTTCAGCAATAGGCCCTGTCAGATACTACAGCACCACTGGCACGTGGCTCTGTAGTCAGCCAGTGGGACCTACGACTCACCATCACACCATCATTGCATAGCTGGTGCTGCAGTCAAATTTCAGGCAGGGTCACCCAAACAACGGATGGAAGAGACTGTGAGAAGGGTGAAGGTGGCACCTAGAGAGTCAATCCGAGAGTATTTGGGTACAGTTCTCTACATGTATGCTCTCATGAGGAGGTAACATAATATTTGATATGAAAACACCAGAGGAATTCCTGCATAGAAATTCTCTTTCAAAATCTTTCATGACTGTTGTCACAAATGTAACTTTCCAGGAAAAAAGTGACAGAGGATGATGTGCAAATATGTGCTGTATAGGAAAGACGGATACTCATGCACACTAAAAAATCACAAAGCTATAGTTAAGCAAGCAGTTAATTTTAGTCATTCTGCTAAAGAATATTTTCCCTTGATACTGGTGACAGAAGGGGAAGGAAATCAAAGTTCATACTCACAACAAACCACAGAGTGTTGTCTGACCTGCTTTCACAAATCCATCTTCAAAAATAAGAGGAAAAAAAACAACAGAACTTTTCCATACGGTCCTCTGATGCCTTTTGCTCTCTGTGTACCAGAGGTATAGTCCTATCTTGTTGCAGAAAACAGTCTGCTCTGAGGTGATGAACAGCCTCAGCATGCTGCATTTCCTTTCAGTCTGATGCAGTGTTGGGGCTAATGGAAAGATGTCCAACACTGATTTTCACATTCTATGCTCACATCTAAGCAGAATAAAGCACAGGGAAAAAAAAAAAAAAAAATCAATCTACTTGAAGATCTAGGTATCCTACAGGCCTCTAGTACCATGTTGTTTTGCAGCTGCATTTGCCAGCTCCAAATTGGTGAAAACTGCAGGGAGATCACCTTACTTCAGTGATTATTCAGGACTGGTACAAAACCCATTCATAGAACCACAGAATGTTAGACCTCTTGAGATCATCGAGTCCAACCCCCTTGCCAAAGCAGGATCACCTAGGGCGGGTCACACGGGGACATATCCAGGTGGGTTTTAAAAGTCTCCGGAGAAGGAGATTCCACAGCCTCTCTGGGCAGCCTGTTCCATGGCTCTTGTCACCCTCACAGTACAGAAGTTTTTCCTCGTGTTGAGATGGAACTTCCTGTGTTTCAGTTTGTTCCCATTGCCCCCTGTGCTGTGCACAGCCTCCACATAAAAACAGGAACCGGGGGTCCTCTCAGTGCAGGAAAAGGGGAGGCAGAAGAAGCAGCCGCACCTGACCTCAGACACTGACTGCTGGTGTGACTGAGGACATAGAGGATGCAGCCTGCTTTTCCCTAGTCACACCTCCATCTCTCTTGCAGTCACGCAAACGCACACGCGTATGTACGCAGCAGTGTACAGAAGAATGACAAAGTTGCACAAGGTGGAGACTCACTCTCTATCCATTAACAGCAAAACATACACAGTATTTTAGGCTAAGATGAAGCATCTCCTTTGAAAAATGCGTTTGCTTTATATGTATTTTCAGTTTGGCCAAATGTAACAGAGAGTAACTATGACAGCATCGCCTAAAAATGATGATGAGAATGATATTAAACAACTGAAAGTAGTTTACCTGGAATGTTATAAAACAGCATGCAGAGATATGAGACAGCATGTACATTCCCAGAGCAGTGGTGGTTATCTGTACTTGAAAACATGCTTCCAAAAGTATTGAAAAATTGAGGACATACAGTCAGCCACCTGCACAGACTGTTTTCTCATTTTCATAGAGCTGTTCCCAACTCCAAGTTTAGTGACAGCTACAGAAGTTTAAGCTGAAAACAGAGTGCTCCAGTGGGGCGCACATTTCTTACAGCAGTGATGGAGGTACTCAGCATGCTCACAGAAAGACCTTTGCTGTCTCAGGGGAGCTCAGCAGGAACTGGGAGCCTGGGAAAGCCACGATTGTGTTTTGCTGAAGTGGTTTCTCTATGAATGCTATCCACGGCTTTCTATTGCTCTGTGGCATCGGCCAAGGAAAAGTATTATATGCAAGGCTAGATCGTACCAGGACATTTCATCTGGAGATGAAGGTGATTAACTTTAAAACAATTCCCAATGGAAATCCCACCTGTACAACGTAGCAGTGTCATGCAGGGGGAAATAGTTCAAAATGGGCTTATACAAAACTGTAACGTAAATTTATTATTTTCCATTACGTAAGCCTGAACTCTTTCAATCGAAGTAAATTCATAGTGATCACTGCTGAGGCTAAAACACCACAGAAAGTAATCTAATAACACTGTATTCTTGTCTCAAACATCAGAGGGTGAAAGTGCATATGCACAGCTGCAAAACTGTAAATTACAACTCTACATAAAATGAAACTTTGACTAAATGCAGTCCTGTTAAAACAAATCCTTGGAGGTGAACTTCTCAATTTTTCACTCATAACCAGCTTTTTAGTATACCAACCTGTTCCTCAGGCATTCACTTGAACAGGAGAATTGTCCAACCTCTAGCGTACATTAAAAAATATCAGCATTGACAACACAGTTGTGTTTAGCACAGTATTCATGCAATTTTCTTAACTACTAATAATACTGCATAAGAATACAAGAACAAAGGATAAAAAGAATGTAAAATACTCCCCAAATGAATGACAAATGTTTTAGATACTCTCCCTAAAGAGAGGATTTAAAAACCATGTGCAGAATATAATGAAAAATTGGCATTTGACATCAAGTCTTGTCTGTCTTCAAGAGTACTCAACTTAGAAAATGAGTGGCAGCCAATTTTCTTGTTTCTATGTCTTATTCCGCTAACATAATAGTTAGAGATGTCATCTACCTCTACTTGATGCATACCATCATTATGTCCACTCACACAACACCTGCCTAAAAGAGTGGGAAGAGCCTAAAAGAGTGGGAAGAGCCTAAAAGAGTGGGAAGACAAGGAAATCCCACTTGGGAAGAAAGTGGGGCAGTACAGAATGACCTTGTCAGTATAGAGAGTTACGAGAAAAAGGAAGGGTTGAAATGATGCATCAGGACCGGTGTGCTCGAGCACATGCTGTTGCTGTGCAGTTCGTCTCACACAGCCAAGGCCATGGGCTGCGTGTTCCCCACTGTACGTTCACCCGCTGACCAGCACCAGCCCACTTAGAAGGCGAGATAGCTCAGGTTGTGATGAAGTTTCTCGACATAAACAAGAGATTGTCACACCAAGTATGACACTGTATGACCTCTCAATTCCTTGGCAACAGGAAACCTGAGATTCTTGAAGGACGGAAAGGAGAGCATTCACTCCCCCTCACGCCAGCTTTCATCTGACCTCCAGCTGTCTGATGTAGACAACACGCAGTCTAATTATAGGTTTATTGAGTCTTCCCAGAGACTGTCCCCTTACGTGGGCAAAGAATATCATGAGAGTCTTTCAGAGCACAGATTGTCCTTCATTTTAAACTCTTCTGCCCCACCACAAATGTGTAACGCAGGTTCCCCATCAAGCTTGCTCCTCACCAGTGAAACAAAAGGAAGAAATGCCAGGTTTTATCAAGCAACACAGAGCATGGAGTGACCACGGGAGAAGGCACAGCTAGCTTCTTCTCTACTGTCCTTTCCCATGGCATGTCACTTAAAAAGAGCTGTTAACACTGAAGTCATTTTTACTATTGAAAGTACAAAGCTACGGTATGTGCTGAGCAGTTTCGTACTTTACAATTGTTGAGGATTTTGCTGGTTTTGGCTGGGGGAGAGTTAATTTTCTACATGTATGAGTTGATAACCTGTGTTTTCTTTGCACTTTGTGTACATATCCACTACACATGGCCAGAAGAGGGAATCCTAAAGGATTTATTTGGATGGAATTCAGGTGCATATACGTATTTTGTTATATTAGAGAGCTTGGGAGTACACATTTCTACATCTGATAGGGATTGCTTAGCCTTTAGCAAATAACTAGCACTTCTTCCACCCCAGTTTGTCTTACTGCAGAAATATCCCTTAATGGCGTGTTTTGAAGCCCAAATAACATACATAAAAGTGCTATGGGATTCTTGAAGAAAGTGCTATTGTAGAATAAAATTATACTCAAACAGAAAGGACATGAAGTCCCTTTACAGAATCACACAATATCTTCGGTTGGAAGAGACCTTCAAGATAACCCAGTTCAACTCTTGATCCAACACTGCATGTTCGCCACTAAATCGTGTCCCTGAGCACCAAGTCCACATACCATTTAAATATCTCCAAGGATAATGATTCCATCACTGCCCTGGGCAGACTATTCCAATGTTTGATAACGTTCAGTGAAGAAATCTTTCCTAATATCCAGTCTAAACCTCCGCTGGCACAGCTTGCATCTATTTCCTCTAGTCCTATCACTCTTTTTCAAGGGTTCTTTAACCCCTGAAAAAGTATCAGTGTTTAATTTAGGTTTTTTTGGGAATACAAACCAGTTGCATTCAGACCATTAAGATGAAAAACAAACTTCTGGCTCATTTTGTCAGAGAGGTACAGCTCAGTGGGATTCCTTTTAGTCTGGAGTTACAATTCTCCAGTCTCCGTATTGAGAGCCACAATCAAAGACTTCTTTGTTGTGCCTTTGCTATTCAGCAGCTTCTAGGAGAGTGTCCTGACATGAAGCAAGAGAATGATAAGGGTTAGCCTTATCCAAACGGTTTCACTACTGCATTCAGCTCGAGGACAAACTGATGACAGACTATGTAAAGCCAGGGTCAGAATATAAAAGTTATGGGAGAGACAGAAGCAGTACTTTATCTAGGCTCTGAAGTCTCAACTCTGGAGACAGACTCCTAAGGCAGATGTCCTCTGGTATCCCATATGAATTCACACACCATGAATTCTTCATTCAAGATCCTGTTGGAAAACACAGTCTTCTCCTGCTTGATTTACTGCAGAGCTGCTGATAAGGAAACGTGGCTGTAGCAGAACGCTACCCGCAGCATAGCACAGATGAGATAGGCAAGCACATCTGTGGAGGGGAGATCGGTGTCTTAGTCAAAGTTACAGAAAACAGCAATTGTGAAAAAGTCCAAGTCTTACAATATGGAAAACAGCACATAGCTCTCAAATCAAAGATACTCTGTCTCTGTCTTTGGCAGCAGAAAGATTGGCTATACACAGTTAACAGTGTCAAACAGAGCCTAGCACAGCAATAAAGCTATGTACTGTCATAGTAATTTTATCCTTTTGTTTATTTTTTTTAAAGTGAACTAATTACTTAGCTCAGCAATGGTCAGAACTGGAAAGCTGCACAAGGACTATAATGAAGGTAAAACCCTGGGGAACAATTCTGATTATAGTGGAGGTTTCAGCTGACTACATTTTAATTAATCGGAGTAGTACAGCACTTGGAATTCCCAGGTATCCCATTTCAACCTGCAGACTAACATGACCTGGTTTAGTGCATATTTTAACATTGTTCTAATAAATTCTTCAACAGTTCTTTTAAATCTCAGAGGTAATCTAATTTCTCTTTTAATTTTTATTATGGAGGCTTTCCATAGTATTTTCAACTATAAATCACTAAAACGATGTGGCTGTGGAATGCCAGAAACAGACTCAGAAACCAAATATCTCTTCAATACTTCTATTAATTAAAAGCACAGCACATTTTCTAGTGAAAAAGTAAGTTTTTTTCACATCAAAAAAGCTATTTTAATTTAAAATAGGTCTCTATTAGAATAAAGAAAAGCCACAGTAGCATTCGGTTAATAACCTCAGCATTAAGCCAGCATAATAATATTATAGATCATCCAATATAGGATGAACATATAAGTTGTCAACAACAAGAGAAAAGCAGGATGTTAGAGGTTCAACACACGGTGCAGTGTATTATTTGTATAATCCAGGCTGAAAGCCATGCTTAAAGACAGACAAAATATGTGTAGAAATATGAGGCAAATAAAGAACCAGATTCCAAAATAAGAAAGTTTTGAGCTAATACATTTTAAGACTCAGCAAAGATGATGTAATTTATATGTTTAAACTCATAAAGCATGTACATGTTCCTTTGCATTTTTATCTGCATCCTGAATTCACCAGTGTTTTGCTACTGTATGGAAGAAAGTATGTCAAACTGCCCAGGACTCTCCCAGTTTCTACTGAGACACTGCAGTCCCCACCATCAGCTAAATGTGACCTGCGGAGGTGGCTGTACACTGCTCCTATTCAGTAGAGTAGTAGATACTGAATATTCCCCCATGAGGGATATAAAAAAAATGGAAAAAGATCCAGACATTAAGAAAGAACCAGGGGAAAAAACTGAAGACAGTCATTAAGCAGAGAGGGCTAAACCCAAGCAAAGGGCAGAGCACATGACTGAAGCTAGTGCCAGTGATGGCAGCAAAAGGGATGAGGACAACAGGAGTGGAGCTCCAGCTCTGAGCCAAGTACATGTCTCCATGTCGATCGTGTAAAAAATGCTTCATTTTCAACAAAAACCAAGCCTCTCATTGTCTCAACGGTTTGAGCTGCTGCACCACCTGCTCAGTGTCCAGGAGGTCATGGAGTTGTTCCTTGGTCCCTGCATGGGGTCCCTGCATGATAAAGTGGGTGACTCCTGCTGTCTCAAGGCACTGTTAGTTACGCACTTGTAGAACCATATTTGCTCCTAGCAGCTAAGGCACTTTCATTGCCTAAATTATTTGAGAAGATAGGCACCATAATTATGACTTTTCCCCTATGGAAGAAAAGGCAGGGGGCAAGAAAGAACAAGTACCTTTACATGGTTTCTCATCCCAATGTATCCATAAAGCTGCCAAAACCCAACCCAAAATAAAATAAAATACCAATTAGATTAGTTCTCCAGGGTGACACTGTTCTGTGTAGGATAAAAAAAGCGTAGCTCACTTCTGTGTGGAAGCAATGAAGCAAATGTGACTTAAGAGAATGATAATGGATTTCCTTTGACAATGGAACAGTACAGACCTAAACTCAAATCTCTGGCAAGGCATCTAGTTCAGCAATCGCTAATTTCCTTCAGTTTCTGCTAATCTAACAGTACTACAGATACTCTGTTTTACAGCTGTTATCACCACAAATATTACAGGAATAATTCGCTACACTAAACAATCACAGAATCGGATAAGGGCAAAGGCATTCTCTGGAGCATGTGAAATTACTCCAGGCTGGAACCCAGCCATTCATGCCTAGCAGTAATTGTTTGTGAAACCAACACTTCAGTTTGGACTGAAAACCTCAAAGAGGAAAAAACATCAAATTATTGCCACAGACCCAAGGCGCAAAACCTGATTTTTTTTTTGATTTGGAGAGGCAGTTTCTGAACGGATTAGCAAGCCCAAAGCATCTTTTTTTAATTCATATTTTTTTCATGCTGAGCAACCAACTGAGTATTTTGTGCACATTTCAGAAGAGCTCGAGTGATGTACTTAACACCCGCTGGGTACACCGTCACTTACACCGTGTTCAAACCAGAAGGAAAGGAACAGCTGCTATTGCTCTCCCTGCCTCAGGTTAAGCACCAGGAGTTGGGAAGCCCCCACCAGGAGCGTGTGAAAGCACCAGCGCTCACATGCCACAGCCTCCAGTGATCTAGAATTCCCCTCCTAATGCTCCATTCTTCACTCATGCCTTGTCTTTTAACTGCATCCAAGGATGAGCAAAGGTAAATATCGCGGTGTGCTTTACCTGCAAGCTTCAAAGCTGCAAGCTTGGGCAGATCCCAGTCAGGATCTCTGAAGGGAGCCCTAAAAAGCTAGAGCCTACAAAGCCTTATCACTTCACGGCTCTAAATGATACTCTGCCTCCTAACCGAGCTCCTCGACAGTATCAAGAACGACTAAGGTCCTAGGATACTTCTACACAGTAGTCATTAAGAGAGTGAAGATAAAGGAGGTTGGGAGGTTTAAGTATGCTGCCATCTGGCCTAGGGGATCTTGACAGAAGTAAGGTTTGCTCAGCTTCCCTTAAGCTTAGAGCCCAGGAAACGTACTTTGGCTGGAAGCTTGCTCTAAAAACGTGTGTTGCAGGCAAATGCAGGGATGTGCTAAAAATCACCCACCTCTAGAGAGTGGCTGAATGCAGGGAGACAGGCAGCATTATTTCTGAAAATGGGGAGGGAAAGCTTCTTCTGGGCAGAGAATGTCTTTTACTCTTGCAACAGCAAAGGTACCAGGGCACCAGTACAGGTCCAGTACACAGCTCTGGTGCTTTGTGAATATGTGTAATTATAACAAAGATGCCCCTGACTCCAAACTGTATGTATCATGAGGACTCCTGTCCCAAAGAGGAAAGTGACAAAAGAAAATACTGTCTTAGTGCAAGCATTGGTTTTACTGGGTTTGTTTTGTTGTGGGTTGTTTTTTGTTTCTTTTCTTTTTTTTTCTTCAAACTAGAGAATCTGTACAACTCCTCCATAAATTGATCACGCAAGTGTTGGGAGTGGGCTGTGCACTTGAAACAACCAAATTGCAAGCACGTCTACCAAGTGAACCCTTGCAGGGATGAGGGGGAAACTACATGTGCAAGAATCTTCAAGCTGCCTACACATGCAGCAGCTGCCTCCTGCACCATCACTAGAAAAATCCGGGTGGGGAGGAAACACATCTCAGACAAAGCAAAGCATTTTTGGATAGGCTCAGACAGTTTCTGGTCTATTTTAACACCACCTAAGATTAGTGGAAATCTGGTGGAGGACAATAATTTTTGTCTACACCATGTGAGGAGCTTCATTGCACAGACTCAACCTTGGCGGGATAGTAATACACAAGGTACAAGAGAGGTAGGTAAAAAGTCTCCAATCTGTGTTCAACACAGGAAGCATTCAAGAAATCGAACAATTCTCTTTTTAACCTCCAAATTCAAAATAGGAAACAGAAGTCACTGCAGAGGATTTTAATACACAAACCAGCCGCAGTTCTGGTTCGTTGCTCAAGACTGCTGCTAGTATGTACTTCAGAAAGCTCACAGTATCCTTGTACTCTGCTATACCAGTAGGAAACAAAGTTCTCCTGCTGTATTCCTGTGTTGAATTACGGGGGTCATTTTTCAAAGAGAGTTTTGAAGTGTACAGAGGTAAGAGTTGGACACGATCAGAAGTCCATAGATCTGTCTGCTGCATTCAATAGTCAACTACAAGGTGTGAACAACTTGCCTGTAGAATTAAACAGAAGTCGATTTGAATCTATCTCAGATGGTTCATCTCATCAATTTCTCTCAGGAGGCCCAAATCAGGCAGCTGCTCCTCTTCACTAGGAGTGCTTGCCATGGCATCCCAACAGATTAGGCTCCATTCCCCATGAAGCTGTACATTATTAATCTTATCTGAAGCAGACAGTGCTGACGCTCAGCTTCCTCGGTGTCTGGAAGAATACCAGCTGTCTCCAGTTCAGCCCGAGTAAATGGAGAGAATGTGTGCATGTATCAAAAGGAAATTTTTCTTAAAATTTTGCAGGATTCAGAATCCTTCCCCTCTTTTCCCTATGCATTATCACCGTAACTACCTAGGATTCATACCACACTCCATCCCTCTGCACGCTCAGGTGCAACAGCCTCCTTTTTATATCTTCTGCTTACGAGATAACTGTGTCACTTCCTCTCAGACAAGGCCCCAACAGCCCACCCATTTGTGGTTTGTTTTTTTTTATTTAGTGGATTATATCTCAAGAATATCTTTGTCAGAACAACAGAAGGAGATGCCCAGATTTTGCAGCCAGTGGCAGATATGCCAGCACATCTCCCAAAGCATGGGAACGAACACTGTAAAGAAAATTACAGTACTCAACAATTCCTTAGCATTTACCTCTTGGAGGTCCCTCATGGGATTGATTCTAAGGCTCAACAATCTCTATGGTCCTTTATTTTTATCAGCATTGGAGCATTACAACCAACAGGAACCACACATGTTGCTGGTGGCGTAAACAGAAAAGTTCCTTTCTACTGAAAGGCAACGAAGCTGAGGAAGAACTTTTAACCTTGAACTCAAGAAGTGGTCCGTGAGGGATACTGGATAAGACTTGTATTCATCAGTCCTTCTTAAAAGTGGTCATAATCAACTGGATACCAAATCACACAAAATCCAGGAAAAAAATGGATCTTTACTGAGCTACAGTCCTTTCAAAGCCTCTAACAACCACGAAGATGTTTTAATGGTTGTGTAGACATGGCACAGCCTGGTGCAACACAAATACGTGGCTTGGCAGGTAGATAAGGTCTTAAAAATAGAACTAAGCACTGTAGCTAATTCTGCATCAGAAATTTGTGTCTTGGACCAACTGTGCCTTTCAGGATGCAATCCAGCAGTCAGTTTGTTTATGAACAGTCACATCAAGGCATACACATCTTGCATATCCCATTCCCTCAAAAAAAAAATACCCAGGGGATATCTACCGTGGCAACATTTTCTATGAGGAAAGGGCTACTTTAAAAACATTTCACTCCAAGGTAAAATGATTTCCAAACAGTTTTTGACCCCTTAATTCAGGGACCAAGACTTTGCTAGCAAGTGGGAAATGTTACAGTCAAACTGATGAAAGATCATTCAAGCAATCTTAATGGCTCACATGCTAGCATTTTTACTGTAGAAACTTACACATCATGTTCAGGTCTAATAAATCCACATTATTTGTTATGGAAAATGCACTACTACTGCTACTCCTCACTATTTTCCATAGGTTTCCAGCACTAATAAAATCAGATTTGTGTCATTAATCTCTGTAATGAATGACTGACTACCAGTAAGGGTGCAGTAGGTAATGATTAAAGCAACAGAAATGCCCCATAATACAGATGTTACTGCCTTTGTGTGGGGAGGCGCTGTGTGGTGAGTTGTCGTCATTTAGGCCCAGTTGGCAACTGAGAAGTGGCCACTCGCTCACTTCTCCCCTCATCCTCCCTAGTGGGATGGGGAGGAGAAACAGAAGAAAATGGTAAAAACTGATGAGTTAAGGACAGTTTAACAGGATGACACAAGGAGAGAAGAAATAATTACAACAATAATGCGAATAAAAGAATATACGAAGGAAGTGATGCACAATGTAAACTCCACACCACCCATAACCCGATGATCAGCCCATTCCAAGCTGCAATATCTTCTCCTACCCAGACAATTTATATACTCAGCATGATATCATATGGTATGGAATATCCCCTTGGCTAGTTTGGGTCAGCTATCCTGCCTGTGTCCCCTCCCAATTTCTTGTGAGAATTAACTCTATCCCAGCCAAACCCAGGACACAAGCAAATATTAACTTCAAAGATCCAGCTCATTTTACACAGGTGGGCTTTCCTATTAAAGTTGAATTTGGAGCATGTCAATATAATAACATGATCCCACAATTATTATTTTTCCTCTTAAATTGGTAATTATAAAGAAACACCATGGCTGAATAGTATAGTAGTATTACTCTCATCCACTTACATCCTCAGAACAAGATTACATTGTTAGGTTTATTTTCTAAAGCTTGTTTATGAAAAAGAAAGTTATCTGTTCTCTCAGGTACTATTTAGAAAGTAAAATTTCTTCACAGAAAGAGTTGTTAAGCATTGAAACACGCTGCTCAGGGAGGTGGTGGAGTCACCATCCCTGAAGATACAGATGAGGTGCTTAGAACATGGTTTAGTGGTGGGATTGGCAGTGTTAACGGATGGTCTCGATGATCTTAAAGGTCTTTTCCAACCAAGATGATTCTATGATTAGTAGACTAAGCTGTTTACCTCCTCAAGCACTGTGCTTTTCACATTGCCATATTTACCACACAGCTTCAAGCATAGCAAATAAAAACTGTCTTAAGTCTGTCCTTGCCTCAGAGCTGTTTTTAGGCCTCGTGGAGTAGGCTTTTGTAGTTTTGTAGCATGAAGGCCCAGGCTTAATCCCGAGTATAAAGTACTTGGAAAAAAAAATAAAATTTCCAAGCAGAAGGCTGAAACATTATACATTCATACCCAAATTCCACAAGGCAAACCTATTAATATATATTTACTAGCAAGTATATATGAGGGTGTTTGTTTATTATCGTGGCAAAGGGAGACTGGATAAGCATGTGTATCTCATCAAATTAGCTACAGCCTATAGGCTTCCCCACACTCGTATCTGAATTTGACCCTTAAGAGTCATCTGTGTGTTTCTATTGAGATACACTCACTAAGCCTTCATCACAAGGCACTGACAATCAGTTTCCTCCATTACCTGATTTCCAGTTAACCAGTGGTCTTAAGAGTCTGGTGTTTCACATGCTAACAGAAGGTTGGAGCCAAGACCTGTCTGTTTATACAGGACGGAAAGCAATTTCATTATACACTAATAGAGTTTGATTTCAATTACTTTTTTTTTTTTTTTTGGTCCAAACAAAAGCACAAGGGGAGTACAATAAAAAAAAAAGCCAAAATAAAACCCCCAAAAAACTTGTCTGTTGAAAGAACATTACAGTCACATTACTCATGTTAAAAATGCCGATAAAAGAGTTCAGAATTGCTGCCAAGGTTATTGTCATCCTGAATACGCATTGGCTGTTCAGACACTGGTCACAAGATTTAAAGAACAAACCAACATTTAGTTTTGTATAGGTCTGTTATTTCATGTAAAACTAAACAAGTTGTTTGGGTTTTTTGTTGTTTTGTTAAAACCAACCACTGTTCAGTATGTGTTTAGAAGAATACAGATCTTTCAGAGGTCTTTCAATCAATCACAGCAATTTGTAAAACCATTTCAAAAATAAATATTTAGAGGTCATGTAAGCAACGAACTCAAAGAATGGCTTAGATCCAGGCATTGTGCAGAATGGATGATGTGATCCTCCAGACATTTTTCTGCCCATATGGTGCCATCAGAGAATTTTGGGGTTTATTTTTAAACAACGTGACAAAAAGTAAGGAGGGAAACAAAGAGATGTATGAGGAACTGAGAGCTGTGAAATGAGACAGGGGTAATGCAAGAGGAGTCATATCCCACCACTCAAACATGACCCAGCAGAAGGGAAGAAATGAGATAAAAAAGGTCAGAGCAGCAGTGGTGGCCAGGTCTTTTCTTGGAAAGAGCTTAAGACTGGAATTAAAAAAAACAAACAAACAACAATCACCCCACTTCTCCTCAGTCATTGGCTACTCTCTGCACTCTCTTCCTCTCACTAGTTTGGATAACATTTTTCCTCAACAACCTTTTATAATTGCCCACTTGGACCCTGAGGTGCTTGAGGAAACTGCTGAGGGCTCAGCTAAAATCTCAGCTGGTAAAATACTCTGCTCCTCTAATTAACTTTCCTTGATCAAAGAATCTCCTGGGCATCAAAGAAAAGGGGAAGAAGAAACAACACCTCACTGCTGAGAAATTATGGCCCATTTCAGATCACAGGACAACTCTTTAGAAAAGTGCTGCCCCTACTTTAGTTCAGCAAGAACACAAGAGACTGAGGTACTTTCTTATGATTTTGACCGCCATGCAAAAGACCTTCTTCCCCAGCCTCACCACCAACCATGCCAGGTCTCTGTAGCAATTTGCAGCAATATACTTCATTGGGCTACTCTATTAAATTAGTTGCAGATGCTTCTGTAGTAAATCTTTCCTTAGTCGTGTGCTTCAAAAAAAATGAACTGGAAAAGTCTGCTTCATAGACTTGGTATCAGCCACAAAAAAAATGCCTGAAACTGAAGTCAAGCACAAAGGCCCTGGAGAATTCTGGAGCACCACTGTCACATCCCGATTTTCCAATTTCATCCACTCAATTGAAAGGATGTTTAAAACCAACATTTCTGGGGACAAAGAAAATTGCATTTCATTCTTCTCTCATTATTGAAGTGTGGCTGAAATCATCTGTTCTCAGAACAGCCAAAAATAAATAAATGCTAGTACACGTAGGGAAATCTTAGCCTCAGAAGTGGAATTTCTCACAAGAACATTTAAGCGGCTGAAGATGTGGGAAGGGACACTATTACTTGCTTTCAGCTAGAGCAGTTGCTAACATGATTATATGGGCTCCCTTTAAAGTCCACTTGCACAAAAGGTGGAGAGCCTTTAGCAGGGAGTAAATAGTAGAGTGAGTTATCACCACACCCATAAATCTCTCTTTGTAGGACTACTGCATACCTGAATATCGTCCATGAACGCAGGCCCTGTGCTTAAGGGGAAAGCCATCTAAGGCCCTCCTATAAAATCAAGCTCTGTTTCAGATCGAGAGAACCATTTCTTACAGTATGACACGGGCCATCACGCTGGAAGTCCATCTGCTTCTGGGAAATGCCATTGCACTTTCACTCCTGACTCTTCTTTCTCAGGTTTACCTCTGTAGCTGAAAAGCTTGTTTGGTGCTCCAACTCATCTATACTGTGAGTTAAATATTAAAACCTTAGCACTTCATTTTGGGTTTAAGGCTGAAATTGAGAATCTCTTACAATCCATGATGCTCAAGCTACAGTTTAAAACTATAAATTGCAGCCTTTTCCCCAGTACCTTTTGTATTTCTAATAAAAAAAAAAAAGAGATACAACTAAACTTGTCAGAAAAAAAGCCTTCTATACAAGTAGAGTGAGACTTCAGAGGACAGCCACAAACAGATATGCCAAAGCACAGAACAATAAGATAATTTTCCTCAAATCACGCACCAAGTTAACGGCAAAGCTGGGAACAGCATGCAAATCTCATGGACGTGGTAAAACATCCATAAGCCCATGTGTGGCTTTTCTGCTTATTTATTGTACGTGTCTCTGCATCTACTTATTTTTCATATGCTGATTATGCAAGACTGAATGATGTTTTTCCCACACTTGGGAAGAGTTAACATGTAACTGCTCGTTATTTTAACGGAGCGAGTTACCACCAGAGTGGGAATCATATCTTTGAATAATCTTACTTCAAATAAAATCCCAAGCCTTTATACTTGCTGTTACTATATTTCTTTCACGGTTACTAGCAATATGACCATATTTCTTCTATTTTTGAACACTCCTTGTGGTTAAATACGATAAAGCTCTCTCCCACCATACTACTCGTAAGATAGCCTCTCCAAGTGCCCACTACGCTGAACTCCACAAGGATAAGTTTGAGTGACAAATTAGACTCACAAAACCGGAAAAAGAAAGCCAGGAACATCCTCTATAGTGTCAGCGGCACACAGGCAGGGAAGCCCAAATGGGCAGGGAAGGAGAAGCTGCTGTACTCCACCTGCTCACTGTCTTGCACGTGCAAGATCCCTGTTTCTCAGGACAGTGTCAGAGACTCCTTGTCCCACACAGAGCCCACGATGTGGTTTCCACTGCCCATCTCCTTTGCCTTGCTCTGCTTCTTAGCGAAACGGGTCTTAGATATGATGACGACAGTATCCGTGTGCATAGTCTACGCCTGTGTGCTGATGCCAGTGATTTTGTTTCAGTCGTTACACCAAGGTTTGACAAAGCACTGGAGAAAGCAAATTCTTGCAAGTTCTTACAAGTTCTGTGAAAATAGGCAGGGAGGCAACTCTACAATTATCCTTTCCCCTCGCAGAAGGTGAGGCTGACGTGCAGAGAAAGGGAAAAATCTCAGCAAATTCCTCAGCCATGGGAAAAGATTCAGCTGAGACTCACAGTCAACCACTGGATACAAATTTATAGCAAAGTCGACGCGTTACCCCAGTGCTCAGAAAGCTACTCATCTGTCTAGGCAGGGACTGTAAAACATAGTCAATTTGAATGATTTATTCCATTCTTTCGTCTAAGAAATCTTTCCCAGCACTGGAACAGGTGGGACCAAATTGGTGGGTGACATACATGTTTGCTAGCATAGGAAGGATCTTTCTAAAAGAAGACTTTGTATTTTACCAAAAAAAAAAAAAAAAGCCAATGGTAGGGTGTGACAAGGAATCCTGTTTGTTTCTAAGTTTGTCTTTTCAAACACTTTTCATGCATCCACTTTCAAATACAGAAAAGTATCCATTCTGAAATAAGCAGCAGAGTAGAGTGAACACATGTATTTTTGGATAGCTGAGTTTATTTTCTCACGGTCTGTATATCAAAGCATAGATATCTATCTTTTTAAGTATTTTGATCATACAACCCCAACCAACACTGGTTGTGACTGCTTAAGTAAGGGGGAAGACTGACTCCCACTATAATCCCAATTCGAGTCCTGCCCCTTAGTTGCCTGTGCCCAGTGCAGCTGCAACAAACCAACCTGGCAACGACCCATTACTCATGCTGTTTACCACTAAACCTTGATCCAAGGCAGAGCAAACACAAGCCACTGACCTGGCAGATCTGCAGGCACTTGTGGGAAGCAGGCAGTGACCTTTTCAGCCAGCGAAAACTACAACAGGAAGACAGCACTTGAACAAACCATATCATGTGATAGAAAACTTCCCCATTGGCATAATAACGAAAGGGGAAACTATTTCCTACCAGTAGTTTACTATATGAAGATCAGGCTGAGCTCAGTACAAAAGGACGCATGAACTTTCAGGCTAAAACAGTTGTGACAGACCACACAACATGCACACTCTTCCATCTTCCGAGGAGTTCAGACCTGGCCAGGCAGATATCACACTGCCCGCCGCACCAGTACTCCTTTGAGAGCAAGGTATTTAACAACAACGACGGCCTTTGGGATACAGGCAGCACATTAGAGAGGATCAGAGACTTGGACACACCGTTCTGGTGCCCAGAGGGTCTCATCTCTTCCCATCTTGACCCTCCCAGAAATTGAACAGACAGAATGGCAGAGAGGTTGTGGACTCTCTACAGCTCTGTCCACTTACCTTAAGCGTATCAAATCTTGCTACCTAATACCACCACTCTGCCTCCATCCCACGGATAGCTTCCTTTCTTTTCCCTCATGAAACTCTGAATGCTGTTTTCTACAAGTAGAAATTATTAGTATCAACAGAATTCTTACATCACTTAAAAAAAAATAAAAAGCTTTCTGTTTGCACTAAATGTATCTCTCTCTACTCCAACCTTTCATGACTCAATCTCACTATATAAGTACTTCAATGAGATTTATTCAATTTATTTTCTAGTTTCCCAGGTGATAACACGACAGACCTTCAACCTGGTCTTGCACAATCAGCATAGGAGAGGTCAGAGAATTGGCAATAACAAACTATTTAAGAGCCAGCAACAAGGAGAGGGAGTTCAGATATTCAATAACAATGCACTAGCACAAATGCCGGCTTCCCTCCTCAAAGACTCCAGCATAAGAAAAAACATTAGGAGCAGAACCTTCACGCCATAATCTCCTACACACTGTTTTGATCTGGTTACTTAAGCATAGTTTGACTTGCTTGCTTTCCTCTGCAGCTAATCTGCAACAAGGAGAAAAAAATTGGTTCCAAAGTGTAGAGAAAGGACCAAAATACAACAGCTGCTACACCTCCGTGAAACTTGTAATGGACAATCAGGCAAGGACTTCAGCTTAATCTTTTTGCCACGGTTTTCTCTTGCTTTCGCACTCCAAGTCAATAGCCACTTCTCATTTCATGGATTTGGGATGAACATGCATTTCTTGCTGCGCTGGGCTTTGGGCATGCCTGCCACCACAAAAACAAGCACGTGCACCTCTTCCATGGCACACAATAAGTTCTTCTGCCAGGGCTGGCTCCTGACACTGGCAGTGAATACTGGCTACAGGGGATTCCTGAGCAAGCCAAATCCCTGATGTGAGAAGAAGTGGGCCAGAAAGACACTCGTGTGAGGCAAGAGAATGGGCAAACACTTCTCAGTAATACTGAAAACTTGAAAAGGAAGGAGTTTGACATAGAGAAATGCACAGGTTGCAACATTTTTTTTCTACAAAACCCCTCCTCCATTCATAAACTCCTGCACAGCAACACGAGACTCCTGAATGAGAAGCTCAACAACATTTAAACGTCACTCTACCCAGGCGAGCCTGGTTAGCTTACCAGAACATGGAAACCCATGCGGAAGAAAAAAAGCAGGAAAGTATTTTTACAACATCACTTTAAATCTATCCTAGTTCTCCCGCCTCAGTAAGGCTTCGTGTACCTGCTCCTGTTAGCGAGGCACTGGAAGGGGTGATATTTCAGGCCTATACTTGATCAGTGCTCTAAAATCCCTGGCTATGAAGCAAGCCTGCCAATCAGTCACCTTGCTCTGCTCGCACACCAACCCAAGTCAAGTAACCTGAGGAGACATTAGCAACTCAACACTCACCACAATTTCACATCGTGGTCTGGCCAAGAGGCACAAGCACATATCCACAGCCTTTAACAACAGCGTGCTGCGCACACTAATCCCTCCTTGGTATTTCACGTCAGCTCCCGTTGTGCGTCAGCACAGACACCGATGGATTTGAGCTTGACAAGCCAACTCAATTGCACATGCACTTTTTGGAGCGAGGCAGATTATAATTTCTACATAAATTAAACATGATCTGGACTGCAGTCTGACAGCCTCCTCCAAATAGTGCCATACCAGAGCTAACGTGCAGTCAGGGGTGTCGCAGCTGGGACTGCCTGAAAGGCTCCGTCGTTCCCTTCAGGGGAAAACACGGAAGGAGTTGATGTCATTTACCCGTTACCTGACTCCGATGAACAAACTTGCTGGCAGCCAAACACAACACAACAGTGGCACGTTAAAAGAAGTGTTCAGGACATGTTTTTCATTACCACAGTCAATCCAAACACACCACCACTGCTGCCTCCACCTTATCCCACTGTGCAACAGACATTAACAACCTAAAGCAAGAGCAAAGTGTGCATGATGAAATCATTCCACCAGTAGACTGGACATCAAGTTAGATATTTTCTGTGCCCTGATGTGTTTTTTTGTGGCACATTAGACTTCCTGATCTTTCTTTTTAATTAACAATTGTGCTCAAGCTCCCTGGGTCTTCTTTTTTGCAACGAGGTAGAACTGAATGAGTATAAAAATCAGTACAAATAAAGTTAAAAAAAAAGAGGAAAAAAAAAGAAGAAAAAAGCCAACAATCTATCCAATTATTTTTTCCTCTGAAAAGAATGCATTTTTGCCTTTTGTATTCAGATTCCCTCTGCAACTTCTTTGTTTTAAAAATATGACAGTAGAAATGGATAGTCCAACAAATCAGAATTTCAGTAACATGCCACAAAGCACTCACAACATTTGGCATTGATATTGTAGATTGATAACACTAGATCTGCTCAGAACTTCTGTGATCTTGTATGACCAAAACGGAACAACATCAAGTTCCTCAGATCTCCAGTGGGTGAGGGGAATGAAAGAGGTTGCTCAAAGGCCTCAGGTCCACAATGAGGTGGCACAGAAATGCGTGCAGCCAACAGAGTACAGGAAAACAATTTATTTCACTTCCCAACCCAGAAAGACCAGGCACTTGGAGAGGTACCCATGGTATTTACAGCTGTCTGGTCAGAGGGAACTTGTGAATGACAGTCGTTCACAGCAAGGCTCTTACTCATCTAGATTAGGAGCAAGTCTTTTAACCACTCTATTTAAGAGCAAAGCTTTTGGAGAGATGACTATTCTTGATGAGTATGCCAACAAACTAATAGCTCTGGCAGCACTGAAGGAGTCAGTTACCTGAAGACAAGACATTGTACAGTGTTAGTTCTAAACAAAAACCAGTTATTTTATTCCAACCGGTATCTGAAAGTTGCCAATAGTAATAAAATAAAGCATTCAAGAGAAAAAAATGAAGGACCACAAAATAAAAGAAAAAATAAAGAAAAAATAAGGGATTAGCTGGAAAATCAGACAGTGTTTTTTTTTTTAATTACTGTTACTATTTTTAATTATAAACAGAGTCAGAACATATTCTCCTAGTGACAACATAATTTAAGCAGGCTATTATTCAGTATTATGTCAAATCAACGTTCTGCAAAATGTTAACCTCCAGTCCAGGTTCATCCCCTTATCCCACCCTCAACATACTCCTTCCAGAAAAACACTGTATTTAATCCCCAAGTTTATAAAGGAGGTAACATAAATACCATTGCTCTGAACTCTAGGGAATTACTAGCACAGCGCTCTTGAAATCTCTAAGGAAATTCCTCCTGGGATAATATTCAAGACTTTAGTCCCCGAAGCAAGATTTCTCAAATGACCTCAAGCCTAACGCTACCTAAGTTGCATCAAAGCTGCTCAGACATGTTGTTGCTGGCATCAGCTCAAGCTCTTTTAAAATACAGTTAAGATGTGCAATAAATAGAGAACAATGAAGTCACCACATGAGAAAGACCTTTAAAAGTTACCCATGTGAAAAAGCAAGCCAGATTTTACATATAAACATGAGCAATCATTTAAAAGGACGGATGACTGCCCTTCACTTTGAGCTTGCTCAGCCACTATGCTCTTCAAATACTGCACGTCTTACCCTTCAGCTCTGTTAAGATGCTATTGATCAAGGACCAAGATACTTGTTAATATGTAACCTGCCAGAGATATTTTAAATTCCATCTGATCTTCATTAAAGGAAAAAAAAAATTCCACACCCTTATTGCAGAGCGTAAAAAGTTACCAAATGCCCCCAAGCAGGACGGCTGCCCCTCTGGAATAACACCTTCCCCTCACTGCAGCACCATCAGCTCCAGGTGAACCATATGGGTTCTCCAGGCTATCTCCACCTTTCAATAGTGGCTTTCAACCAAGAATGTTATTATTGAAGAACAAGGGCGGAAAGGCTGAATCCTAAGATAAGTAAGTGGCAGAGCTGACCTCACAAGTTGTTCCCTAGGGTATACCATTGGGATCGCATGAGGTTCCTGGAAACAGTATACGAAAAACAGACATTGAGCTTTTACCATTCAGAGGCAGGAAGTAAACAACTTTTAGCAGGAATTAAACACACTTATTATTCAAAGAAATTTAAAATACAAATTTCACATACAGATCACACTGAGGTTAAAGCAATACTTTGACCCAATAAGGGAATATGTCAGGACATGGCAAAACCCACACTTGTAGCATATGCACATAGAATCATAGGATCATACACGTGTGCACTTGTGGAGGTGTAGAGAGCACCACAGACACAGCTCTCTCAGGCTCTTCAAGAAGGATGGCCACTACATTAGAAAAATAAGAATTACAGAAGCACTTACTTTGGTTTAGATCCACTCCCAGGGAAGTTAGTAGAACAAAACAACAAAAACTTCCAAAACAAACAACCCACTTCAGTGGGAAGAAAATCAAGTTACTGATGAGTACTTCTAAAAATCCTCCCCATCTTACTGACACGCTCTGCTGAGAGTAAGCTGCATGAGCTGTCAAGCATTTCAGCTTTTGTTGACTTTGAGGTCCATGCCACGCATGAGTCTCACCTCTGAGTTTCTCCCTTTATGCATGGAAGAAATTGACTGACTATGTATTCAAACATGCTTTAAACATTCTCTAATACTCAAGACTAACCTTCTGTTCTAAGACGCCACAGACTTTCAAGGGAACTTAATTGGAAAAGACCTTAAAACACAAGCACCTTATCTGCCTAAGCTGCAGCTTTAGGATCCATAGTTAAAGGCATCTGGCAGTGTTCTTGTTTCATAAACTCCATGAGAAGCTCATGCAGACCACACTGACAATTCATAACAGAAACAATATGAGTCCTGTATTGGTCCCCTGCCACCTAGTTGGTCTTAAGATCAAATAAAACCAGAACAATGATATCGGCCTAAGAGAACAGCACAAAGAAATTATTTCAGGGAAGAGACTTTAGTGGGCTTTTTATTTCGCTTGGGTTAAAGAGGTTTCGAGTGAGCCCCCTTACACGTTTCATTTTTATTCAAGGGAGCTGCAAGTTGTTCTGAGCAGCTGAGGAAGACTGAATACTCACTCAATACTTTGAGCTCAACATTTTCATGTTTTCTTCCCTTTGAGGTAAATTAACTACTAAGGAAGAAATAGTTTTAAAAGTACAATAATCAGTGCTTACAGAGTGTCTTTTATTAGCAGAACTCAAAGAGCTGTGTATACTTAAATGCACTTAACCACAAATCCAGAAAACTGGACTTACAGCTACTCAGTCTTTCATAAAAAGTACCAGCTTTTGGCAAAAAACCTTTTGGTTTTTCAGTACTCAAAAGCCATAGGTTTTAAGATTGTAGGAAGATAAAGAAAACCAGCTTCTGATCAATTCCATCTCATGCAGCCAAAGTCTCACTCCCAATCAATAAGAAAAAATTCTCTTGATGCAGCCAAGCTGCACTGCGCTGTGATCTGGGTATTATCCTGGTGCTGGGACCACTTGATTCATAAAAATCTGGAATTTTATCAAAAAGCTGGTGGGACACAAAAATGTCAAGTGTCAGGGCACCGAGGATCTCTCAGCTTTAAGTCCACGTATTAAAACATGTAAGCATCCACACTACGTTTTACAAGAGAAAAGGCACATATCCCAGGGCATCCCCAAGGCCAGCTCACTGCTCTGTCCCACTGGGCTTCATAATTCCACACAAAATTGAAATAAACCCTGCTCAAAGCAGAGTTCTGAAAACTCAATGTACTAAAAAGCTGTTCCATTCATATGCTCCCATGTCCTAAGAGACACGCATAAAACATGACAGAAATATTATCAATGAGGTTTTAGGGACTGTGATGTCACAGATGAGAACAGAACAATTCCAACTGAAGTCAGTGGAATTATACCCACTGACATGAGATCACAACAAGGCCCTCAAAAAAATACCTTAAATCTTAAAATCCCCAGATGCAATGTCTGTGGCCAACATCTATATTAGCCACACGTGCATTATCCTGAAAGCAGGTTTCAATTATTTTTATAGTGAGATAATGGTCCCTTGACGATCTTAAAGTCTTAGTAGCATATAACAATTAAATTTCATTCTTGAGAAGACAACAGCAAACATCTGCAACTTTGAATCTATACAAGAATTAGCAATTTTTCCATTTTCTTCACAAGAACAGTGATGTTTCCACAATACCATAAAGCTACTGTCAAGTTAAACACAGGAATTTGAGGGGAAAGCAGGGGGAAGTTTTCTCTGAGGCCAAGCGCAAACTGGGAGTTTTACACTTTGTCAGTTGCAAGAAAAATGGGAAACAAAACACTTCATTTTGTAGGAAAGTATCAGCTAACAACCTTAGCAGAAGGAAACCCGTTCTTCACCAGCCAAATCTGACTTTCATTCGGTGAACTAAAAATATATCTGCAGAGGTTTGTTAATACGGTCGACCTCAAAATTTGGAACTTTCTTCCTTCCAGATGCAAAATAGCTCAACATTATGCATTTTCAGGGAAGGATCCAAAGGCCCCTCTACTGTCTATTCCCCACAGAAGTTAATCATCAAGCATTAGTGAACACAGCCAATCCTAGAGACTAAGGAAACATTGTTATCCCTACTTCTGGAGAGAAAACAAAAAAATCAAGCAATTGGTCTCTTCGGTGTTTTCTACTATTATTCTTCACAGCATTGCCGTGCAAGGTTTAGCATACCGCACGATGCCACCGCTGACCTTTCCCAGTGCTGTTCTCCTCTTTGGTCCTAAACTAATTAGGGGAAAGAAAAGAGCAGAGTTATCAGGGCTGTGAGCAAATGTAGGTTCACTTCAGCCAGTTAATCCAAATTACAATTTGATCTGTCTGTGGTAGGAATTGAAGAAGAGATAACTCACTTTTTTCTTTTTTTTTTCTTTCCTTTTTTTTTTTTTTTAAATTAAAAACCCCCCAAATTCAGCATAGCTAGTGAGCAGTTCTATAGCAGTTCAACAAAAAGAAATTCATGTGGTCCTACCCTTGATTCTCTAAAGAATTCCTCCAGCTGCTTTGACATGTGGGGATGTACATATAACCATTAGGAAGCAATAGTTTGACCCCGGACCAGAAATAACACTTTTCATTTATTGGCTTAGGGGTGAGGAACAGGGAGAGTTACAAATCATTCAGTCATTAGGAATATGAGCCATCTCAAAGACAAAATGAAAATAAATGCACTAAACTTTTCTATAGCCACTGAGAAAGGAAGTATGGTTATGTAGATATGAAGCATCAATGCAGCTATTATTCAGTGCATCAGCACCGAGCAACTCAGTTTCCTTATGCTATGTTTAATTCAGGAGTAAAGTAATCCCTCCCTCTGAAAAATTTAATCCAAGACAAATTAAAATCCTAAGGAAATAAATGTAGTTTAAACAGACATTCTTAAAAAAACCAAAAACAAAACTGAAAAATGGATGTGTGTCTTATATGAGTCAAAGATGTATAATTACACAGTTTTTGCTTAACGGCTTTATTTTGAGGCCAAGCCTTGTTTGCACATTTCTTTCAAACTACAAATGAGGAAAAAAAAAATATATTCAGGATACAACAATCTTGCCTATAGCAAACTTTTAGCTATAATCAGGCTGTTTACTTTTATCTTGCTTTTGATTTCCATCACCTTAATATCCCTTTGCAATAAAAAAAAAAAAGATGGTAAAGTGTGCAGATTGACTTGAATTGACTTCCACTTTACATGTAAAGAGGAGCTCTTAACAGCTGGCTCCCAGTAACACCCTCTGATCACTCCTTGGCAATAGCTGCAGAAATCCACCAGTGCGGTAAGCCATGAAAAAACAAGCATTTAGTGAAAAAAAAAAAGCCTACAAGCTAATTTTTTTTTTCCTATCTTGCATTCAGAGATGAGAAATAGCCATAGCTCATTACGCGAAAGACAGTCCACAGCTCTGACCTGCTCTGCTGTACCTGAGGTTCATGCTACATTATGTTAACGTGCCTGCAGAAGAGTGAGCACAAAAGCAATAAATTCCGTTCTGAAGGCAGCAGCAGCTGTCTAAAGAAAAGAATTAGTAGGTTAGCAGCATCTTGCATCACCATGTCAGGACTTTTAGGTCACAAAGGCAGGCAAGTGGGTACAGGCAGGCGGGCAAACACCTTGTGTTTGCCTCAAACGTTCAAATTATGTGATACTTCACCAACTTTTTCCTAGTGTGACATTTTAATTGGTTCATGCAGTTAAATGGCTCCAGGATGAACCAGTAGTACTGTAAAGGAACTAAACTGCCATCCAGTTAGGAAGGATGCTAAATACATGGGAAGAACACCCACAAAAGTAGTAAAGAAAGGCCTATTTTTGTAAGCCTGCAATTGTACTGCTCTGCATTACTGTGTAATCTGTTTCAAAACCAGTTAGGGTCTTGCTTTCTCCCGAGTCTCTCATCCTGAATCTGCCAACTTTTCCCATCCTTTAGCTGATCCTCATCCTTTATATCTCTCTCACACCTCAACCCTATTAGCTCAGCTAGCCTACTGAGGGTCTTTACTGTGCCTTCAATGTACACAGGGATTCTTTTGTTAGTGCAAAAAAATCCTAACCGAAGTCTTCAAGTAAGGTCAACACATATGCTTATAGCTAAATACAGTAAATCTGAAAATTGGATCAATACAGCAGTTAGACCAATGACATTTGCTTACAGTGACTAATAAAGTCTTTTGTGTTTTAAAAGTAAAGACTTGCAGTCAACTGAAGCATGGGAAAATATTTAATGTGATTTTCCAAAGCACAGCATTTCTGAAGCTCTGCCAATCATGTAGTAGATTGAAGACAGCATTACGAAGTATTCTCACATGTAACCACTATGACTCTACAATACAGGTTATTTAAAGCCTTGTGAGATTCATTTATAATTCTAGGTAAAGGATATTTCTTAAAGTATTTCACTGGCAACCATCTGAAGCTGCGTTCCAAAAACTTAAGTGCAAATTTCACAGCCTCTAGCTCTGGCAATTCACATCCTATAAAATAATCAGAAATTTTTATCTTCTCCAGAATAGCTGGAATCTCATGCCCTTGCAGACGGTTTTTCTATTTTGTTCCCTAAACAATGAAAATATCACAAGAGCTGCTAGCAGGTTGGAAGGAGGTCAACAAAACTAATGTCAGGGACTTTTTACTTCCTTTCTTTCAACCTCCTTGGGAATATAGTGATCAAAACTTAGCAAAGTGCATTAAGCCTGTCATTTAACAGGATTGTTAGATCTGTTGGCTTCAAATTAAAGATTATAAAACAAAATTCCTATTATGGATATTTCTTGATGTTTGGTGGTCTGTCATGCATTCCCACACCGGATAGTCATTTTCATCCTCTTGCTGTTAAGCTCTCTGATTAAAGAGAATTGCTGCAATAGTTCCATGAAATTACTGTAATTTGGGACTTTTGGAAAAAAAAATGTAACAGAATAATTAACACGTCTATCAATTCTGCTCTCTTAGTTAATGCCAAAAGTGGAAGGGCTGAATTATTAACCACTTGCTTGCTTTGGCTATCACAATGACAGAATGTCAGATCCACTTCTAGCATTACAGCAATGTCAGAAGCCAGAATCCTCCTCTAATTCTGCCCACAAAGATCTGTCCAAATGGGTAATGCAGATTCACCAGAAACATTTGAGGTCAAGCTGTCTCTTCCTAGAAGCATTTGAACTAGTACTTCACTGCTGATCCACACAAGGAGAAAAACAGACAAATTTGAAGCATATTTTGTATTTATAATTAAGCAATTCTTGGATAAAGCTATGAAGTTCTCTCTGTATCTCTTAGTTAACTACGTAAGGAACGCCTCACTTTTCTTCATCTGATGGGATGACTTGCCATCAGTAGAGACAATCTTTCCAAAGCCTTCCTTATCAAATACTAAATCTCTTCAGAGAGCTTTTATCCACAGTAACCCAACACTGTGGATTAGGGCCAGTGGCCAGCAAACAGTTTTGAAGCTTCACCAGTGGGACTGAGAGAAGAATCCAGAACAAGTGCCATAAACACCATAAGCCAAATCTTAGTCACATGGAATACAATGGCAAACTTCCTAGTGATTTTGTAGAATCCAGAGATTAGTTTCTAGTTATGGAAACTTAACCATTAAGAAACACAAAAGGAATCTGATATTAGACTTCTTCAATATATATAGTGAGGTAAAGCATTTTGCTACATTTTCACAAGCACCAAATGTTGAAAATATCCTTCCTTAGGACAATTAAAACTTCACATCTTTTAGTATTTCTTACAAAGTATTCCACCTTCCCACTCTGCTGGTACTTCACAAGCAGGTTTTAACATCATTAAACAATATACCACACAGAAAATTCATCACACATAGCAGATTTCTCTCAAAGAAGGTGAAATCACAAATTTTGCGGGCAGTTTAGTAGTTTTTCCTCTAAACAGCTAAGTCAGTCTTTCCCTCAAAAAATGTAAAGAAGCGCTTTAGATCTACAATTTGAATATTATTTCTTAACTCCTCCGAGAAACACAAACAAACAAACCAAACATCAAAATACTAACAAGCTTTATTAAAAAACAGACAAAAAAATCTCCAGAACAAGAACTGCATTTGCTTTTGCATGGAAAAAAAAGAAGAAAAATTATTCTCAAAAAAAGTTACAGCTGAAGGAGAAAAAAAACCGTAAGTGCTTAAACATCTGCTAGAATTATGAGCATCTTACAAAACTATACAGTCTCCAGCTTATCTGACATGGCTCCATGAATGTGTCTCTCTGCCCCCAGTAGGAAGAGGTAAAGATGTTTTAAAAGTCTCTGAGGACAGTTTAAAATGAATCAAAAACATAGAAACATGAAATATAAAAAAAGTCTTAAAAAAAGTCTCTGATACACATGGCAAGATCTGAATTTAATCTCGTAAAAGACTGATTTTTAAGCATAGACAGGAATTTATTAACTATGAAAATTATTAACTATGAAAATGTTTGACTGGCCTAGACTACCAAGGACCCTTTCTTCCCTAAATACCATATTTTATCAAATGTTCCATTTACAACAAAAAAAACTCTGTGTGCTTTCCACCAAGTTGAAAGCAGCAGAAAAGCATCCTTTTTCGAGACTGATGGCAAACCTACTCCACGTCATGTGTATAGGACAGGTTTTCAGATAACACTGTAAGAGAAGTAGCAGCTCTGAAGCTGGTGTGCCAGAAGCAGAAGCACTGCACATGGGGGTAAACCATAATCTGAACTCACCAAAGATAGGCATAACAAACCAGAATTACTCATTTCTTAGAAGGGCTTCTGGTTTTCATTTTTAAGCTGAGAAAGTGTTCACTCAGCACAGCCCAGTACTTGCTACTGCTGTCCCTCATTCTTCAGTTACAGAAGTAGCCACATCCACACTCGTATCATTAACCTCCTAGCTGAAAAAAGAAAACAAACCAAAGCTAACCAGTAATAACTTTGTCCTGGCCACAAAAAAGAAGCCTTACAGTCACAAGAGACGATACAGAAAAGCAGCCCACAGTGAAAGGTAGATCACATATTAAAGAGAGGAAAAAGTTCTTCTGACAGCAACTGCTTCCTGCTCCTGTATGAGCTTCACTCCATGAGTTTCACTCCCTCAGCTTTTTTGAGTCAAGCACTAAACAGAGTAGGACTGAGTAAGTCTTATTTTAATGCCTGGGAAAACTGCGGCTCCTGGGAAGTACAAAAGGATCCTGCTGGGGAGAACCATGGTGCGGTTTCAGGGCGCAGACAGGAGGCAGCATCGTCCTGTAGCTCCCACCCCACAGCTACTGGAGATGCCTGCAGCAGCTCTGAGCTAAGAGCCAACCACCAGCCGCCAATCCAGTTTACAATAACCCACAGGGCAGGTGTGCACAGCTGGTAAACCTGCATGGTCTGATCATGTAATCGCCATCAACAAACTCCAAAAAGAACAGACAAAGATTAGGAAAGTGAGTTAGCTATAACCGAACCTCCCCAAGAAAACTCAATTTGACTCCTACGTAACTTAGCTGGACTGTGAGAAGCCCACAGTATATCTTCTTCTTCAGCCTCGACTCGAATAAAATTAGAGATACAAGTCTCTGCTGAAATCATCAGCTTCAGTAAAACTGCATGCAACATGCTTGCCTGTAACTGCTGGACATAGGCTTTACGTCAAGCCATTTTTCATCCTAAAGCCCTACGGATCTAAAGAGTGACATGCAATGCTTGTCTCTCCAGACTGGTCACTGCAAACATGGCTCAGAGTAGGTTAGATGGTCAAGCGATGCTCACATGACTTCTGTTAAATCCAGCTGGCTCTGCTATTTTTTTAATTTGCCAAAGGCAAGAAGTGAAAGGACATGGAAGCGAATAAACCGGACACTCTCAAACTACCAGCTAAAAACCCAGCTGACTGCAGAGGGTGCAGGCCTTTCAAAATCTAGTGAAAATGCCATGTCAGTTCGAAAGAACGTGTCTGTCATGTTTCTGTGACTACTTGTGAAAAATACTCAGTCTGTAGGAAGGAACTGAAGACAGACAAATCTGTGTCTGTTTTTCCTCATCACCTCCACAATCCTATAGTCTTCAGATGAGCGCAGAAACATAAGATGTCCCTGATGTGCAAAGTTGAGCCTTGCTAACTAATACCTCTCAAGTTGCACCAATCAGCTCAGCAAGCTCTTTTCAGAGTAACACTGCAGGGTAGGTCAAAGTAAAAAGCAAGCGGTCAACAAATGGAAGAAATTAAGAAAATGTAGCAAGATCAAGTAAAACACTACAATGTTTGCAGTTTCCTTTCAGACTACAATTGGAATTTCAATTTTTATTATTTTTCAAGGGCTAAGCACTCTTCTTTAGATGTAATGTAAACTCACTACTTTCCATGCAGCACTCTACAAATCCAAATGATTCTCCTGACTGACTAAATTAAAGCCCATTTGATACTAAAGCCTACTAGCTGTACATCCTGTTTGCAATGACTAACTGGTGGCCATTCTGTCTGCACAGGTAACTTTCTTGTATTGAAGGACTCAAAGATGAAACTAAATAAATTCCTAAATTCCTGCATGTGGCTGTACGTGCCTCAAAAGGCCTTATATGCATCTGCAATATATAAATAAAAATCAGGTAATCCTATAACAATAGTTTCAGAATTTATAAGTATGATTTTATTACAGATTTTGAAGAGTTCTTGGCTTTAAAAAGAGGCAAATATTTAATCTGATGTCTCCTGCTATAGAATATTTGATTTTGATTATTGGCCCTGAAAACTAGGATCTTTTATTTCAGAATCAGCCAAGAAGTCTCTCTTTTGTGGAGAGACAACTAACATCAAATATATGCTTACAAGCAAAGCAATGAACCACTACTGGGTTTATAATTTGCCAGGTTTTAACACATTGAAGGCAGAAGATTTCAGGTAGAATATGAAGAAAAAAGGTCAAGACTTGCCCCAGTCAGATGTATTGTGTGGTTTAATTTTGATACTAGTCGGTGTTCACAAAAGCCCAGAAGTGTCTCAAGTCAACTCCTAGTTACGCAGGTAAATTGGGCAATGATGACCAGAAAAGACTAAAATATAAATCAAACTAACCATATGTAAAATTAGGCTAAAGCACACACAAGTCATATTATTATTTGGAAAAAACCCCAGTGGATAGATTTCCATAAGAAGCAGATGCAGGTTTAAGGGGAAGTGGGCACTGTAACGAGTTCAGCACTTACTCTCCTCTCATACCTTTCAAAACCATGCACCAGAAGGTGTTGCGAGAAGCTGTGGTCTTGCTAATCCAAAACTCAGAAAACCATCAGAGTTAAAAGAGAGCTGACTAACATAACAAGGAGCTAACCCCTTACATAAGCCATAGTAGGGCTCCCTCCTGAGGGATTTCTCAATTGCTATGAAAATAATGCTCCAAATCCAGTTTCCATTGCTAGAATGAAAACAAACACTATAAAGAGTGTGATGAGATGTGGTTCTTCGCATAACCACCGAATCAAATGACGGGATCTCACATGCTGCATCAGTTACCAAAATTAATAGTTTTAGTATGTCCATAAAGACAGGCTTGAAACTGGCACTATTCCCGAGGTCACGGCTCAGATTCCAGGCAATCCATCATCAAACCCCTTCAAAAGTAGCAACCAAATTGAGCATCAGCACCTCATGGGTTACTATTAGACAGACAGACCTGCACTAAAGCCATTTCACATAGGAGCTTACACAGAGCCCTCAAAAAATGACAATATAGTCAACATATATGACCTTAGCAAGCAAGCATGGGTGAATACACCTCGTACGGCCTTAAAACAATGCTGTAGATTCAGTGGTTTACAAACAATGCATCTTTCTCCTAAAGTAAAGATGAAAGTCCTACTTCTTTCATAGAGTTTGTCAGGGTGTCGTCTTCTGCTAAAGACATAAAACCGAAGTCTTGGCCATTTGCGCTCACTAAAAGATATGAAATCATTCATCTAACCCCATCACCAGCTTGTCCAAATCCCATCTTAGACTGTTTCTGCCTGTCCAAATTTCCCCTCTGGTGACACCTGAGTAAGTAGTTGTATTTTCTCCACAGAACTCTGTTTCTTCTGTTTTTTTTTTCTAGTTGAACAGGTGGAAGTTTTTCAAATGGAACAAAATTCAAGCTAGGAACCTGTTTTGGGGAAAGGGAGTTGCTTTGGGGTTTAACTTTTGAAAATGCCTGGTATAAGGGTCATCCAAGCTAACAAGATTTTAAAATTCAAAGGAAAGTAACAGCGATTAACAGATGCTTTTACTAGAACAGTAGTAAAAACTAGCCACCAGGCAAATGCTAACAAGCCAAATTGGCTAATTACCAACAAAAGAGGTGGTTGCATCCAGTGGCACAATATGCACTTTTTTTTTTAAGAACTTATTTTAAAATGGAATGGAATTCATAGATAATTTTATTTGCATTTTCTGCAGTGAGTTGTTAAAATCATGGTCCAGCAAGATACTGAAGTTATGTTCTAATGTTAGTAATTCTCTTAAAAAAAATATTTGAGACACTGATTACAGCATTCATTATGAGCAACAGCCAAAATGCACAGGGGGAATGAAAAGGATGCCAAAGGGCATCCTTTCATAGAGAGAAAGAAAGTGCTCAAAGGAAGCCCAATAGGATGTCACCACTTCATTGTCAATGCTCAGAAAAGCCAGTATGCACACACTGCTTCCTTCACTGACTTTGTATCAATACCACCAGTGCAAGCTCCAGCTGCTCACCTGGTGCTGTACAAAACCTAAAAACATACCTGGTTATCGGTCTCTAACATCTTTCAACTTGTACGTTCATGATTTATATGATTTCACATGGATGACCTTAGGAAAATTAGGAGAACAGGACAAATCTGACAGCCCAAAAGAGGTGAGGCTAGTACAGCTCCACACTCCCAGATACAACCCAGTAGCAAGGCTGAAAATGTATTTTCAGTAGGCACAAACACTTTCAGAACACAAGCACATGCTGCACGTACACAGATATATACAGCCATCACACAGGGAACACACAGCCCAGCTCTGGCTGAACAGGAAGAGGTATGCTAGTGAGAGTAATATATATATATATATATTACATTTGTGCACACGTACTTATTATGCGTGTCTGTATATTTATATATATACACAGGTGTCCACACAGATGGATAATACCGATCCCTTCAGCAGCTGGGCTCAGATACTCAGTCTGCCCAGTAACTGCTCCTGGATCCCAGTCCTCCTAGTTGCTTGAACCTGGGCATACGAGCCCCCAAGGACACTGTCTCACTCCAGCTGCTGGCAGAGACCTTCACAAACACATCCAGAGCTGCCTGAGACTGCCCTGCTCTACACACATGTATCTGGCTCCCAGACCACTTTACCTACTCACTGGTCTGATCTTTGCTACCGCTTCCACAGTCAGCTGCACAGCCAGCCACACTCGCTCCAGGTGCAGCATCACAGAGACAAGGGTCTCTTGCCTCTGGTCCCACTCCAGTGGCTGGCATTTGGTTTCACTCACTTGGGTGTCCCCAAGAGCTGGCACCTGGGCACATGGGACCCTGCAGTCCCAGCCCAGCCGCTGGCACCCAGACCTTTGCTTGCTCCAGCTGCTGCACCACGGTTGCAGACACTCATTCAGATACACAGAATAAAGAGTCCCCCACCCAGGAAAGAGCTAGAAAGGCATATAAGAAGGCAACAGCATAGTCTGTCCTGTCAGGCACAGGTCACAGCCAGACAAGCATACTGACCAGCATCTAGACATGACTGGCCTTTTTTCACAGAATTGTTGGAGTTGGAAGGGACCTCTAGAGATCATCTAGTCCAAACTCCCTGCCAAAGAAGGTTTGCCTAGAGCACATTACACAGGATTGCATCCAAGGAGACCCCACAACCCCCGATGGCAGCCTGTTGCAATGTTTGGTCACCCTCACAACAAAGAAGTTTTACCTCATATTTAGATGAAACTTTCTGTGTTCCAGCTTGTGCCCATTGCCCTTTGTCTCGTTGCTGGGCATTACTGAAATGCACATGAAACTTTTATGCCCTTAGCCCTCTATTCTCCCACACCTGTTGCTCCTCAAATCATGTAAATGCCTCCCTTTGCCTGCTTTTGTTTCTTCCCATAAACATCCCATATAATAAGTCCTGTGCAGTCGCAAAATGCTCTTCCCGCGCATCGCATCATGTGTGCTGTACACCTCAGCAGCAACTCCTCCTCAGCCCAAAAGGAGCTCTGGTACTGACTCATCTTGACGGGTTTCAGGCCTGGACCCTGAGGCTTTCCTGGTACAGCCCTGGGAAGGGCCCAGACTGAGTGTCCCTTCCTCCCAGTCCTTAATTCAGGTTCCTGCCTGTCATTGTGCCCCTGTGTTCCTCTGGGCTTGTGAAGGTGGGCCTTTGGTGAGCTGATGGCCTCTGGGATGGCCTGGGAGGAGCTCAGAGTAGGGTACCAGTTGGAAACTCCAATCAGCCTTTTTCTGCGCTCACATCATCATGCAATGTTTCCATGCAAGAGTGACATGGCAACCAAAACGCCCTGTCCCCAGCTTTCTTCTCTTTTTCTATTTATTTCTTTTTTTAATAATTGGTGAACATCTGCTCTTCCTATTGAGCATTTGGTATAATTTAGAGGAAGAATGAAAGGCATCTGTATTAGAAACACAGAGGCACTGAGATTAGACCAAACAATCCTCACATAAAGCATGAAAATAAATTCCAGCCAAATCCAAAGGTGAATTATCTAAATTCAAATTCCCTCCTTTTTTTTTTTTTAGAAGGGCATGCATTAAGCATTTGTCTTTTAGTTAATTACCAGGTGAAGAACTCCATAAAGCTCATTTACCACTCATCCCAACCCTGGGTACCTTCAGCCTGGCCCAGTCCAGAGCTCACGAGCTGGTTTTGACACATGGGATCCTTTCAGCTGATCCAGCACATCACCTTGGGAGAAGAGGAGGGGCAGTAGCTGGTGCAGCAGACAGGCCTCCCTGGCCACTGTGGGCACGCAGAGCTGGGCTGGCTGATCACGCTCCTGCTGAAAGTTATTTTTGCTTTCTGATCGAGTACTCCATGCAGCAGCCCGGTGTGCTTGTGGGGAGCTGTAAAGCGTTTCAATCAGTTCTTTCCAACTGTGGGGAAAATTACTGCTGCTTATGTAATCTGTCTTTTGCCAAACATGAATCGGGGAGCTCAGCTGAGCTGACGTTAGTATTTCTTTAAAGAGCTAAAACATCCTTCAGTCTGATGCTCTTCAGGCTTCCATCACTGACTACAGATTCTGCTAAAAAGTTACATCATAGACCTAAATGGTATCTATACCATTAGGATCAAGCAAGGTGTTTTGTTTAAGGTATAGTTCAGAAGCAAGATTTAGGATTTTCAGGGATACAGAGGCATACCTAAGCAAACAAGCAGCAGCAGCATTATACTGCGTTAGCCACACAAGTCCCAGGTACCACGCAATACCCAGCTTACCCGTTATGACAGGTCAGCCAGGGCTACCTGGCTGACCTGTCGCTCCTGGAAAGAGGCAGCCTCAAGTGTCCTCAGACAATTTGCAACTTTCCCACCTTGTTTCTTAAACTGGAAACTTATTTAACCTCTTAATCGACAGCACATAATTGTATTGTTTTTAGAGACAGTCTGTTCGTAGCATAACCCTTGAAGAAGTTGAGTTCTTGTTTTTCTATAGCATTTAATATAATTACATATCATTTAAAGAAGACATACAAGCCAAGAAAACAGAGGCAATTTAAGAAGGATCCCTCTCTTAAAAAAAACAACATACTAATTGCTTGAAAGCCTGTTTCATACTTTGTCAGTAAATGGCAGTGATGCATTCCAGTACTTGAAGGGGGCCTACAGGAAAGCTGGAGAAGGACTTTCTGTAAGGGCGTGTGGTGACAGGACAAGGGGCAATGATTTTAGACTAGAACAGGGTAGATTAAAAGTTATTTACTATGAGGGTGGTGAGACACTAGAATGGGTTGCCCAGAGAAGTTGTGGACGCCTCATCCCTGGAAGTATTTGAGATCAAGCTGGATGAGGCTCTGAACAACCTGGTCTAGTGAGAGGTGTCCCTGCCCATGGCAAGGGGGGTGGAACTAGATGATCTTTAATGTCCCTTTCAACTCAAGCCATTCTATGAGCCTATGATAACAATTCCAAACTAACAAGCATTAAATAAATGCAGAAAACCAACTGAAGGAAGGCTGTTATGAAAGTCTTTTAAAGCAGCACTAAACACAGAGTCCTGGAAGACTTAAAATGGTCTAAGACCATGTATTCTTACCAAGTACAAGAAATTACTTATAAACTGCATGTAAATTAAGAACAACAATGACAATAATTTTCAGATTACATCTGCGATGAGAAATGGCTCATCCAAGAAAAGGATGCCAACCTACCTGCCTCTGCTCTGACTGAGTTTGGGTGAATTCATACATTATCAAAGTTCTACTATCTTGAATGATTGTTGATCACATTGATGCTCAGAAAATCAAAGTCTCAAGTTTAGAAACTTAACTGCTGGACACATGTCTATGGCAAAACAGTCTCTTTTGTTGATCTCATGATATCTTAAATGAAACAACCCACGAGGGCATACCAATGTGAACAGGCATGAGAGAAAACACCAGCTCCCTCTTCTTTAAATAGCTTTGGTCGGCAAAGCATAAAGTGGTTATTGCAGACTTCTCAGCTAGTACAATTACTGAGGGATGACTTCAGATTAGCAAGGTGAAGGAAACAACTGAAAGCAGCAGTTCCATTTTTAACTATTTAATTCAGAGATCCCTACATAATGTCCATCAAGGAGCAAATTTAAACTAAACAGAGGGGCAGGGGTTTTGTGTCCCCCTCTCCCCCGACTGAACTTTAGAGAACCCATCAAAAGGACAGCCAGTTGGTGCCACCCACAACCCAGCCTGTGGGTCTGTCACTGCTGTAACTGAAAGGGGCAACTGAGTTTTTGTTATTCTCAAAATCAGCATTCTGCAGCAGCAGATAATCCTGCTGCATTGTTCTTACCTCCACTGCTAAGAAACTTGATGAACTCATCTATAACCCTCTGCTGACTCAGCACCAGCCACGTCTGTTCTGCTAAGCATGAATTTCTTCCTTTCTCACTATTTCCTCCAAATCTGATCTGTATTTCCAGTGTTCCCACTGACTTTAATGAGAGTCACCAGCAACTTTTAGGGATGCTCCTTTAAAAACAAAAAAAAAGGCAAAACAAAGGGATGCAAAGGCAAAACAGGTTTGCTTTACTTAGTCTGGCTAAGTATAAAACAGCAACATAAAAATCCTACTTGAAAAAAATTGCTCTAAAATTCTTGCTACTTTCAATACTATACTCCACTTGAATCCTGCATGTAGGTGTAACAGTAAGACAGCCTTAAGACACTTCCAGACACTTCACTACAACTTCTTCTGTGGTAAGCAGACTAATGTCAACCAGTAAAATTGTACGATTCTCAATGAACCACTATAAGTGTCGTTAAAGCAATGGGAACTTGTAGCAAGGGAGAGCTGGGGCTCAACACCAGTGTCAGCATGTCTCTGGCTGATCTATGCTTGGCTCATTTCTAGATATTCCAACACACTCCAACTGGTGAAATGTACTTGAGAACCCTTTCAGACCTCCCTAAAGTTCTCGCTTTCTGTGATAGCAAAAAGTAAAAATTAAGTACTGAGATATCCGATTTCAATCAGCATGATGGAAATCTCACCACACGGAGAGAAGAGATAAAAAGATACACAGTTGATTTTGGCTATGGTTGCTGCTGCTGTTGTTTTGCTGCACTGTGTTTTAAGTAAAGCTACATTTTTTAACATTGACAGAGCTCAGTAACAACTTACTAGCTGTAACTTGTATAGTTAATCTTTGTTAGACCCTCCATACCTGAAGCCTTTAAATCAGTATTGGGGACCCCCTTAGAAGTTAAGCTGTAGCTCAGTCAAGTTTATTGAGTTGTATAAAAGCCAGCTAGATTAGGCTCTATGGTTTATGTTTATGTAAGATTGCAACCATGACATAATGTCTCTAATGTTAAGTATCCACTAAACTATAAAACACCCAAAATACAAAGGCCCTAGGAGCTACTAACTCTAATGGACACAAAGGTGGGCAGGTAAAAGAGACCGCTATATGACAAATGAGGAATAATCAAGTGCAGTAACTCCAACAGGGGCAACTTCAGTGAGGTATGAAAAAATGCTGCAAGCATGATTATGCTGTGAATACAGTGCTGAAAATAAAAAAATCACATATTCTAAGAGGACAAACACAACTACAGAACATATCTCTTTTACCAGTGCCATGGCAACTGTAGGAGAAAACATACACACTGACCTGAAATAGTAGTAACTTCGTCCCATTAAGAACATTGCTTATAAGGGAACAAGCAAGAGCCGGCTGACCACGTATCCATAAAAGCTGGGAATGTTTTCTGTTGCCAGACAGTGTTTCAATGCCTTTACTATTTTTACCAACAAAAAAAAAAAAAAAGGCAAAAAAAAACCAACAACAAAGAAAAGGTGGGTTCATCCCTCATTTTACAGCCCTTGAGTGCATGAAGTTAACAAGCTGAACAGAGGCATGCTTCAGGGACTAATCCATACTGTCATGTTTCCACCTGCCTTGAAACCTGTTGATAAATACAAGCTCTCTGATCCCACAAAGCTGATCTAACTGTTAAACAAGCATCCCACTCCTTTCCCTCACCAAAGAGACAATGATCTGCTCACACAATCAGGAGACAAATTCAAAATGAAATAGCTGAATCTGCCTAGTAAGGGATTAGCTGGCATTTCAGCCCTGTCTATCCACTGAGCAACCTTCACATTATTAAGAATCACCACTCTAACGCCATTAACTGCAGTGAAATGTAAGAAATGCTGTGCACAGTTGGATAGACCTGTAAGAATAGTTTTATAAGCTGATTCGAGACTCCTTTCTAAAGGAAGTCTTGCATGGGATGTTTTACAACTATCAGACACTGTCCTTTATTACCGCTGGACAATGACAAAAGAGAACAAGAAGCCCTGAAGATAGAAAGCTCCTAAAACTGTGGTAAGAAATAAATGTGAAAAAAGGACATTATAATCAGAGTGTGTGTAGGAAAAAACCCCAAACAGGTGGACTCTGCCATTGTAAGATTTATTTGGTGGTACAGTACCACTGTCACTTCTGACTGGACGTAGCAGACGCTGGCTATGGCCTAGTGGAAGTTTCAACGGGGTGAACAGTGTGAAGCTGAGGGTATGGTGGAACTGGAGATACCCAAGCAGAAAAGGACATTAGTACATCTTCACGCCACAAATAGCTTGGATTTGCTAGTTTACACATTTGCTTGTTTTCTATTAGCAAACGACAAGCTATGTATGTTCTCAAGTTCACCACAACCCGAGGAAAAACCCGAACTGGAAAAACCTGCCTAGAACAAAGGATTATTTACCATCTCCTACAATAAATCTAACCGTAACAGAAGTAACCTTTCTCATGTACCACACTGGGTATTTAAATGTTATCTAGCAAGAAAAATTAAGAGCTAATTACTTTTTTTTCCTCCCTTTTAAAAAATTCATACAAGTATGAAACTTTGAAAAGCTGACAGATGTGTATAACTCTCATGCCTGTACTGTGACTAAGATAGACAACAGTCTGACCTAGAAGTAATTCAGAATTTGTGAAAACAAGATTAACATGGAAACTGTTCTGCATCTCGGTGACCTGTTGGAACCAACTCAAAGCAACTGCTGTGCACATATCCCTTCCCAGTAACGCAAGCCTGTAAGCCAACAAATGGGAAGGAAAAAACCAGCAAAGCAACAGGGTTTTTTGCATTTAATAACCAGTAACAGTTGAGACTGCTATTCTCTACCCTGCTCACTGACTTTTTAGAAGCTGTCACTTACATGTCTAGAATACCTTATTTCTCATGACTACTTGATCCGGTTCTCCGATCTGAAAGTCCTAACAACTGCTGCTGTTGGAAGCATCCAGAACATTACTTGCACCTACTTTATAAAAATGGCATTTGCTAATAGAAGCAAAGCTTTTAAAGTTTGGGGGAGATAGCCTTGAGGTTTTCCTCTTCTGAGAGCTTAGAGTTTTATGAGCGAACCTAAAGGACTGCCAGACTTCTGAAGTGATAACACATTACGAAAAAATTTCCTATGTGTTTTGCAAATTTGAAGTCAGTCACATTTCACAACTGACATTAGGGTTTTTAATATCAGCTCTAATGAAATATAATTCTCCAATGACATAGCTGTGAAGTACGGCATTTTCATTTCACCAGCTGGCAGAGACGTTTTGGCCTTATTATTATTATTTCTTATGTAGAGCCAAAAGTGGTCTAGGCCCTGCACAGACATGTCTGAAGACAAGGCCTTTTCCTTTTACCTACTGTAAACACCAAGACCGCAGGGTATTCAGCCTAACGGAACTGGTCAGATGCATTTGCATGACTGCGACGTCCAAGTCATACGTTAGCGCACAAGAACACGAATACAGTACAGTGTAAGGAATGGCCTGCCTTCACCTTTTCTACAGTTTCAATTTCACTAAACTTCTTTGGGTGGGACTGAATAGTTTCTGTCTTGGGAGTGTTTAACTGTCTTTTAAAAAGAAACCCTATAGTCAATGAAGAAATTTCAGCCATCATGAAAAACCTGAGGGGAGTAGGGGGCAATCTGAGCATTTAAAATAATAGTACTGGTTTTAATATCTGTTTTTTGTTGAGGTCACATTTCTTCTGGTGGATGAGAGAGTGAGATATTTATTTTAAAAGTATAGGTATATGCACAGCTCACAACAGGTTAACAATACATCAATAAAAGTCAGAAAGCTTCCATTTGTAAATGACTGAACTAAGTATGTAACTGAGAAGAGCTCTTTCTTTCCTAAATCTCAACAATCCGAGAAACAGGGATGAAAGAAAAAGCCAAACTTTCCCTTCCATGAGGCCTACAAGCCCCCTGACTGAGATGAAATCAGAGTACAGCAGACAACAGTTGGAATGGGAGCCTTGCATACTCAGAAATACCAGAGAAGTTGGTAGGAGCACCTGATGTGAGCCCTTTTTTCTGAATTTGTTGTGAGGATAAGCAACAAGAACAATGTTGTACTCATCCCTTCACCTATGCATCCTACTCAATGCACATATTTCTTCAAGACTCTGATGGTGATACTTTGGGAAAGAAAAGTGCCTCAATTTGGCCGTTTTCAAGACACTCAAAGACTTTCGAGACTGCCACGTTGTGCTCAGGGATTGAGCAACAATCCTGGTGTCACCCAGTGCTCAGGGATCCTGACACCCAGGGGACTTCTCTGCACACAGATCCAGCTCCAGTTTAAGATGGAATTTAAAAGGGCTATCTCATGGCACTGTACACAGTGACAAATCTAGGCCTGATCTGACAAAACATATAGACAAAGAAGAAAAGCATAAGAGATCTTGACAAGCACAAAGGGGAAGCCACTGTTGCTAATCTAAATGTAACATTAAGTGGTGATCACAGCCGGAACGAAGCAGAGCACAGCATCTCCTCCACAAAGCTGATGCATACACACTCAGCTGGGGTGGGAGAAAGAAAGAAAAACAGCATTTAGCACATTAAATTGAGAGGTGGAGAGAAAAGCCTCCAAAGAACACAAGGGACAGATGTCTGGCAAGAGTTAACATCGTGGGGTGTTAACCTCCCTTACAACTCTTGTGGTAACATCTTGTTGGATTCAGAAAATGTAAAAGCAGTAGACTAGTAGCAACTTCCCCTTCAGACTGGACTCTGATCAAGGTAACTGAGGACTC
Source organism: Baryphthengus martii (assembly GCA_013396935.1). Taxonomy (NCBI): domain Eukaryota; kingdom Metazoa; phylum Chordata; class Aves; order Coraciiformes; family Momotidae; genus Baryphthengus; species Baryphthengus martii. The sequence goes on along the minus strand of VWZK01019060.1, from coordinate 158,374 downwards.
AGATGCTCTTTTTTGCATCTTTCTGAAAATTTAATGGGGGTTTGCAGTACCTGAATTGCAGCCTAAACACAGTTTGAATTCTTAGTGAAGAGCTGCACATCAGCTCTGTTTGAGGCTACAGCAGATGCTGAAAAGAAATCATGTTTAATTTTTCTAGTTTGAGGGTGAGTGAGGAGCGAGAGTCTGCAAACTACATTACGGCATGGCTTGCAGTGGTGGCGGCTGCCTCTTTTGGTGCCGCAGCTCATTTCCAAAAAGATAGCTGTACAGGATGAAGTAAATGTTATCCTTCAGTTTCTCTAGACTGTTGACAAACATTAGACTGGTCTCCAATGCTGATGGAATACAGAAGAGAAAACACAGTGCATGACCTCCCCAAAATGGGCAAAAACTTTGGTTCTCTCTGGAGGATGCTCTGGGAAGAGGTGTAGGATAAATGGGCTCTGTTTTCCACAGACCCAAGAGATCATGGTCAGGACTCACTAATACGCTTGCTGGAGGTTTTGCGTCAGAAAGGAGAGAACCAAAACCATGTAAATGTGGTGGGGTTTGGCGCATCAAAAATGCTGACATTTATAATGGAGACTGGAGTGTCATTGAACGCCCATTACAGATACTCATGGTTCGCTTTTCACAATGTCACGTAAACATGTTTTGTCCTGAGATTTCATTCAGTAGCTCCTCAATGAAGTAACTGCATTTTCTACTAGTGTGAAATAGTCCACACTGACCATACCCAATAAGTTATTGTTCCACCAATCATATTTCCATAATTGTTTTGCAACATTTGTTTTAAGGAACTGCCATTTCTTAAGAGCTCTCTTGCTTCTATTGTATAAGCCCGAAACCAGCAAAACACTCCTCTCCAAAGACAACATGCCTTTCATCAGGCACTGAAGCAATAAAGAGCTTAGGGAAGGAAAACACTAGTTAACTACTTTTAACTAGTTGCTATAACTATCTAGAGCCCTAGCCTGTGAACTCAAAAAATACTATTGCTCACATGGCTCTAGAGTCTTAATATGCACAGTTATACTAAAATGGTATTAAAACTTTTACATCTTCCACCCACACAAATAGAGCAGTCCCCTCCTATCCCGCTACAGCTTCCAGCCTCAAATATCCTGGCATAAAATGATCAGACAAAATAGGTGACTTATGTTTTTATTGGTTCCTCCAGACTATGACGACATTTCCTAAAACTTTGAGCCAGGAAACTATTAATGTCTCTGAAAAAGTGGAAAGGGTCAGGCTATTCCAAAGGGCATGTGTTTTCTAAGAAGCCTTTGTTATAGATGTATAGGCCACTTAAGATTAGATTAATAATAACAAAAGTATTTAGCATTCACATAATACACCTTAAAGCTATAAATAATATTTGTAACATCTCTGTGTTAAGGAAGTATTACCCCTCTTCACCTTTTGGAGAATGAAAATAAGAAGATTAATCAGCTTGCCTAAGATTTTGTAAAGTGCTATATCCATTCCAAGATCAAAATTCCTCACAGATCTGTACGTGCTCCCAATGTCAGGCTGTTACTGGAGGGACAAATGAAAATGGTCTCACCTTATCAACATTAAAAAACCAGAAGACCAGGAAGATTTTCTAGATTTATCTCAGCTGTGCTGGCCTGCATTTGAGAGTACAAGTCAGGTCAGGCATTTGCAGGTGGGGTCAGAGATTCCTTAAAAAGCTCTGTGTGTTTTATAGACAAGCACTAAACCAAACCAACTGGTACTCTTAACAGGAGCATAACCCACTGCATGCAGGACAGAAAGTGGTATCCTACAGAGACTCCACAAAACCTTCTAATATTGTAGTACATACTACATGTAACATACCTCTTTGTTTTGGTTTCTTTGTCAGTAGGTCTGGGATTTATGAAGAGGGACACAAAGGACTTGCACAAAAGGCTTGGGAGTAAGGGTGCTTCAAAAGCATCACCACTTCATTCATAGCCAGATTAACTTCAGCCACAAACCCAGTTCTGATCCTGACCGCACTGGAGTATGCACAAAGGTCAGTCAATACAGGGGTGCAGAGCAGATTTAAATCCAACCTGCCTGCAGCACATACAGTATGATGCATTTTACACAGAAAAGAGTCCTCGAGGCATCCTAAAAGAAGTACAAGTCACTCTGTTCTTACTGACCGAAGAACCCCACTCAGCTGTCAACGTCTCAAACTATCACAATTCAGTGGCATCACAAACACTGCAGGTAACAATCCCACTATTGCACAGTGCCATCTCCTGGGCAAGCAAGACTGGAAAAAAGCCCTCAACGCCTCCCTTCTCTCTCACAGCACCCAACGTTTTAGCTTCAATTCCCATGCGCTGGCAGGCTGTGCATCACCTCCTCTCTCAGAAGGCAGCCCTTGAATTCATGGAAAGAAGAGCCGATTGTTTACTGTTCCCACCATGAAACGTGAGACTCAGCAGCCCGCTCTCCAGAGAGGCGCTATCTGCATAGGCAAGCGCCACGCAAACCCGCAGGATTAAGTTCACTCTGGGTTGCTGGCTAATCACAAATTAGCAATCAGGGCTTCCTTTCAACATCCAAACAGGAAATGGGAGTGGAGGAAGTGAAAGCTTAATAATTTCTTACATGTTAACAAGTTACATGAGCCACTCCAATAAAAAAAAAAAATATTTGAGATGTGAACTTAAACCTAGCACACTGTCTGCCCCAATGGCAAGCACTTATCTTTTAAAACCAAGCTGTGCATCTTGGAAAGAAAACAGATGCAAATATATCATTCAGCATAGTTTAATTTCCAAGATAGAAGTGCATCATGCCATGAACAAAAGTTGAGGATCCTAACTTACTGTAATTTTCTGAGCACGAGTATCAGGCATAACGTGTTACCTCCTTCTCTTTCCACTATCTTTTAGGGCTTACTGTACTTACTGGTTTTGCATATCTCATAACTATCTGTCCACATAGCAGATGGTCAGGAAAGCTGCGTAACAAAGTCCCTGTGGAACAATGAGAACCCTAAAAGGCCTGAAGGAGCAACGGACTCTTTGGCCTCCACGCCAAATACAGTGATGAAAATCTCTCTCCGTCTTCAGGCTACCACACTACAGCCTCTGGGGAAACTGAAAAGCCTAGCCCATTATACAGTCCCAACTTGGTGCTACCTTCATTGCAGGAGGAAGAAAAAATTCTTTCTGCAATTGCTGAGTAATTCTCAAGAGTTCAAGACAGATGAAAGGCCAGTCTCTGCATTGCATGGAGATATTAAGACAGATTAGAGACAAAAGTAAGATGACTTACATAAGTAGATGTAGGTTGATGTTTAGAGGGAACAAAACTGCCCTAGGACTGTAAGGTAGAATTCCTTGCTTTTTATGGACGTGCCCAGTAAAAAAGGAAAAATCTCCTGAAGGAGCTGTAAGATTCAACAGTACAGAAAGAGATGAAGTGGGCTGCATAGAGAACAGGACAAAGGCAAAGGAATTTGGAAAACACCCTGCTGTCAATATATCCACTGCACGATCTCATTATCTCCCAAGGATGTACGCAAGAACATATAACGTAGATAGTTACCATGGCCCACAATAAACTGGCTGGAGTAAACAAGGAACTAAAACTGTGTGGGTGAATGCCCTGCATTATGGGGTGTGAAGGTAGTTTTTTTTTCTCCTAGTTTCAGCAGTAAAGACATGGGCAATCCTAGTTCCAATGCAACATTTACCATAAAGTGCTTTCTGCCATAAGTCAGAAACGTATTTGTCACACTACACACATGGCTGAAAATGTAGACCTTACTGTAGACTCGCTAATTAACTAAAAAAAAGAGGAGAAGGTCTGTTTTATATGTGAACTTCTATCCTGGATCCTCCAGGGTGACATCACTTTCACAGTAGGCATTCCCTGTTTCCAAGGTGATCAGATATTTGAGGAGAATCAGATATTTAATCATCCCAGTGTTTAGACCACCCATCAGCAAAAACACTCCAGAAGAAGAGTTTTGAAAGCTGAAAAACAATGACTGTGCAAGACTGCTGGGTTTGGTGGCTTTTTTGATTGGTTGTTTTTTAAGACTTATTCATAGGCAGGTATTACCTCTTTCACTGGAAACACTGATACTCTTTCCAAAGGACTCGTATTGCTACCTTGCACTCCAGGACTCACAGGATCAACTGTGTCCAAGAACTTACTTCTGTGGAGTCACTAACTACCTCATTCACTTCTCTCTTAGGATGTTTGTATCCAGGGCAGAAATGTCACTTCCTACTACGTGAGAAAGACCATGGCGACTTTGCAGGACTACTGCCTGCTCCGTTCCCAAAATGACGGCATCTGCTAGAACATTCAGGTTTCCAACCTGTGATGCTCCGGCAGGTTAGTTATCTTCACTTAACTTCTACAGTACCATATGCTTTTCCTTAAACCACAGTTTTCCATTTTTACTCTTCTTTTCCCAATAAGCAAGGTGAGAGTTTCCAGACAAGGTCATTTTGCTAAGGAGTGCCGGAGAGCTTGTTCAGCAGCTATGACTGTATCAACAACCCACTGACAAAAAAATGGAGGAACGTGCTTCAAAATTCTTACCGAGAGACAAATTATGATCCACGCCCTCCTTGTCCTACATTCACACAACATGGAAGCTCACTTCCATGCTCTATTCACTTAAGTGTCTAAAGGAAGATGTAGTTGTGACCAGTTTCTCTGGATCAAACATCGCGTAGTTGTTAAGTAATATTAAGACTGACTTCACCATGAGATGCTTGCACTGGATCTCACCCAAAACCTTTTTCTATATTGCATATATTACTGTTTTGTTGTAATTGTAGTCTCAAAGCAAAGAACTTCAACAGATATGCATGAGATCATCCAGATGAGGACAGTATGTTTGTAGAGGTGTGGTAATACTTGACAAAACAGATTATCTTTTACAGTCTGTCTTCCAAATGAAAGATTTTCTTGGATGGTGAGCTCAGGAGGTTCCCAGAGTTTTGTCCATGGAGGTCAACTTAATGTTTGGGACATTAGGGTAGGGCCTGCTATTTATTACACTACTTTGCATAGCAAAAATCGATCTGCATGACAATGCAGAACAGACACAATTTGAAAATCCCTCTCAAGGTCATACATAGCAGCTTTCCAAGTCAGCTTCTGTGAACTTCTGACTCAGATGTTGAATTCTTACGAGGAATACAATTAATCCTTTGGGGTTTTTTTCCCTGCTCAAAGACAAATTCCTGAAGGCTTTCTTTTTTTTTTTTTTTTTTTTGTGATGACTATTAGGCTCTCTGTTACACAAGTAGAAGACTGACAAGGCAAGAGCAGACATGTTAACAGTCCAATTTATAATGTACTTGTAAAAACAAGTGGTAGTCTTTATTGAGAAGGCCTCCAGCTCTACATGCAGCTTACATTATATTCAGGTGGTGCTGGAAAGGAAGGGGCTCTTTACTGCTTAAGTCTTTAGTAGACTTCTGAAGTTCATTTTCATAGTCTGAAGGCTTGGGAAGGTAATGATCACTTCTAGTATTCTCTAGAATACCACTTGCATTGTGGTCTTGAGTTATTTGCCTGATCTGACTTCTCTGTGCCATAAACATATACAAAGAGGAAATATTTCTGCCTTGCATTATCTCTGTAAGTGAAAGAGCCTATGAAGAGAAGAGTAATAGCTGTAGAGATACACTGACCTAAAGATATCAGCCTCCATTCACAGCTCTTCAAGTGGAGGTGACAACTGTAAACTGCACCCAAGATTTGAGCACACGACTGTGCCAGTCAGATGACAATTCAATCACGGAAAAGTATGATAAAGATTTCAGGCTTATAGGCGCTCTCCTACACTTATTCTTTCTGTGCATATTTTCAATAGCCTCTCATTCCCAGTTGCACGCAGATTCACAAAATAAGAGACGATAGCAATTTGTTCTTGAGTTTGCATGGTTGGCAGGAAGGCTAGTTCAGTTGGTATGCGGATGTCTGCTATTACCAAGGCTGCAGCTTACTTAACTTCAGATAAATTAATTGAGAACATCTACTTTAGTCCTTAGGTACAAGTAGGTGTAACAAAGAATTCCCTTCCACCAACAGGAACTACCTGTCAAACAAACTATAAGTTTTTGTCAGCAAACTTTGATTTTGAGTTCAGATGTTTTGAGGGGAAAAGCTACCAGTGAAACGAAGAAGCAAACACATCAAAATCTCTGCTATGTGGGGAGACCCGACATCAGCCCTACACTCCCCCAAAATGCAATGAATTCCATCAGGGTGCAAGCTCCAGTCCTGAGCAAAAAATTTCTTTTGTCTCTGTTACTCTGGCAGCCCTGCCAATGAACACCTCAAGTTCTAGGCAGGAAAGCATATATTGGGTCACACACTTCTGTCGTGGTGGATCACAGGGTAGTGTTGGTATTCGGAGGCCTGCACGATGACAAGAACAGTGTTCTGCCATGGTTGGAGCATCCCTGTTAAAAGGTCTCCTGTCAGTAGCAGAGATCTGGCTGGCAGAGACCTGTCTTAATTGAAGCAACCTCCCTTTTGCTCCCCTTTCCACATGGCAGGCGTGACTGGTTGAGAAATCGAGGCTCATGCAGTCCCAAGTACCTGCCCTGCCTACTTCCTGAAGAGAGGAAAAGCAGCTGTGGCAAAATGAGCGTGATCCAGGTTAAGTTTGGGGAAAACTCAGACCAAAGCTTCAAATGATGGTCTCCTGTTTGCTGCGTGCACTCTGCCAGGCCTAGTCACCGAGTCACAACTTGTCAGAAAGGTGCCTAGTCCACGTGAAATAAAAAAGTCCAAGAAACATCCCTTGCTTTAAGCTGGAGGTTAGACGGTGAGGACGCATGGCACAGTCACACGTGACATGGCTGTGACAAACGTTACGTCCATGTAACAAGTTTTCTAGACTGCACCCAGCAAAGAAGGTTGCATGTGACGTGTGGTCTGTTTAAGAAATAGAGCCTGGCTGCTTTCTGTGTTTTATCTCGTTCTGATCAGGAGTTAAACAAGCCAGTCAGCCTATTGTTCTTACCACATGGCAAGTAACTAGCTACATATAAACAAAACAATTAAGCTCCATAAGGAACTGCTTGCCATTCAAAGCTGAACGAAACATTGCAGTTTGTTTCAGGAACCCAAATATGGTAAATTACTGACAGCAAACTATGACTATGGGATTATTTGCTGCACAGAGAGGGTGAGAGGAGCAGGCAGCACAAACTGGAAAATCACCTTTCTTCCTCTGTATCCTGTCATTAACCATGTCAAGACCCTTCTGGTCTCACTGTTAGCTGCCTCTTGCCGAGTATCACCTTAGCATAATTAATCCACGATAATGGATGCAATAGAGAGATAAACTTCTCACGATGGCACAGCCGGCTCTGAACCCCTTGATCCTCAGTAAAACCACCACGCTCCATCGCTACCCCTCTCCAGGAGAATACCTCAGAGTTGTTAGCCCCTAAACAGATTTGGTAGTCAGATAATTCATTAGGTGATAGCACGGCACACAAATACACACCAATTCATTATTTTTTTAATAGGTCCACTCCTCTTGCATCTAAAAGCCCTAATCAACATCAGACTGTCAACTTGCTGGACAGAATACACAAGAAGAAAGACTCCCCTCCCAAATGTCAAGACCAGAAGCCTGGATACTATAAACCCAACACACCCATCCAACTCAAAAAAATCCAACTCTCCCACTGCTAATTTGTGTACAGGTTCAGCTTTGCAGGCTGCATATTTCTATTTTAAATATTTATAGACTGTAGAAATCTTGAACAGACAGGGTAGAAGAAAAAAACAAAACAAAACAACCCCCAGAAAACAAAACCAAAACCAGAAATAAAACATTATTAAATCCATTGGGGGTGATAATAGAGGCAAAAGTAAAAAAGTATTGTGTTATAGCACCCACTGGAACATCCACTCATATTTTACACGTGCATGCTTCGCCCCTCTGCAAAGATCTAGTAGCTATCCCCAGCTGCAGATCTGCACCACAGCGGTGTCTGTCACGATGGGCAGAAGCAACTGAGCTGAAGCAGGCACAAGGCTGAGGGAGGAAAACCAGTAGAGCTGGGACAGGACATATTGGGGTGGGTGCTGAGCCCTGGGGCAGAGAGGTCCCAGCACACCATGGGGAAGGACAGAGCCTGGAAGGTGATGGCAGCTTCCCAGGTCAGTTCACAAATTTCACATTGGAAATCTGGGAGTTAAAGCCTCAGTCATGGTCGATCTTTCCATTCCCATTAGTCACACTCTTCCAACCAACTCTGCTATGTAGTATCTATGCTTGTACCGCCTAAAAATATCCCAGCCTCCTGATGAAGTTACTAGATAAACTGGACATTTTGAAATACAGCTAGACAAAGGTTAAGAAAACAAACTACGGTCTATTTACTGTAGTACTGCAGCACACGTCTCCATCTCCAATGAAGGGTGAAAGACACCATTTTGTGCAACAGACTGTCCAGGACAGCCATTGGGAGGTTGAAATGGCCTGTTACGGCGGTATTACCCAAATTAAATACAGCTATGGGACAGTAGGACATAGGCTGTGCAGACGCTTTCTCCAGTATATTAGCAGAAGAAGTACAACTTGCAAACAAACAGAAGCCAAATAACTAATTTGGTTCATTTTGTAAATCCTGGGTGCCAAAATGGGAGGAGAGCGGCAACTAGGGCAAGAAGGATAGAAATAGCCTTAAATGTCTTCCTGAGCTTCACCTGCCATCATAAATATCGCCAGCCATTAGATTATTACCACTTATCTTCTATAGTCCTTGCAAATACTTATGGGCACACCTTCATGTACATGTACAATGGAGGATCACTGAGCATCCTATACAGGAGACAACAGAGATGGGAACACACAGAATAACAACCATTTGGTTTTGAACGAGAAGTCTACATGAAGTACTGCATTCTCCGTCCCTCAGGTTTTTACTCTTTGCCTGCTGAAGTGAAGCCTTCATCTAGCAGAGCCAAAAAGCTCTAGAGCCCTTTCCCAGGACCCATCTCATGGTGGGATATCGAGGGCAGCATCGCAGGCCTGGGCTAGAGCTTCTATGGAGGAACCTAGGAACATGGAGAGTTCAGGACTCATCCTACAGGAACATCAAATTAACCCAGAAGCATCAGAAAGCTGTGAAAAGCTGTACTCCAAAGCCAGGGGTGAGGGGGCAGGCTTGGGACAGACCGTATGACAGAAACTGGCTTCTAACCTCAATGAGATTGGTGTCTTTAGAAAGGTCCCATCCCTCTTGACGTCAACACAGGAATGAAAGGTGCTGTCAGCAGCTTTCTTTTAATGGTGAGATTGCAATGTTAGGAATCCTGATTGCAAAGGCCTGCTTCCAGGCCCATGCAGAGACTAGAGAAATTCCAAAGCTCAAGTTTTCATAATGGGCACAACTACTTTCATCAGGTTTTGCTCGTCCTTTGGACAGTTTAGCATCCCTTCCTCCCAGCATGATATTTCAGAGAAAGCTACTGTAGGACTGCAGGTGTATAACATTCAGGATGTACTCTCCAAAATGTGCAAATGTAGTACAAGTGTTAGGTTTACTTCCTTTACTTAAACATCACATTTCCCTGCCTCCTCTAACCTCTGTAACCTCCTTCAGAATTTTAATCTTGGCTCCATTAATCATAATGCTCTACACTTTTCTGTTGTACCTTCACTCTCTCTAGTTTTCCTCCTCCTTATTGAAACAGCTCTTCCTTATTGCATGTTACTTCCCCATTAAAACAACAAAAATTATAAGACTAATCTGATTTCACATGTGTAGCACAGTTGATTTTACTTTTGCACTCCTCACACTTTTCCCTGCACTGACTTCATTTGCAAGCCCCCTGGGACAAGACCTATTCAAATTTGAACTGTGTTTAGCAAAACAACACCCAGAAGGGTCTCGTCTGGCACCTTAGGATAAGTCAATACATTGATACTGCGTCATCCCTCACTACAACACCTGATGCAATTTTTGTCAAGGTCACTTTGCCAGCAACTTTAAAGGCGGTTGAGGAATTTCACCTCAGACCCCAGGCAAGAGGCTAAAATGCTGTATCAGGGCAAACTCTTCTGAAGTACAGAGCAAGAGGCCTCTGAATTCCATCCTTAAAGTAAGGCTGAGTGCCTACCCAGCCCTTACCTCTGCAGTTCAGAGGGCTCGGTAAGCACTTGCATACCATGGTGTTGAGCATGGCAGTAAAACCTAGACAGACTGTTTAAACAAGCTAGGACCTGGGCATCCTGTTTCTCACGGCACCATCCTCATAACATACGACTGTTGCCAAACATTACAGTATAAATTTCCCACTGAACCTAAGACTCGGTTGACAAATATCCAAAAGAAGAATAAAAATATTTATATCTTAAAACATGTTGACTGAGTAAACAACATTTTAGCTAGGTCTCTGTTATGTCCTGCTTACCAATGTGCAGGCTGAAGCAGACATAAATGTTTACAGCAGTCACCGGTGTGCATGCACACGTGCCCCACAGGCTCTCCCTCCCACCGCTTTGCCTGGTAGGAGCAGACCAAGTCCTGGACAGCATGATGGATGCCCGTATACGGTTAGAAGAAGGTAATGACCCAACTGCACTCAGAAGATGCTGAGCTTCTCAGTCAGCTGAAGTAAATCATTCCCATACTGTAGGCAAACACCATGCACAGCTATAGGCACAACTTTAAACTTTTCTTCATGCCCTGAATGCCAGATGGACCCTGATTGTGGCTACAGGATAATGCTTTTCATCATCCTTTATAACTGATTTTATGGAGACAATTTACTCTCTCAGATAGTTACCTAAAAATAAAACAATTGTGACCAAAAATGGTCAGTCAGTGGTTGCACTCATCGCTTTTAATTAATCAGCCTCAACTCTGCTCCTTCCAACCCTCACTGCAAATATTTAAAAGTCCATCTGTCCATTTCACTGTCACTAGTCATCTTCCCCATTATGATGCCCGTGTGCTATAATTCACTGCGCCATTAATGTGAAAAACTTTTCATTCATTACGTTAGTACTTTGGGGTCACATTTGGCCAAAACCAGCATTCACTCTTAAAGGCATATGTCTTTAATAATTCAACATTTTAGGAATATATTAGGGTTTTTTCTTAAACTGAAGGTATATTACTACAGGCCTCTAATCCTATGTACATCCCATCTACCTGTATCTGGAAAGACATTCTTCAAAACTCTTCAAAACGACAAGTGAAAATCTGTAACCTGTAGAAAGCTTGCAATATTTCAATCTCACGCAGAAAGTAACTTCTCTGCTTTAACATTTGTAAGCAAAGCCAGGAAAGTACCATCCCGCTAAGGGACACTTTTCAGTTGGCAGCACCTTGAAATACAATGTTCTAACTTCAGAGGAATTCAAGTATTTAAGAATAATTTTATGACAAAAGTTGAGCAGAAGAATCCTGTTTCAGGTAAGCATCCGAGTTCACAACTTGTTCTAGACCAAAGTTCCGATACATCAAGGCAGCAGGTCTGATTTCCAACGCTGTCTTTGTATTTCCAGCCCAACTATATAGTGATACAGGTCCTCTCCCTTACTGTAGAGTGCTACAGTAAGGGAGAGGACCTGTTTCAAAGCTCTCAACATCTGAAGTCCTTCTGAAATAAGCACTTGCCATCGTAGTGGAAACACTCCGTAGAATAAATGGTGCTGTTCTATGAGAAGGAATTTGCAGAATAAACCAGCATGACTAGTAAGAGACAACTTGCCATCTATTGAACTGTCATAGAGACATAAGGACAAAAATCAATTAAGTGCTACTGTCTGCAGTTGTTCTAGTTAACTCCTGTGGGTTTATCATTACTGTATTTCGCTTTTACTTTTAACTGTTTTTTTCTCCCCTTTCCTTACTGCCTGAGAGACACAAACACACACGGGATTTGCTTATCCAGGCATGCAAACACAGCAATGGCAGAGGAAACGCTTGAGGAAAGGCTGAACTACCATTTGAAGAGAAAAAAAAATGGTTTTTTTTCGCTCGAGTTGTCACAACCATTACTCGTAACAGGGATATGCAAAAACCATTAAGGCAGATGTATGAACTTTAAGTTGATGATACGCCGCAGTCCATTACATCTGAGGAAGTGTTGTTACAGCGAATGCTAGCAAAAGTATTTTGATACAGGCCACAGGACTGGCTAACACAAGTTTCATTGCTCAATGTGGCATATTTTTCCTATGATGTAACACGTATTGTAGGTATTATAATGATCCATAGCTGAAAGACATCAGTGAAGGCTTTCACAAGGGACTGCGCAAAGAAAGTTGATACAATGATAAAGAGACAGCACTTGATTGTTTTTCCTTACACTCTTTTGTACCTTTTGCTGGCTGTTAAATCGGTACGTTCTGATCAGAATTCCTAACCTCACCTACCACCTTTACAATACTATTTTTCAGACCAAATTTAGAAACCAGGTGCTGGGAGAGGGGCTGCAGTCTCACCACTTGTGGAAGGTCACTGAATAAGGAGACCGGGGCAAGGGGAGGTCTCTGCCAGGTCACTTCACATCATTACATGCTGTACAAGCACAATCTTTTGCAGGATGATTTCTTTCAGCACATGCAGATTCCAAAATGGTTAGAAAACAGACTAACTAGCTGGGGTAATTATGGGGAAACCTCTCAAAATATGAAACCATATTAGGTAGCCTTTTATTGACTATGCCTAATTTAAAGTTTATATGTCATCAGGGCAGACTTGCAGAAATCCTCATGAATGCAGCAGTATAATCAAGCTTTTATTAAAAGTGGTCAGACGTTTTCACCACCAAAGCCAAGACTTCATTAGAAACCTTTCTCTGGTTACTCCCTTTGACTTTCTACACTTACAGATCTCTGTCAAAATTAGCTCTTAAAGATTTGAGACCGAATTAACCGATACCTTCCAGGGGGCTATTTGTCACCATGAAAAAGTACACCAATCTGGATAGTTTAGAGTATTCAGATCTTATTTCTTTTCTTTTGAGAAATTTTAACTGTGCTGACGATGAGAAACAGATGAAAAAGAACTGCTTCCAATCCCAACCTCAGATATTATAATGGTATTAAATGATCATTTAATTATTAAAAGGAGTAGAGTGCAATGCAAATGAAAGTTCAGAAAGTAAACATTTTAATGTCTCAAAATCCCTTCTGTCACTGAAGGACCACAGAGGTCTAAGAACCCACACCAAGTGGAATTTTAATACAATAAACAGGGTTGATTTATTATTAAAAATTAATGTGAAATTAAATGACTGAGCACCACTTCAAAGTAGCTAGCTATAGAGTTACTCCATCAGTTTATTCATAAACCTATTTCCTGGCCAAATACTCTAAATTCAATATAATATCATCATGAACTGCTGACTTGCATGTTGAAGTCTGCCTATCACTTCTTTAAAATACCACAATGAGGAGATGCATATTCTAACCTCAGTGTGCAAAATATAGTTTTGGAACCCCCTATAATTCCACAATGAAATCACTTCGATTGGTCTAAAAATGTAATATTTTAAAATTTAATACCTCATATTTTGGGGAACGAAATATTTGCATCTTGCAGAGGGAGAAAAAGGCAGATCAAGTCTGTTTGTCCTTAAAAACAAGCTTGTCACGTAATGGACAAAAAAAAAAATAAAAAATAATCCATCAGTTGCTTAAACCAAACAAAACATTCAACTTCAAGCCCCAGTCCACTTTGGTATCTGGTCACGTTCGACAGTGCAGATGCACACAGAGTGTGCAAGGTGTAGGCTGAAGACATAAGAAGTTGTATGTTATCCCATATGGTGGAAAAAGGGTAAGACATAAAAGCAAAACTATTTGGTCATAGTCAGTTCATATACTCAATGGTTCCAGATGATTCCTCTCCTTGGTTTGACTCTTCAGTGCCTTCTAGGCCACTAGAAAGGCAAGTTCCTTCAAGCAGAGATCTCAGTAAGGTCATTCCAAACATCAAAGGCAGCCACAAAGATGACACACAAGCAAATATGAGAGAAGGGCATAAAAGATGAATCTGGAGTAGCTGTCAGAATAAAGGAAGCAAGATTGAGGCTGGGTAGACAGTAAGAGATCAGAGAAAGAAAGGCTGGCAGATTAGCATCAAGCTGAGCAGTGAAAGCAAAAAAGGGAAATTGGCTATTGCTCTCCCCTGGAACAGAGAAGCAGTCAAGCTAAGAGGAAGAACTTTGTGAAAGAACATACCTGTCATTATAATATTAGCCTTGCCATACTTTAAAAGAGGCAAAATCAGTGTCTAAGACAAGAAATGAACGGGAAGCACACGCTATTTATCTGGCAGACAATACTGAGAGAGCACGCAGGATAAAATGACAAAATTCTGTCTTTGTATGAACGTAATCAGAGAAGTTGGAAAGGAGGAAAAAGCCGAAGATGTTGCAAAGCATAAGGGAGGAGAATGCAGAGCTCCCACTGCACGTAGGCAATCAACACAGGCCCAAAGACGTGTCTAAACTGGAGACACTGCAATAGCTCTGTGAAGGTTGGGGGTGGGAGCAGCCCAGCTGTGACTACAAGAATACAGTGCAGTCCATTAGCTCATAACCTATCAAACTTGTTAAAATCCTCATCTGGCAACAGTGACTCTCACAGTAGCAAAAACATAGTGTAAGAGTATAGGGAACTGAATGCTGTGGGCGGATGAACGAGACACCTCCATTCCTATGAGAAATTTTTTGAAAGCAGAAACAGCTCCCAGATGGGCAGAGTCAGAAAACTGCATCTCTCCAATTCAGTCCATGAACTTTGACAACAAATATCAAGGATAAGTCTTAAACAGGGGTTTACAGAGCAGAACTCTGCAAATGTAAGGGTCAAAAAAAGTTCTGTTTGCAAATGATTCTGAAGTTGCTAAAAACAAGGGCTGTAGCAATCCTGCACTACAAAATCAGTCACTGATTTTCTGACCTGTCAGTCAGGAACAAATGAGACCTTAGGCCTGCAATACAAAATCTTTGCCATAGTTCCTTCAAGCTGTTTTTCTAGGGTAAAAAATTATATTTGCCACTCAGGCATTAAAACAGGATTGCGATTTAAACTCAAATTAGTACCATAACAAACTCTGGATCAATGTACTTCAGTCTGAAATTCATTTGTTCTTTCTGTTCAATCAGTCCTACAAGCAGCTATGCGAGGCCTAACACTGGCTTTGGTGATATGGAAAGCCTCACAGTGGGAGCCTGTCTCAAAACAACCAGCTTCAGCTCAAGAACAAGACCAAATCTTTACACAACAGTAACTACTTTTGCAAATTCAGGATGCATGTCAACTCCAGCAAAGGCATGAAATACCCAAGTATTTTTTACCCAACTTGTCATCTGCGTAAATGATGCAGTTTGCATCCCATCTGTGCTACAAACTAAAACAGTGGTCAGTCAGTACTGATTTTTGCTGTGCTTGGAGTTTGGGTAAATCCAATCTCTATTTACCTACCCCATGACTGAGAAGAGATCAAATCCAGTTGAAGATTTTAAGAGAAAAGTGTATTAGATGTAGATAGATGCAATTTGTGCCACAGAAACCCAGAGAGAACTGATAGGTCAGGCTGTCTGTGGCTCTGCACAGGCTTTTGTGCAATGAACATTTTATAAACACTGTGCCCATGCCCTAAGCAATTACACCGACATCCTCAGAGCTATTGGAAGAGAAAATTGATGGAAGGATGAACTGTGACCCCAAATGGGTTGTGTAACAGAGCTGGCAGAAGGCTGAACCATGACCTCAATTTCACCCCCAACTGGACAGTGTAATGCAACTCCTGTCCAACCTATGCATCTTAAGAAATAATCAAAATCTTATACCAAAATGTAAGTACCACTTCAACAGATGCTCAGACCACGGTCTGAGATACATGTGTTCTGTGAGGGAAGAAAGAAGGGAATGAATTAATCAGCCTGAGGGTACACTCCAGTATTTCTTCATTGAGTTTTGTACATGAAGTCTTACATCTTTTCATTGTCTCAACACTCTAGGCAGTTTCCATCATCTAAAAAGTAACAAAACCCAGCAGTCCATAGAGACAACTATTTGGGCCCATAGCTATTTGTGTTTTAACATATAATTAAAATGTGGAACTGAACCAAATTAAAACCCAGCTAATTTATACTGTGTACAATGTGGTGCATGGTCAAATATGAAGCATATCAGTGAGTCTTATTTTCCAATGTAAAAGTTTGGTCTGCATTGGAAATCAAACTCCAAGCCTAAATATATTAGAGAGCTACTCAATTACTTAAGACGTTCTATACTTTTCTGTTATGGGGGCTGAAGGAGTGCCAGTGAACTTCTGTGCTGTTCTACCTTGTGATGTCTACACATTGCAGTCAGGTTAGAAATGTGGCAAATGAATTTAGGAACAGTCCTTGCAGTTTAACTCCTTAATGAATTAGATTTTCTGAAAGAGTATTTGTTTTCAACTCCTACACAGGCATTTGCAGTAGCTTTAGAAGGGATGAAAATGTGCTGATAGCTAGCTCCTGAGTTGCTATGATGCAACTCAACCATAAAGTCATTCAAATTTGGTGTCAAGGAATGGACTTCTTGTAATTTTAATTGTTTTTTTAATTATAGAAGAGGCTATAGTGCATATGTGGTTTATAATATTACATAACACAAATAGCGTTCACTGTAACAACTAAATGAACATTTAAACAATTAGCTATATATAGCCTCAAATATTATCCTGTCCAAGAAAAAAAAAATAATTTTTTAAACGCACTCAAACACAGTTATAGTAGGAAAGCCATAAAAATCTATTTAAGTGATGCAAGAAGTCAAATGGAACCAGGTGGATGTAACATCAATCCTAGAATGTCTTGGTTCTGGGGGTTTATATTAAAAGCTGGCAGAGGGATTAAAAAAAAAAAAAAAAAAAGAGATGAGATTAAATCTTCTCCTATATTCGACAAAAGAAATTTTTTTAGAGAAACACAAGGGCAGTCTGTTCACCAGCAGTGTCAGGGAGGTCAGCTTGCTCCTACCTTAGAAGGTGAGAAGAACTATAGGACAAACAACAGCTACCAGTGACAAGCCATCACCAAGCAATGAAAGTACAGATAAGAGTAAAGAGTGGCAAAGTTTGGCATTTGGAGGAGTGAGAAAAGCAAAGCAAGAAAAGAAAAGATCGGGACAGAGGACCACAACTGAAGGGAGACAGACACCCATGGCAGTACTGGGCTGCATAGCTCATGAGAAATCACCAACTCTGGGATTACACCCCACAAAAGCTACCAGAACACATTCAAGTTTGTTCTGAAAAATTTGACAGGTATATGGGAATTACAAATACGAATAAGTATCTTACTGAAGCAGCTGCTTATTTAGGTAAATGGTCAGGAAAGACAGAAGTCAAATGTCTGCCAACAAAAATGGCAGGCTTCTCCAGCAGGAAGAATATTGCAATCTCATAAAAAATCCAAGGATTGAAGTGCCTGATTTTGTTCTAAACATCTCAAGGGGGCAAAAAAAGACAGAAGGACAGAGTTGTTACAGCAGTTGGGGTTGGAAAGTAAAACGGAGCTGTGATAGTTTTATTCCAGTTTTAGGAGTGCAATACGCAGAATTGACTGAAAATAGCAAGGCAATGATGCCTGTTGCATTCTGGAGATTAGGATCGGGCAAGGCTTTATGCTGGCTGCCAGCATCTGAATAGTTTTGAGACATTTTAGAAGATTACATGATCCCAGCATACCTTTTTCTTTTTTTTAGAATAAAAACACAAACCAACTAGCGGTTGCTTTTAATAGATGTTGAGTACAGTCAGGCTTTGTTCGAGAAAGCACTTCTTATTCTGAAATAAGCACGATCCAGACAAAATTCTGCATCAGTTCACTGTCTCCTAACAAGATCTTTACTTACGAGCTCTGAGCTCTTGTCTACCCATTATTTTGAGTAAATCCACCTTGAAAAAGAAGACAGAAGAACCTAAGTGGGAGCAAAAGTAGTTAAATGGGTGCATGGATAGGGCATGGGTGATGTTAAATGAAGAGTCACTTCAGGACCAAATAGCGTCTCCAAAGCTTGTACCTGGATTCTCAGTGCGAATATTGTCTGCTCTCAGTGTGACTGAAGCCTCGAGAAAAAGTCATGAGGGAACTACTGTTTGCTCTCATTCACCTGAGCAGAATCCTCACCAGTCCTCGTACGTACAAGGGGACAGTCACAAGCACTGAAGGAGGTGTGGCTCATTGTCTTGGAAAAGACGAAATGAGAAGAACAAAATATGATGATCCATGTGACTGAAAAAAACTGCGTAGACCCTGCATTTCCTCTGTGAGTAGTGACAACTGGATGGTTTCAGGATTCCAACCTAAGTTGGACAAAAGCATCTGGAAAACTGATGAGAGACCACACTTACTCCACTGAAGACACACAGTAGTCACCAGCTATGGAAATCACATATTGTCCCTTTTTCCTTTCCTTCTGCCTTTTTTTTTTGGTCAAAAATTGGAAATAGTGACTCACTAGCTCGGTATCCTACAAATCCTACTCCCTGCAAGGAAGTTTAATCATTTGCAGCCATTTCCATCACATCGCAGTCAGTTGAAAAGGCTTCAGTTTTTAAAGGAAACTTGTGATTTTCATAACATTTTCTTCTTATACTGAAGTAAGCCATTTAAATCTCTCTACTTTATTACATGCTCCAGTACACCAAGCAGTCTGAATACAGGAAAACGGATTAGATAAATAGAAATACCTTTGTTATGACCTAACTTAAGGATCCTAAAAATAATACGACTACTTCAAAAATTGCAAGGCATCAAAAGGTTTAAAAATACTGCAGAGAAATGAGAATGCAAGATATCTGGCAAGTATTGATAGAGTAACATATAACTTGAATAAGAAACAGGAGGCAGTCAGAGACACATGGTTACCATTTACATAAATTTATGACCAGGACATTTCTGTTACTGTAATACTCTTTGTACCAGGAGCCATATGTGATAGCTTGCTCTTTTATGTGCAATGCCCATTTATGTCATATTGGTGAAAATTAAAGAAAGGCTTCCATTTGGAGCTTGCTGACGTGAATGATGAAGGTAGTACAGCTTCTGCTTTTTGTAGAAGAAATCAACAGCCCTAAGAGAAGGAATCACGCAGCTTTTACGAATTTCACAGTAAGCGATGGTGGAGACGGTTAGAAGCTAAAAGTATACTTGCCTCGTCCTACAGTTAACATCAGTCTTGCTACAGTTCAAACTACACCTTCATAAAAGCTGTCTAATGTTTCTACCAGACCAAATGAATGCACTGCTTCCTTGATTATCTTAAAAGTTCACTTGTGCGTTTGCACTAGCAGTGAAACTTCGTTAGCACTATAGCCTGCTCTACAGGATGCCTTCAGTAAGCCACTCCCTACCACGCAGTCAATGGTTTTCTGGTTCCTTGAACAGAAATTCAAGTAAACGGTGCAGAACGCAGTCTGCAAAGCAGACGCACAATGCCATCTGTATTGCACTTCCCTCGTTAGTTTTACACTTTACATTATCTTCCATATTACATTCCTTCTTACAGAAACAGACGTCACAGCAGCCTGAGTAATAAAACCTCAAATCATAAACAGCAACAACTTCTCCTTATCAGGCAATGAGTGTCCAGGATCCCAAATATGGCGAAGCAATTTGTAAACTAGAGAAATAATGAGCTGTAGGAAAAAATACTCACAATTCTTATCACAAACTGGTTTTCCAGAGGGTGTCTGCCTCTACCTGTACACCAAATTCACATCATTAAAATGCAATGGGAAGAACTCCTCAGCCACATGCTGTTCACAGCATAATCCTTTGATTCTTGGGCACGATGCCTGACCTCCTCAAATCATTCTTTACTCCCTGGCTTGCCTAAAGGCATTTACTTCAAGGGAAGAAAAATATTATGCCTAAATCCATAGGAAACATCACTGCCTCAACACTAATCCAAGCTTGTTTTACTTCTTAAATTCCACTTCATGTGTCTTCATGCACCTTGTTATCTCTCTGAGGGTATTTGTACAGTCCGATAGAACACTGTAAATCCTGGAACTGGGTGTCAGTTTGCAGCATATCTACACAAATGCAACACACAAGCACAACGTGCAGCTCTAGTACACTTAACATTTCCAGTGCCCAAGCGAGCTCACTCAAAACTACGTGAGGTATTTCTGCACAGCTTTGCACTGTGCTTTGGAGTCAGGCTCTCTAAAAAACAATTAATCTCTCTGTACTTTGCATAAAGCACTTGGTTTAGTATGAAGGCTTAGAAGTAAAGCCCCCAGGCAATGCACAAATAAAAATAATAAACAGTAGCAACAGTGTCCTCTTTTACATTCCTAAAAAATACAAGCACACTTAGTTAGCTGCTAAGAGGTATGTTTTACCTTTTTCTGTGATAAAAAACCACACCAGTCTGGTTCTCTACAATAAAACATGGACAGAGGAGACACAACAGAGCCCAGCTCAACACCTATGAGAATTCCAATCTGAAATAGCGACAGGAAAACTGTACGCTTTAAGAACTCATTCTCACTTAGTTACCACTGTGCATCCAGAGTGAAAAGGAGCAAGGCCACAGCTGAGGTTAAATTTAGACTAAAGTTTTTTCATGGGTAAAGGTTCTTCAAATGGAAACGGGTTTATTAAGTCAGAAACTTTTTATCTTGTGAGTTTGGGAAATCTCAAAAGCATAAGAGGTAATATCACAGCTCCAAAGGAAAGCAAAATGTTTTCATGCAATATGCTTCTTCCCCTAGTTTCCCTGACCATTGCTTCATAAAGAATGTCTCTTTTCCTATAACTTTCTACCAAAAAGGCTTCTTTGGAGAATAATAGTGCGATTTCCAGACGAAAGATCTTGTTTTGCTTCTTCGTCTGTTTGCTAAAAAGAAAACCAAACAAACCCACAAACAAGAATCAAACCAAACAACCCAAGCCAAACCCAACAACCACCCCAAAATGACAAAAAAAAAATTAAAAATTTTCACTTGGAAGAAGCATTCGGGGGGGTGGTGGTGCAGAATGTACCTCACGCACACAGCAGAAAGATTGTTGGTTGTTTCACTCTTCTGGAATGCTTTACAAAATCATTTACATCCCCATATGGAATAAAATGTCACAGCAGTTCTTGACACTTCACCTATACTTTACAAATATCTCAGTTAATAGCTAATGTAAATTTTGTTCTCAGTTCTTCAGTATGCTTTGATGTTCCTATAGTATTTGTAAGGTAATTTTCAGATTATGGAGTGAAATGGCTTCCATTTAAAGGACACAGATTATCATACTGGAGAGCAGAAAGAAAAGGAGAGAAATAATTTCCTACGTGAGTTACACATTTAGTCCCATGATTTTTTAATGGGATTAAGAAGCCCAGTATGGCCTAGATGTTGTCCCCATGCTAATTAGGTAAGTGTTCAGAAACCCTCCGAACACATTACCTACAGATTTCCAACCATGGCTGTACCTTATTCAAAGAAAATACTGGCCACAGACAATCCCTCTCACAATGCGTGTAACGTGTAAGGGTACACAACATTGTCTATGTCACTGGGTGTTAGGGACATCACAAATGCACACTGTGATTTGGCTTACCTGTTTACTTGGCGCTTTTCACGACCACGCTTCAAGTCCTGCTTAAGGCCACAAAAAGGGAAACAAACTTTTTTGGAAATCAAGGCATTTGGAGAAAAAAAATTTAAGGGCTTATTCTCTCAGTAACTACAATTATCTGAAATTCACAGAATCACAGAATGTCAGGGGTTGGAAGGGACCTCTAAAGATCAACTAGTCCAACCCCCCTGCCACAGCGGGATCACCTGGGGCAGGTTGCATAGGATCGTGTCCAGACTTTTTTGAAAGTCTCCAGAGATGGAGCCTCCACAATGTCTCTGAGCATCCTGTTCCAGTGCTCCATCACTCTCATCGTGGAAAAGTTTTTCCCTATGTTTATGTGGAACCTCTTTTGCTGCAGCTTGCTATTACTAAGTGAAAGATTAAAACAGCCATTTCTGTCCAGCTCTCAACATTTGTGGATATGTCTGCATTTTTTTTACCTCCCATCAGCACCTGAGCAACTGATAAATGAGAACTTCAAGAAGCTTGTAATGTTGTCATGTAAGACACTGCCACTCCAAACCTTTAACAGCAGCTTAAGCACACCGTAAACTGACTGCAGGACACTAAAACTGGGTAAGAGAGTCAGGAAGCAATATCTGGGTAGGACAACACAACAATTTTACACTATTTATTACGAATCTCTTCTTGTTCGTGTTGCCCAATTAATGCCATTCACACTTTAACAAAGAAAAAAAAAGGCAAAAAAATAAGCTAAAACCTCAAGGTTTCACTACTTTTCCTAAACATGACTACCTCTTTGCTCTGTTATTATAAAGACATGTCTATTGGTATGGATGACTGGTGGAGGGTCCACAAATCAATAAATTCCCTAAAGCTGCTTTAAAGCTACATTTCACAGATTTTTTTTTTTTTTTAATTCAAGTTCCATATTAGAAGAAGGGATTAGTGTCACTGTTATAGAGATTACTGCACATTAGTATAAAGACTTACAGGATTTTGAGTAGGTGCCACTGAAGCAGAGTACTGTGCTGGACGGAAAACTGTTCCTGCACTTAAAATAGGTCATAATGTGTTCAGAAATGCAACAAAGCAGAAAAAAAAAAAATCAGATTTAATTCATTATGTACATATATTTAAAATAATGCATGCAGTGTTTTACAATTATTTGCTCTTCCATAAACATGGTGGCATTTTGACATTTAAGCAAAAAGACTGCTTTGATTTACTTGCAGATTAAGTTGTATTTTTGTGCTACATGCTCAGCTACTCTGCCCCACAGACCAAATCATGACATTTGTTCATATATGGTTATTCTCAGACGCACAGAAGGAAAAAAAACCCAACTCAAACCAAGAAGTTACTCAGTTAAAAGCTCTCTCCATCTGCCTGGAGTTTTATTAATAACTCATCACCATGGTATCACAGCATCTTAAGGAAAATAAAACAGACAGATAGTTGCTAGGCTCTCCAGCCTCTAAGGATAAAAGGGAATGCTTCTTGAGGAAGAGGGGGAGAAACTGTTTTGGTCTTCTTTCCTTATCACCCTTGAGGGCGAGGCAAAGCCAAGAGATGGGCTTCATCTGAAAGCTGCAAGCATTGTGGCCATCATTCAAATCTGTCATCCATGACCCAATTCTCTGTATTAGCGCTTACATAAAAAAAATAACAAGCTGTGAAGGGACAAAACTTCAGCAAAAGGGAATCATATGAAGGAATGCATCGCTTTCTTCAGCACTCCCATTTAACCCTCAAAAGGACTCTTCAACCACATCACTGTTGCCCTCATTCATATTAAACTAAAATGAGCTGTTTGCTGACATGCACTCAGCTCTGTTCTGCAGAATGAGCTCCAGGATCGGCACACAACACAGACTTGCCCTCTCTGAGCCCCACAGAGTCAAGCTGTAGATGCATCTGACATCAATGGTGGGAATCAGGGAAGAGTTCAACAACAGGTCCTCTAACCAGAAGAGTCTCAGCTCTTTCACAGAAGTATTTTTAAAACTACTCAGTTTAAGAAGTGCAATACATTACCTGTAGCACTCCCCCCATCAATACTGAGAAAGTGGATGTCCCTGTGCTTCTGCCAGGTTTAGGCACTAGAAGGAAAAGGCAACCTGCACACACTTGTAAGTATTACCTGCTTCAGTAAGTGAAGTGAGATGAAAATATGCTACTAACATCTTCAGAATTCTAATAGAGAGAAGCATCAAGCTCAAATGCAGTAAAACACATACAGCAGACAGAGTTTGCAGTCCACATTCAAAAAACATGTACTGCAAGGCTGCTCAAGTCTGACTGTTGCCACACTATTATTCCAAGACAGAATGGGATAGCAAAGGAAAATCCAATACAAACCCCATACAGACTGGAGAGCACAAGAGCGTGCTTCCTACTTACAAATAATTACCCTATCAACCAAATTCATTCTAAGGCCAAAGATCAATGCAGTCAGACATCATACTTTTAGTTGGCACCCTATTCTGCTGAAGTATCTCAAGAGCAGGAAAGCTTTACATAACCATTGTGTCAAGCGCCAGGGGGAGACATCCAGATGTGCAAACTATGCAGTCTACCATCTGTGAGAGGTACAAGTGAGTGGTTACACCATTGACTTCTCTTCCCCCTCTTAAGATGAGAAAGCAAATAGGGCTACAAAAAAAAAAAAAAAAGAAAAAAAAAAGGGAAGTAGCAGATTCACCTGTAGTGCCATCACCTTAAAGTCCCAGCACTTGTTACTTTTTTCCAATGTAAGGTTAACACAGCAAAATAATTGTGCAGCTCAAGGAGGAGAGAAGACAAGAAGCACCAGAGAAGTGCCGTCCCCGCTGAAGGGCTAGCACAACACAAAACACCACAAGCAGCAAGGCCTGCCCCACTCCCCCAGAGATGCTGCCATAGGTCAAAAGACTTTGCTCTCAAAAGGATCTTCACTCCCGCATGCTGCTTATTCATTTTAGAAGGAAGGAAAATGGCCTTTATCACGTCTTTTTTACACTTATACAGGACTTCATAATAAAGTAAAAGTCTGTCACCTTCATGAAGCATAAAATACTGCATTTTAGGTCTCTCAGTAGCCTCCTGTTAAATTTCTTACAGTTACAAGAGACATTAAGCACATGAGGCTGGTCCCTTTGTCCTTCAGTTGCTTGGCTAGCTGGTGCAAGCCACAACAAGCCAGAATATCTTTTTCTTTTTGCTAGCTAGTTGTAGCTCTGAAAAGGCAATGAGTCTTGCAACATGAAGTCGTGTGCTACTTAAGGTCCTCCTTTTAGGGTGGAAAAAGAAGCAAAGGTCAAGGTAAAAACCTCTGAAAACAAACAATCACCCTGATTTACCCCTGCCTGTTAGGCCGGGTGCTTTGTCTCTCCATACCCAGAACATATACAACTAATTCTGTTTTCTAGAACTGCAATTGTTGATTGATGAGTCATCTTTCCTGTAAATTTATTTTCTTTAGTGATTTTGGCATTGTTCCTCGAAATTCCTCTCTGGCTATGTAATGGAAATTTTGACCTCACACTCCGGTTTCTTTAACATCACAGATACTGAGACAAGTTTAGGAAGACCAAACAGTTGAATAAAGGATGCAATGAAGAAATCTGCAGCTTAAAAAGAAAGCAAGCTGTATTAAATAAACTCTCAAGTAAATATTTAGCTGTATGGCCATTAGGTTATGTTCCTAATAATACAGCAACTCATTTATTGTAATTAAGAATTCATGGGAGGAGGGGCTTGCTGCCCTCTTTCCCCTCCCAAAATTGTTCATGTGGCAAATGTTGTTGGCAAGTGAACCTCGACATATATCAAAGTTCATTTTTTTCCTTCCAATTAGTGACTCCCATATTAAGGTTTTGAAAACATACTGCAATTAGTAATCGGAAAACAAAAAAAGACAGCATTTTGTCAGGGGGAGGGGAAGGAAGACAGTAATTTAATTTGGTTTTTTTTTATGTTTCCAGTCTCAGTAATCAAACTCACAGCTTCCATGCAGAGGAATTCTATGAAAAAAACCCAGCTCAAACTCTCTGAGAACAGGTTAACAGCCAGAGCTGATACTGTTTCTACATAGATTAATGGCTCAGAGATGGCTATAGATTAGTAAAATAATGCCTGTGACCAAGGGTGAAATACAGAGGATTTTAATACAAGGTAGTACAGACGCCCTTACATACAGTAATCAGTGGATGCAGGAGAAAAATGGCCAAAAACTTTATTATTACACTGATTGATGCAATTTAAGTAAAGCATTTCCAACTTCTCCACGTCACTCTCTTCAGCTTCATAGGCAAACCACCGATTCAAATGTAAGCCATATACTGGTGAAGGGGGGTGTCTATTCTAGTGACGAATATACAAATATCATAAGCAAAGTTAGTCATAACGTGTGGGAAAAACGAATGTAGCATCAGTGTACTTTCTTGAGCTGCTAGAGAAACTTCCACCAGATGTTCCTTGACATTACCTCAGCTGCCTCCCAAACCACTATCACGTCTGCTCTCTTCCTTACTGAACGCCAGTGTTATTAACTGGAACCATACACAGTTTACTCCTGGGAGAAAACTTAATATATCATTTACAACCCCGCCAAGTGTCACATCTCATATTAGAAACCGAAGAGCTCAATAAATCTAACATGCCAAACTCGGTAACAGGTTATGCAAATGGAACAGGAAATAAAGGTTCTCCTCAGTCTTCTCTCAGCCAGGCGAAAATTCAGTAAATATTAGAACAGCCTCGTTTTTACACACTGGTAGTATTTTCCAATTGATTGTATGAGGCAACATTTTATTAAATAGTTCTATCCATCTTATAAATAATGTTGCATGTCTAGGGGAATACCCTACTATCAACACAATCACTAAAATACCTAAGGTCTGCAGTTACCCAGAGAGGGACAAAAGTAGCTGGGCCAGAGGATCCTGGCACTGAAAATGAAGAGGCTTTGGACATAGGGAAGAGAAGAGATAGAAATGTATTCCTTTTCCCAGTGACATGATTATGTTGCATATAAGCATACTTGATTTAACTTGGGTAACAATCCATGAAAACATGATAGCTGAAATGATCAGAAACCAGCAGCAGAAACATGGTAGCAAAAACATGTCTGAAAGCATTCCAATTTCTGTTAAATAAATTTATGTGAACTTCGCTTTCATTCTCATCAATTCTGTATCAAAGCCACTAACAGTAGGGGTTCATGGACTGGTGAGAGAGGAGGGACATTTCTCTGCCTGGGAGGAAAGGGGAACACACAGGCTGGGATCCTGAGGCAGCCCCGGCCAGAGCAGAAGAGTAGTTGGGTCAGAGGACAGCCTGACACTGACAAGGAGAAAGGTCTGGGCAACACAGGGAACACAAGTGCATTTCTACCAAGATACTACTACTATTACCAAGAAAGAAAAATAAATAGGGAAGGGGAGAGTTGTCAAACTCTATCTTAACCTCAAATGTAAATAGCTTCCAACTTGCAGAGCACTAAAGAAAGATGATGGTAGCTGCACGCTGCTTAATGAAGCACATCCATCGTGCACATTCCAAATGCAGGTTTTAATTGTTTTGAGAAATCAGCATCAAATGTCTATCGTTTAAAAAGAAGAAAACCCAATCCTAATTTTTTTAAGGACTGCTGTCTGAAAACTGTTCTTTCTCTCATGCAAGACATTGCTTCTGAAGTAATGTTTCACTTAACTCATCTTTGTAAAACACTCTCAACAACTTAGAATTCCTTTTTAAGGAGATACACTACCCAGAAAAACTAATGTGAAAAAATTTTGTAATTACATGATTAAATAACCTGAAACTCTCACGTTATTTAATATACAGGGAATGCAACCATCATCCAAAAGTATTATTGGATGTGAAGACAGTTTATTTTTCAAAAACGCAAGGACTGAAACGGCAACAGAAACAAGAGGCCACATAAATTACCAGAACTAAAGTGGTAAAAAAAGAAGAAAAATCTTTATTAACTGCATCTTTTTATTAGGGAGACTAAAATCCTGCCATGAGGCCTTCCTTACACATCTAATAATGAAATGATCTTCTGTTGTACAGCTACTGAAAACTCCCTCCACTTATCACCACTGTTGTACGTAGAATTTGATAACAACGGTAGAAGCAATGCACTTGCATCCATCAGGAAAAAACCAAACAAACAATGAAACAACAAACCACACAAATCAAAACTTGTTATCCTAACGTTTTTAGTTCTGGAACTTTAAAAATCATCTCAAGCTTAAGTTTACACACAAGCAAGGTATAGTACCTGTGTATTAGCTAAAAAAGGTTAAAAGGAAGTATTATCTTTGTAAGATGGCTAGTGTAGCCCTGCTCATCTATTATTCTTCATTATCATTATTCTTGAAATGCATATGGAAGTAATAATTTTTCCAAACTCTCTCCTGTTCTACTGACTTTTTATCTTCAGCCCAAAAGAATTTTTCTAGTTATTTTCTAGGTGTGTTGCACTATACAGTTACATGTGAGGCAGAGAAAAACACAATCAAGACATGAAAAAAAGCAAAAAAAGCACCAATCCATGTTACCACTATGCTCCAATTGATATACTGGGTGACTCCGAGCAAAGCGCTTAGCCACATTTCCACCAAAAATGGAGAAGGCTCTAGACTCTTAAAATGACTGTCAGCCCAAAAAATGTTTACAGGGCAGCTTGCAATCATCAAACAGAGGGCTCTGCAAATGGAAAGTATTACAGCATATGTGATGTTCTAGCCATTAGTTTTCAAAAGAAAAAAAAAGGAAAAGAACAGAAAAAAAGAATCTTTGCAATCATGACTAGGCATGTGTTTCAAACAGAAATGAAACTCTCTGTTTCTTGGGTATAGCTCTGCTTTTTGATTGCTTATACTTGATAATGATTAGGTTTAGAAAGAAGAAAATGAAATCAGTTCATACATACAGGATCATATGAAAGCCTTTGAAATGCTTCACAAACTGTAGGCATGATAAGGTTCTTAAAAATAGCTGGTATTTATTACTAGATTTAAATCCTATAGCTAAAAGTCAAATTTCCAGGTACCAAAGCTCTTCTTTGGGTTTCATACACCTTTGTAAAGTAAGGGATAAAAGGATAAGAAGCACTTTCTTATAAAAGGGCAAGATGAAGAAGGGGGAAAAACTTGTGTCAGGTCAGGATGCAAGGAAGCAGACACAAGCCCTTGATTTGGCAGGTGGCATGAGAAGCCCTTGCCTTTGATTTGCACATGACAAAGCAAGACATGTTGTTATTTGCGAAAAGAGAGGGTGTCACTATCTGAAAAGAACCCAGCAAACAGTGTTTTCTCCTCTTGCTTGGGCTGGTTGAGAAGATTTGGATGGAGACATGAAGAAATCAAATGCCACTCTGTTTCCTGGCAAAATGTTTCTGCAGCATATTGGTTCCAAGTGTGAAGACTCAGCAGCAGGAACAAGAAGAACTTCAGTGTAGATAGGGGCTCAAGCTGCAAGATTATGGCAATTATCGATAAAAGCAAACCCCCTTTTACAGTATGTGCTGGCCAACTTTACTGCCAGCAATTAATTATGGCTATTAACAACGCTAGCTGAGAGATGGTGGGGAAAAAAAGACGATATGATTAGTCACCATGCAGGAAATAATAGGTAAATAAGCAAGTGACAATTTTGTCTTTAATATCTACAGAAAGTAGGACTACTCAGGTTTTTCAGTCTACTAAAGGAACTGCCAGAGATTATTTACTTATAGAGTTACTTTTCCTTTTGATTCTTACTCTTTAAACCAAGCAAACAAACCAGCAAAAACTAAGAACATGGGATTATGCAGTGCACAAGAAGGGTACAGACGCTTTCTTATCCTTGTTTATGCTTCTCATCTGCCTTTGCGTGAAAGAATCACACAAAACAAAGGAAGAAATGCATCCACTGATTACTAAGGTGCTGTCTAAAAGTAACTCAACATACAGTTTCCAAATGTGTAGCATAAGCAAAGCAAAAGCCTACTCTATTTCCCCTAATTATCTTTTTCTTTAAATATGAATGAATAAGTAATAAATAAATCAGCTATACATTTCATTCAATGTGTAAATCTAAATAGACGGAGAAGAGAAATAAGGATTTTCTCTCCACGTGTGAAATTCGTGATAGTCTAAACAATTAAAAGCATCAGAGTGCCTAATACCCATTGGTTTCTTCAAGCATTCATCCATACTGCAAGTCTGGCAGCGGTTTCAAAGAACATCTGAATCATGTTATTTAATCCAGATTTGAAGAGACTGACAACAAACAGCATTTTAGTACCACTCAGTCATAAAACAGCAAGCTTTAGTACTGCATGTCCACATTAGGAAAAATGAAACTGTTTCTTCCGAGAACAACATGCTGAGTGTTTGACCCATGTGTCCCGCAATGAAAACCAGGGGAAATTTGTTTTTCTGATTTCCCTTGTTCCATCAACATTTAAAAGCAGTCATACACAATAAACTGTAACTACTAAAAAATCCCAACTTTCCTCTCAAAATTAAAATATTAAATATTTTTAATTACTTACTCACTTCTGTAAATAACACCATGCTGTGATGTTCTTCTTAAAGAACAATGTTCACAGAAGAACAACAAACAAAGCCATAAAAGGCTTTTCTCAAAGATCACTAAGTGGATCAGATGGCCTCCGATCAATGCCAAAGCCATTCAGTGTAAGCATGTCATGATGCTCGCATAAATGATGGGCCTATCCATGGCAAGAGGCACCTACAGAGCTCTGGGAAGAAAACACAAAGCACAGTCACTTCTTCCACATTTTATCAAGGCCTTCCTCATCTCTCTTCCAATCCCTACAGAAAAGAGTCTTCTAGTAGTTTTCAGAACCACTAACCGTTCTGTAAAAGGGATAAAAGAACAAAAAAAGAATTGGACTCACCAGATTTCTGGAGTTTTCTACGCTATGGTGGACAGATGAACTTACCATCATGTAAAAGAAACTTCTCAAATGCAAGTATGTATCACAGCACACCGCTAGCAGATGGTGATTACAGAACCTGCATGGGGGAGGTTCGGGTGGGCTCAGTCATACAGCTCACAAGAAAAGACAGATTACTGTGGATATGTTGCCACAGTGATATATAATTTCCAAAATTCAAAGCTGAAAATAGATTTCAGACTAGAATTTGAGCAGAATTGCCGAAAAGAGCAAGATGTGGCAAAAAGAAAGCATGACTGTACGCTTGTCTTGTTCCTGTAACTTTTCTGTTGGCCAACAGCAATGGCTAGAGACAAAATAGAGAGCTAGACGGACACTCGTCCTACACAGTGCATCTGCTCAGCTGCTCAGGAAAAGCCAGATATAAAAGAAGCGATAGCCTTTTTCTTAGTTTAATCATGTTACTGATGTTGTGATCTTCTTAGTACTTAATTATTTAATAGCAGTTCTTTTATTGTTAATGGATGCGGTTTATGCAAATCTTATCAATTACAGATACAGATTCATAAAGTACTCTAAATTACAGTGCTGTAATTGGACAGTGTTGACAGGAAACTTGAGTAGTTTAGGAATTTCCAGAGGCACGATGCCTGGAGCCAAAGTTTAATTTCAGCTCTGAAGCTGTACCTTCCTTCTGTACCTTTAGGCTACTCATCTCCATTTCCTCCTTCCTAAACTAGCCTTCCAGAATGGTGCTAGAGGTTTAATTAATGAATGTTAATCATTTTAGGATTGCCTCCTTAATTCTAGACAGAACCATTAACGAGCCAAAGCTCTTGTACTCTGGTAGAACTGTAGCTGCATTTGAGGAAAAGCGCACCTTCCACTATGCCAGTCAGAAGTGGTCGTGCAAAATACCAAACCAATGCTGTGCTATTTTTCATCTCTGCCACCAAAAGTAGTAGATTGCCTTTGAGTGTGCAGCCACTTAGGCTGTTCTGCTTTCACCACAGCCTGCGCTCTGACATCGTGGCTTCTCCGCTAACCATGCTCAAGTTAGCAAACTAAGATATAGCAGTAAGATGATAATCTATGTGTATCTGCCTTCTCAACCCTCAGATGCAGAGGAGACACCACCACTGTTTGTGAGCGTGCATCCTCTGCCAAGAGTCATCTCTCCTCAGAGGATACACCTCCCCTTCCCCACACACTGCCAGAGGGCAGGTCAACACTCCTCGAGCTAGCTGAGCTTCTCACATCATCACTCCCTAATCACTCCCACAAAAGGTTAGCACAGATGAGCTCCTTCAGCCTTTTTTGCTTGGGCCTGCTTGTTCCAACTGAAACAGGCCAGAGCTAGATAGTGGAATGAGGGGGCAGAGGAACATCACAAGAGATGTGCGGTAAGTTCTTTTATGTGACCACTGCACCGTTAATCAATGCCAAGGCACTTGTTCAAATTACGCATCTGCCAGATGTCATTCACATGACTTCACATTCATGAGACTCCCTGTGCACCACATTTGATCAGCTCCATCTCTCTGTTCATGTGCTTCCGTACGCTGTGATCCCAGTTGTTTTTCGGTATCAGTATCAAGAAAATGATTTCAGGCACTTGCTATTGAAGAAGCTGGGGTTTTTTATGTGACACTAACCAGCTTTACAGTGTAAAGCAAAAGAAAAATGGAAGCCACTGGAAGTACTGTAACTGGAAAGTGCTATCATTTTCCATCTGGTGACCTCCTGGCAATTCCAGAGGTATCACAGCAGGCACGTTCCTGTCCCACCTCCCTGTTTAGTTTCTCATCATCACCCTCTTATCTTGTCTGGCCATTAGGCTCACTTCATCATACACTGCAGACTAAAGATGCTCACTGAGTAATTTCACAACTATAACTTCAAAGTTGTGAGACAGTTTGTGGGTGAATGTCTAGTTTTAATGACAAGACATAAAGTGATGGAGAAGCTGTTATGACTCTCAGAGGCAAGCTGTTCCTCTAAGTTCCAAGACCAGTTTTAGCAAGTAAATGTCAGGAAAAGAGCTGCCAAAAATAATAATAATAAAAAATATTAAACCTACATCAGTCATTTATTACACAGAAAAGAATTAAACTGCTGTCAGTCATAAATTCCTCAAGGTCTGACTGCTTCTGTTTCAGTACCAAGGATATTGCCAGATACATTAAAAAACAATGAGGACAAAAATCAATGCACATGCCCAGACACACATAGTGGATGATAGTCACTCAACTCAAATCTCATGACAAGATCCATTACAACTATCTGATGATTACCACTCTGGAAAAGAGATTATATTCAGATTGTGCGATTGATGCCTATATGTAAGACATATATATGCTGCTAGTATAAGACAAAACATGAGCATCTCAGGATGGAATTACCTGAAATCTACTGCTTATTTTCACTTCATCAAAACAAGACAGGTAGTGCTCACCACCAAAAGCTGGCTGTTCTCAGAGATTTTAGCCACTGTGAAAAGTTTCTCAGAGGGCTACAATCAACAAGAGATGGAAACTCACTAAATGCTAAAATCTCTAAATTTCTAATGATACGATGTTACAATCAAGACATGACAGTCTCCCTGTAACTGACTGCAAACTGAAGACCTGAACATCCCAAGGATTAAGGTTTTCATATTATTCAAAATGGCTAAATTTGTTTTCACTTGGCAACTTTGACAGATCAAAACAAGCAAACTAATACGATTTTTTGAAAAAAAAAATCTGAACTCCAACATCAAATCTTTCCATTATACATACTAATTGTTAGTAAACTCACACATACTTTCCAGCCATTTTTGTTTACTGGCACTGAAGCACAGAGTATGAACTCCTTTTCTCTTTACCCCCCCAAATAACATTCTTTCCAACCTTCATTAGCTAACCAAAACTAGTTATAGGATGACTACAAGCAGTTACACATCTAAAAACAACATGATAGTCAACAACTGCTTATATTTAAAATGCGATACTCAATTGAGAATGCTCTTATTAAAAAAAACAACAACTAAGAAATCCCACAGCTTTTTATGAGTCTTAAGCTCTAATCTAGTTTATACACACCATTCATAGCCTAGAAACTGAATTAGCTGCTATGTAATCAAGGCTCCTCTTGTGAAGTATAACTTTGCACTGACTCAACGTGCATTGTTCTCAATCTCCATGAGGCTGAAACACTGCACTCGTTACCACGGGCAGCTCATCAAGTCTTCCCTCTAAAATCCACAGGACGATACTTTCATATTCCCCTCCTGCTCAGAAATTCTCCCTATTGCTCTATTAGAAAATGGAGTCTGCCTTCCTCCGCAACAGCTACTGCCTCTCAAACACAACTCCTGCCTTTTGACATCTATGGGCAATTAAGTGCCTCCAGCAGAAGTGCAACACTTCCGTGCCTTTATTCGTGTTCCCTTCCCACTTTGCTGCCAGGCTTCATCCTAGCCTGAAGTAGTCTTGACACCAAAACAGAAAGACTACTCCTGCTCCGAAATGCCTGTTTTTTTTCTTAACGTGCTCGAAGAGATTACCAGTAGAGATTGTACTCTGACCTAACTTCCAGTCCTCTCTTCCTCCACACCATGCTGTTTATTGTCCCTGCCTGCAAGTCCAGATGAGGGATACCAGCAGGAAGGGATGCTGCCCATTTCTGCAGAAGTGAGACCTCTTCTGTATAGAAATGCAGAAACTCTCCTGTGAAAGCCTTCACTTTGCATTTGGAACATACTTGGGTTTAACTAAAGGCAAATTTTCCTAGTCAAATGGGAAATGAGCATAAAATGCAACACATACGAGTAAAAATTCATGTGCGTGGAAGTTCCTGTTCCCTAGTAAATAATTATTACCTGCAGTAACAGAGATCCTGCCTATTTCCCTCTCCCTCCACCCTTTTTCTTTTTCCCTTTTTTCTTTTTCTTCAATTAGAGCATCAAAAGGAAACTAAGACCTTTTAGACATAAATGAAGCATTCCTGCTCTGGAATGGCATCAGCATCTGGACACCTGGCAAAACATTGTTCAATAGCTACTGTACATATCTCTCAACCGCCTTGACAACGAGCATGAATATTCCTGCCTTTCTTCTTATTTACCAACAACATTTAAAGCCAAGAGTGTTCAGAAGTCCATTTCAATGTTTTTTGTTCTGGTTACATTACAACAAATTGCTTTGATCTAGGGGAGGGAGGAGGAGGGGAGCACAGAACATCTTAAGTTCACAAAGCCAAAAGCCAAGATGCACAAAACTGAAGCATTCCAAAGTTAAAAATAATCGTCTTTAAACTGCTAGAGCAGAGCTGTAATTTTGAGCAGTACAGCATGACATCATGGTTTATATGGGGCCAGCTCAATAAATCAAACCGTGCCTAATTAGAGATCCTACTGCAAATCTACATTATTTGGACAAATAATTAAAACAGGACAGTTCATAACACAAGCCAGATATGTTTACTAAAATATATTCTTTTCAAACTTTTAGGTTCACTACTGCTTATAAAACTTTCAAATTCAGTAAATTATAGACCCCTAAACTTTTATTCTAGTCTGACTTCACTTTCAAGGAATTCTTCAATTAACTTTACGTTGCTTTAAGCTCTTCATCCAACGAGAAAACAATCTGTGGTTTCTTACTTCTTCTAGTGCCAATGGCTGCCCTCCACGTTTGACTTGCAGACTTACTGTCTTTTTAGAGCCATGGTCTGTTTGTCTAAAACCAGCCTAGTTGTCATAGCATTTTGACAAGTTCTCTGTAAAAGGAGAACAAAACTTTGTGGTGGGTAAACTGCTAAGAATAATGAAGGCTGCTCTCACAATCTCAACAAATGAGTGCCACATTTAAGGAACACTCAGCAATAAACCCAGAGCTATAAGCTGTGACTACTTGAACTGCCCTTCTTTCCTTCCTACCCCAATTTTTCATTTTCCAATTTGTACTTTTCTCTTCTCACTTGTTTTTTAAAAATGTGTGCTTTTTCTCAGATCTAAAAGCTATGACATGCTCAAATATTTACAGCCTATAAACCCCACTGCTATCAAACATTACTATCTGTAGACGGTCAGGACATCTCTGAAATCGTTGGAAATGTTGTGAAGATTTTGACTGTCAGTTACTGGGTAGATAATGTTAAATCAAGAGCCAAGGGGTTTAATAAAAAGCTTGGGATGAACAAAAGGGATGTGATTCATTCCTAAACTGCACCTTTTACTTTCTAGAGAGCTTGAGAGATTTGTGTGTAATTTTTAAATGTCAGAATAAAAAAAGAGGGGTGAGGGGGCAGCTCTCCTTCCTTTTCCCTCCCGACATTTGACTTGCTAAATGGACCATTGAATCACAGAATTGTCAGGGTTAGAAGGGACCTTAAAGATCATCTAGTTCCAACCACACTGCCATGGGCAGGGACACTTCCNTTGACCTGCTGGCCATGCTTCTCTTGATGCAGTCCAGGATATGGTTGGCTTTCTGGGCTGCAAGCGTGCACTGATGGCTCATGTTGAGTTTCTTGCCCACCAGCACCCCCAAGTCCTTTTCTTCAGGGCTGCTCTCAAGCCAGTCACTACGCAGTTTATATCAGTGCCTGGGATTGCCCCAACCCAGATGCAGGACCTTGCACTTGGTCTTGTTGAACTTCATGGGGTTGGCACAGGCCCCCCTCTCCAGCCTGTCAAGGTCTCTCTGGATGGCATCCCTTCCCTCCAGCATGTCAGTCACACCACACAGCTGAGTGTCGTAGGCAAACTTGCTGAGGGTTCACCAACATACAGAGGGTTAGAAGAACTATAAAGACAACAACTGAAGGAGCAAAATGTTTCACACTGTCAACAAAAAAGGACTATACAAAAATAAAAGATGTCTATTAGTGCAGTATTATATTGTCCAAATAATTTTCTTCTATAGAACATGAACAAAACACAGGCATCGAGAACGTATCATTCACTTCTCAATACACAGATTTGTGATAAAATAATTTAGAGAGTTTTAAAGGAATCAAAGCACTTTAAATATTATATGCACCGCATAATGGTGTTTATAAAGACATAGCAAACGCATCTCCTGCAACCACGACCAGTATGTCTTAAACTAGAATGCATCTTTTTAATCTCCATTTGGATCCTTTGTTACAAAAAAAAAAAAAAGCACCAAACAGAATTATTTTTGGTTTTATTTCAGATCTGTCTTTGTGGACAGAAATATTATGACTGACCTCGGTTAAGTGCAAGCATTTGGAGCCACAGCCATTTCAAATCCCAACCATTCTCACTGTGCAGCAATAGATTTCTCAGGAAAAAAACCCTGTAACTATTTGGACATACTTCTGAAAGCAACACTGGAAATTAAGAAAGCAGCCTTCCCAAAGAAGTATCTATTTTTGCAATGTGTGCTTTTAAAGCACAATGCTTACGGAATGAAATACTTCAGTTCTCTTGTGTAAACTTGTACAGATTGTTTGCTATTGATCTTTTGAGTCATATTTTGGCAGTAAACTGGTATCCCTGTAGAAAATATAAGTACTACAGACCAAGTGATGTAATCTACATCTATATTTAACTATTTTTTATTTTTTCAATTTTTAAAAAAAAAGAAAAGAAAAAGAAGTAATACTCCAGAAAGTATATAAAAGTCAAAGACATGTGAAAATAAACCCCACAACAAACCAAGCCAGCGCTATTTGTAGTTAAGCTTATATTTCAAAATAAATAACCTAGGCTCCATACTTCAATTTTTACCCGAGATTATGAGCTTTGTGATAATGAAAACCTCCAGAGGAGATAGATTGTTTGTTTGTAGGAACATGCCTCTTTTAATTCACAGGACAGAACTCAGGTGAAAGTCAGTAGTGTTTCTACCTCTACTTAAGATGTAGGACTATAAACTATTTTCTTAACTGAATGACATAAGTGACTCTTTAAAACCAGGGCAAAAACTGATCTAAAGGATGTGAAATTTACAGGCTTTTCACATGAGATTCTTCCTTCTTCCCTGTCCCCAAGCTACTGGCTGTTGAAAAAAAAAAAAATAAAAAAAATTGCACTGTAGTGAGGCGATTCATGTGGCCCAGGCTTGTGTTGCGCATGTGGTACCTGCACACGCACTGCACACTGATGGAACATTCCCTCTCTACTGCTGTTGTGGCTCAGAGAAGGTGCCACGATGTCCAGGCTTCTGGTCCTTTGTAGAGTACATAAAACTGCTTGGCAGCTTGGACAGAAGCAGGAAGAACCTATAGAGGAGGGCAGCAGACAGAGGGAAACTAATGCAATGTTCCTGACTGGTAATTAAAGCTTTGCTCAGCCTCAAACTCTCAAATTTGCTAAGTCTTTAAGCAGCAAAAAGAGAGATTTCCAAGAAAGGACAACAGTGAGAGAAAGAATGCATGAGCAAGAGTGAGATCAAGAGCATGCGCAGGAGATAGAACACGTGTGCTTCCCCCTTTCCCTGCCTCAGGTTTCTCCCATCAACTGAGAACCGCTACCTAAAGGTTCAAATCTCTTCACAGTCTGGCTACTCTAAAAATGAGAACACGGCCAGGGCTAATATGTAGATTAAAATTGAAAGAATCCTATCCTTTAAACCCTAGGTCAATACTTTCTTATCTCTTTGAAGCAGGGACTCACCGATGCCAGCTTTTTTGTACCTTTTCCTTACTCCTCATACCCTCATACCACTCCTCATATTCCTCATACCACCGCTTCTCTACCCTGCCCTCCTTGGCAGACTACCTCCCACATCTTTCTCATCTGGGAACCACTTGTGCAGGGAGCAGTCAAGATGAGGATGAACACCATGCACTGGGCAACTATGAGCTTTGTCTCTTGGAATAAAACACCTCAAACTCTAGAGTTCATTTCAGAACATCATTAAGAGCCTTTCAGATGGAGGCAAGGAAGAAGCACATTTAATACTTGAGAAAATTAAAATTCATACAACTTGCACTGACTTTATTAGAGGCTGAAGCCCCCACAAAATCTGTTTGAATAATAAGAGGGATTTCTGCCTTACATTACACAAACAATCTGTAGATGGCTACAGAGGGTTCTTCTCACTAAGATGTGACAATGCAGATGGCAGAGAATTTTAAAGATCAGGATTGTTTCCCAGTTTTCTCATTTTAGTTTTGGTCTTCTAAATACAGACAAAACCCAAAGGAATATTACGCACACAGCAGCCCAGAGTGCGCCTTTAGATACTGTCCAAATGACATACTTTGACCAAGGAGATAGCAATACCTCTGTTTCCATTAAGTCTCTGTCAAGAATCACAGGATTCAAATTGCTGGTTTCCAGCATTACCTCATGCCTGAGCCTCTCACTGATTAATTAGTACTGTATATGTATAGGAACAAAAAGAACAAAAAAAAGCAGAACTGCAGTACTATGAATCAAGAGTCTTCCTGATAAAAGAAATGAACTGCTGTTCTCAACTCCTTTCCATAGGTTGATTGTGAATTGTAAGCAGACAAGATCTCCTTTTTTTTCAAGCTTCCAGTCACTAGCAAACATGTCTAATGCACAGGAAGTCATATTTATAGTTGCATTACTCTCCACAATATACCAATTCTCTTACAAGCTGAAGTTGTCTCTATGCCTGCTAAATGAAAGATCTTTTTCCTTGGGATTGCAGCCTTTTAACAAGAAGCTTCCAAATCTATAGTTAGTAATGGTCATAGCGGGGAAAATACAGTACAGTACCCACATCATCAGACATACCAGATTTTGTTGCTTTGTTGTTTGGTTTGTTTGGTTTTTTTAAACAAAAACCAACAAGAAAAAAAAACCCTCAACAAAACAAAACAACAAAAAAACCCCAAACAAATCTGGAATCCTGGTATTGCAACTTGTGTTAATTACTCTGTTGAATACTTTACAGTATCTGTTTAACTTACCTACATTTTGCTATCTAGCTTTAAAGCCTTCTTCGGTATAGATAGGTATAGAACTACTACATAAGCTTTGACACACACTTGGCCAGGGCCTTTGCGCAATTCCACTGGAAATCTGAAGCAATTTCACTAAAGGAAAACCTATTTCAAACTTCTTCAGTCTACTGCAGGTGACAGTAACTTGTTTGTGCATTTGTACTATCACACCTTGGATATAAAAAAATCACTAAGAGAAATCCCAAACACCTACTTGCAATTTTCAGATTCTCTTCCAGTAACCATATGAGAGTATTTAAAAGAGCACAGGACTAGCCTTGGACAAGTATTCCCCCTCCTCCCTTAAATTCAGAAAAAAAAAAAGGCACCATTTTTAAGGAAGATAGAAAAAGAGATTAATACTTTACCAAAGGAGAAATTCTTCAAAAGCAAAAAATCACTGCAGAATTTGTTCTTACCTAAAATTGAAAGACAAGAGAGAGAAGGAACTAAGGTTAAGGATCATGCCTTGGAGCATTGTACCTTCAAAACACAAAGAATTCCCAAACAATATTTTACAGCCATCATGACAGTTGTGGAACAAATCTAAAGAAAACAAGCTACACCAGAACGGGAAACGGCAATTTGTTTGAAACAATAATTAACCTTAAGAAGGAAACCGCACTAATATAAACAAACAAGTAATAAAGGAAACTGTTTCAACACAGGGGAACCTGTCTTAAAGTGGTGGAACAAGGGAATATTAAGAAGAGTTCAGCAGAAATGAGTAGTCTCTAAAGAAAACTGGAACAATTCTGTAGTAAGGATCATGCACACACAAACTTAAAACAGGTCATCTTCAAGATTGCAAAGAGGAGGCTGGACCACAGAAGTACAGTTACTTTTAAGTGGAGGACTCCTATTTAAAATTAATGTAATCTCATATTGCTGCACTAACACATAATCAGGAGGATTTTGACGGATAGCTAGCAGTCTAAATTGTTTTTATAATCATAGCCTTCAATGTCCAATCCTTATCATTTATAAATGACTACAGTTATAGCATCTTGGGGATTATTATATTATCTTAAATGCGAATCAGAAACGGGGAAAGACGAAAAATCAGAAGATGGTAATTTCAAATTTTTTTACGAGAAATGTGTACAAAATGGAAAACAGGTCTAATTTTTAGAATTTAAAATCATTATTTTTTACATAAAAACTCATTCTTGTATCTGAGAATCTTGCATCCTTTCACTGCTTGCAATTACAAGTGAGCAGCAGTTCTCTTGTATTCACTCATATTCCTGTGGGAGAAAGAAGTTCACAGAGGTTTAAGAAAGCTGTAACTAAAATAAATACTAAAAACAGAAACAATTTTTTATTTCTAATGTTAAGTCAACTATCTGCAAGTAACAACATTTCAGACTGTCCTTATTTGTTCTTGTTTATTACACTGGTGCCCTTTGTGGTTTCTAGTATTTTGGCAACTGGAACACACACAGTAAAGCTAGCAACACAAGTTCAGCCCTGGCAATCATATATATTTTTTTTTTTCCCAAAACACCCAATACAGAATAGAGCAAGCGGTTCTATGAACAGTGGAACCAACGTGGGCCTCCTATGAATGTGTCCTATGGGGATTTAAAACACCTTCAGTAGGTTCACAAGCTCACACTATGAACTTTCTCTTCTACCTGGGAAGTTGTTTTCGTAACATTTATTGAAACTTATCACCAAAATATCTTTCTTTCAACTGGTGCATCCTCATTACTGGGAATGACTGTCAAACAGATACAAGTCCTTCTTCCCTAGAAGAACAGGGCATTGAGAGAAGTATCAGACCCAGTACTCTTATGTAGACACATTCCATTTTTATGAAGGGGCATTTAGTTGAGAAAAAGAACTTTCCTGCTTTCCGAAAAAGCTTAACACTACAGCAATGTTAAGTTTTGTGACTTCTTGTTATCTTTCACACACATTTAAGAGGATCACAACAAGAAAAAAAAACTTTATACAAGGTTAAAACAGGTAAATGGTCAGCCAATTCCAACACTTACTTTCATGGAGATTTTAGTAAAGTCAGAAATGGAAAATATTTGTTATGGAAATCTGAAACACAAATAGACCACCTGTGCCTCTTTACTCTCCCAAAGCGAGTTTTTTCCTATCTTCCCCTAAAGAGATTCAGGAAATGGAAATTTCCAAAGCTAGACAAATGACAGAAAATAACATGTACAAATTAAGAATGTCACAGATTTGGACTCAGGAAGCTTAAGAGATTATCTCTGGAAACACCTTCTCAAATGGAAAAATTGTGGCAGCAATCATGGGAGACGAGGGAAAGTCAAGCCTATCAAAAACAAGACAACCCCCCCTACTCCCAGGAGGAAACTTAGATTAAGAACGAAGGAACACAGCTGACGGTTAAATCACGCACTTTTCTCATGCTGTTAAACTCAAGAGGAACAGTGCATTCAGACATCCTCTGCATTACTCTGCAGCTATCTACCTACTTGAGCCCACCAAGGGACTCCCAGGCAGCTGAGCAGCAAGCCAAAAAGCTCAGTCGGCTACAATCCTGCAGGGGCCTGGTTTAAGGTACACGCAGATGACCAACAGAACCAGGAACAAAGGCTTTGCTTCTGAGAAAGACCTGACAGAGGTAGACTCAAAAAAATTTCAAGACACCTAAAGGCAGGGATAGTGTCTGGACCCTTCTTAAAAACCAGAGGGAGCCAAAAGAAAGGCTCTAGGTTCAGACCTCCGCACTGCGGCTCCACTGCATCACAACCATCAACCACCTCTCTTTCACACATGATGCCTTCACGGTACAACCTTTGAGCAGCACACCTACCCCTGAGATCACCATTTTCTTCATTTCTACTTGTTCTATTGATTTTTATGTCTTGTTAAGAGATGCCCCCATATCCTTTCGGTATCTTGCTATGAGAGATTGCTCAACTGATGAATGGATAACAAGTACATGCAAAATCTGAAAGCAGATTCACAGAAGCATTTCTGCCCACTCTTCCTGGAAGATAAGGTGTCAACACTCAGTTTAAAGGCTTTTCTGTACACTCCTATGGTACTGGAATGATTAATGTGTGTGTGTGTGTATATATATATATATAGGTACATTATGTATATTATATATCTTATAACCAGGAAAGGTCACAGAATGAAAGGCACAAACAGTAAAAATAAAATACTAAATTTTGCTTTTTCGGAATATGCAGGACTTCAGTGTTGGCTTTTTCCATTCCCCTAAGCATGGTGATCTTCAGTCCAATACAAGATAAGAACCACAGACCTATCAAGATGATTACACAAAGTATTTGAAGAAAACTGCCTAGCTGCAGACAGAAACAGTGACCTGCAGTGTTACAGTGTCTGAAACTTGACAACACACCACAAAAGCCAAACAAAAAAAATTGCATACGCAAAAGTCACGTTAATCCTTAGGTAAATCAAGATTTAAGTAGCCCAATAAACAAAGACCGTGTTCTATAGTTCTGGCCATTTAACCCACTTAGTTATTTTGGCTTGGTACACTTGTTATCAGACCACCTGAGCCAGGACACTACTGCTAACATCTGTTTCCTGCCTCTTGGGTCCTTCCTCAATCAGAGATTCCTCTGGACGCGGTAGTTTGACTGAGCCAAGGAGCCAGAGGGGGCTCGCTCACTCTCTCTGCTGCTTTCAACAGCAAGAGGCAATCAACTTGACACACACTGGAGGGCGGGCAATGTCCTGCCTCATAAACCTGCAGGAGAACTGAAGATTCAGGTTTTAAAGTTCTTCAAAGACGGTTTTTTTGGTTGTTTGTTTTTTTGTGTTTTTTTTTTCTCCATTTTTACTTCATTCAGTGCCTTTCAATTTTGAAAAAGAAACTTTAAAGCTTTGTTTGATTCATTTTCTAGTTGAAAGCGCAAAAAGAAGAGGGGTTTAGACGAAAAGCAAAAAATCAGCTGTAAAGCCAGAGCGCTGGCTATTTAGCCAGAAGAAAACAAAAGCCAGAAATACCGTTTCGCTGCTCAAGCTGAAAGACAGATTCTAGATACAGAGCTCACATAAAGGCACGTGTCAAACAACACGCTTCACTTCTGCTTAAACACTGACTCACTGAATAAAATCTATGCTACTCTTATGTAAGTGTTTCCTTCAAAAGCAGCAAAATGAAATACAGACAACATTAGGCTGGACATGAACTTTTACCATCCCAATTCAGACATCTGCATAATTATAAGCATTAACTCCATTAGCATATACTGCAATGTATGCAAAATGTGCTGCATGTTGCATTAGAGAATTTTTTTTCCCCTTAAGATTTTGGGGTTTTATATGTATACATTAAGAATTTACTCATCTGGTGCACCTTATGAGAACAGCAGATCATAGGATGAGTTTGTTTTCCCTTTAGATATGTCTGTAAAACGTAATTAGAAAGCAGATATAAAATTTAATCTCCGGCATCATTTTGGCCTTTATTAGAAGTAGTCAAGGGGTATGCCTTATGGGAATAAGTTGGGTAGTTTTATTTCTGGCTAATTATTCACTTTGACCATTCTTTCCTCCTACGGGAATGTTATTTCCAAGAAATGTCACTTAGATAAGTATCAAGGTTGTTTACATTCTACACAAATGTTATGCTCTCAAGCTTTCATTTTTGAAAATGTCAAAAAGTAAGGGGGATGCTGCTGTGCTTGTAAAAACATTTTTTATTAACAGAATGAGTCTCATGGCATTTTAGGTTTCCCAGCAGACATTTTTCTGTCTGTGATTTTCGAACTTTTTCCCACACATCATGTTCCTGATACAGGCTTTGGCAGGTTGCAAGATATGAGCTGGCTGGAAAATGATAGCTTGTTTTCAATGTAACCTTCTACTGTTAAACATTGAGTACTCTTTTTTTTGCACAAGATAATTCAGATCGAGCAGCACACGTGGAAAAGAGACAGTTTCAGTTAAGGAAAGCCAAAGTCCTGAAGGATGCCAAAGACTTTGTGACAGTTTTACAGAGAAAGCAAAGGAATATTGAAAATATAATCAGCGCTTCTTGCAAATTCAACATTGTCTTCATTCTTGTCTTGTAAGACAGATTTGAGAGCATTTGACAACACATTTTCCAGCAAGTTTAGAGGAACATCAATACACACTCGGTAAGGAATCTGTAGTTAAAGGACACACAAACACAAATAGCAGAACACGTAGTGATCTTCAGGTACAAAAGAGGTGCAGTCAGCCAGCCCGCTGTAAGGGACTGACTAAGGCTTCAAAGTGTGTCAGAGAATGTACTAATACGTTTTCTTGATCAGTAAGATCAACTTACCAGCTACTCCATTAACAAATCAATAGGTGGACCGAATTGCAGGCCAAGCAAGTTTCAAAAGCTGGAGGCAGCATCACAAACTTGTCATTT
This sequence comes from Baryphthengus martii, assembly GCA_013396935.1. Taxonomy (NCBI): domain Eukaryota; kingdom Metazoa; phylum Chordata; class Aves; order Coraciiformes; family Momotidae; genus Baryphthengus; species Baryphthengus martii. The sequence goes on along the minus strand of VWZK01019060.1, from coordinate 113,627 downwards.
GTATTTTGTAAGCTTCTATCTGTGCAAGTACACGAGAAGAAACAGGAGGCTTAACTGCCAGCCAGCCACTGACTCATGGTCCTGTTGCAAAGCTTTCTAATGTCATAACGCTATTATTGCTAAACCCATGAATGTGAAAAAGACTTTAGTTGATAAAAGATTTCACGTAAGGACAGAGAAAGTTTCTAAAGCTGCCTAGACCACAGATATCTCACAGCGCTTTTCATTTAGCATTATGGTCAGCTATCTGTAAAAAGCGTATTTAATGTTTCATAAACATTGAGCTTTAAACAAAAGTGCTTCTAATCAGATCTGGCAGGAAAAGGAGAAATGCATACATAGAATGAGGTAAGTGTGATCTTGCCCAGCTGAAGAACAAGGAATGGCAGGGCTTCAGGCCATGACTCACACAGACACTAAACAGTAGAGAGCTACAGATAATTCTCAGGTAAACTTTGCATGAGCCACTACGTCATCCTTCTCTACCCTTCCCGCATTAATCATGTCATTAGTAACCTGACGCAGCACGAGAAGAATGTCTGATTTATAGGGAGCAGGGCAACGCTAACAGAACAAACACTTTGGCATGTCAAAAAAGGAAAGATCAACCTAAATTTCATTTTCATTCAAACCACACCCTAGAAGAACAAGAAAACTAGGAAAAATAAAAAGCAGAACAGGTATCTTCCCACCGTGAGATCGCGTACTTTGTTAAAAGTTCCTGATGAACCAGTTACTGAGTGTACAAAGGATATGCAAGAGCACACGGACAAAGAACCAGCCCAAACATGTTCCTAAACAAAAAGAAAAAAAAAACAACAAAAACCAAAACAACCCAAGCTTTCTTTTGAAGTTTTCATCATGGTTACGTAATTTTGACATTCGTCTAGATGTTTTTAAACATATTTTATATCATACAGTTGTGAATCAATTGTGCAGTGAGTTCAAAGTGTACTGTTAGGAAAGATTCGTGTTCCAGACAGGTATCTTGGTTACTCCACTGAGTTAAGGAGGGTAAGGGGAAATACTGGAGCAAGAGAAAAAGGTAAAATTTAAGAATTTATTTTCAAAATTATTACTCACTCTGGAGCAATCACTTTAATATACGTGGCTATTTAAAGTATTGTAAACATCTCCAAAACGTAATAGTCATTAAAAGGAAGGGCAAATCGCTTCCATTCACTCTAAAACACATAAAACCCCCCTGTAGATTACTTGAAAAGGAGAATGAAATGATCCTTAACTTTCTCGAACTGAAGAAAATTATCACCCAAAACACGCAAGAGGTACAGGTAGCACCAGGAGCTGTGTTAAAAAATTCCACAAGAGCCATTTTGCAGCAGCAATTCTCAGAACGGCATCCACAGCAAACATGTGCTGAAGTCTCTCCAAGCGTATGGAAACCCCACAGCTTGTGGGGTTTTGTTCAGATTCTCATGACTTCATCTGCTTCTAAGTCTTCCTAAGCAGGCTGCCTATTTTCTTAATGTTTCCTTCCCCAGGAACACTCCCTTTTCCCTCACTTTCATTTAATCTTAGCGTAAATTCTGTCAACTGCCAAACTGATTGCTTAGCTTCATGCCAGGGTTGCCGGTCTGCTTTGGACCATAAAGCAAAGCTCTAGAAATTGAAAAACAAAATCAGAAAAAAACCCCTATTTATTTCCTCCCTTTCTCATTTGTCTTTGACCCACTAAGATGGCTGCACATTTGGCTACTGGTACCTAAATAGATCATCTCTGTTAAAAATTTTGTTCTTACTGATTATTGTGGGGATTCCTTTCTCAGTATTAAAAGTAACATACACAATATTACCAATTTTATAGCTAAAACATTTAGACAGTACCCCCAAATATTAGCAGAATGCAAAATAAGAAAATACAACTTATTTAGAAAGTTTCTCCGTCATGCCATGATATCAGGTCTAAATCTCTCATTAAAATTTAAATCGAGATGCTTTGAAATATTCATCAATTTATGTAAATAGGCATGTCCCTTTCCTGACTTCTTGCTTCAAAGTCAACATCGAATTGAAAGAAGCAAACAACTGTTTTGTCCTTGGTAATTGCTCAATGTCATGTGTGGAAAACTACTAGTAAACCCAAATCTGAAATAGGCAGTAATCTGCTTTATAACAATTCCCTTTCTCATCAGTTTTTTGAAGGTCAGCTAAAGACTATATGTACAAATCTCTCAGAAGAGTCCCTATGTAGATAAGCAGGGTTTGCCAGAAAATGGTAGGTTGGTAAGAGTGATCTGTTTGTGCTTCATTTGGCAAAGGTGTTAAGGACAGTTTCACAACTTCAGTTTATTTTGAGAAGAGTGGGGGTGTCCAGTTTGTTCTTTTTTTAAATTTAAGACCTTCTGTAACAAACAAACAGAAAGATTTAGAGATACAATGCCAACAGCTTAATGCATATTCCGTAGTGTATATGAACACCCTGAGGAAAACCTGTACTGATAAACAACAGATTCCATCTTGCCCTGCCCTGAGGAGTACAAACTAGGCTCACAGTTTATGCCTAATCAAATGGTGGCTTTCAAAACAAACACACTTCAGGCATATCTAGCAAATACTCCTCTTCCCACTACGCATCCAAAACTTTCTCTTGAAAAAAATGGTCTTCTTCCCTGACAAAGACTTCAAGGATATCTTTCAAATCTGCCAACAGCTTGCATTACATAGCGCATCTAAGAATTTTAAACTGACCTTTGTCCCCTCCAAGAAAGCCATCAGTTTGTTCCAAATGACCCATGCACACTCAGCAGAAAGCCAGAGTTCTCCAAAACTCTCTCAAATAAGTTATGTGTTTGTCGCATGGGGTGAGACTGTGTGTGCCTCTACGTGCACACACAAGAGTGAAAAGAGCTTTCCACGGTCTAGAATATCCCAAAGCATGCATCTGGGCCTTAGAGGCCTTTCTCTATTCCATGCTCTATGGCATTGCTTCCTTCCATGTCTACATCTAAAAAGGGTCTCAAAAACATACTCACAACTTGGAAGTAATATGTATGTGCAAAGGCTGTGGAAATGCAAGGAGAAGCACCTACTGCCAACTTACGCTACACACTGACTGTAGCAAGGCTCCTGGGATGGGAACATAGAATATGAACATCTGCCTCAGGAAGCAGCACTTGCCCCAAAGGAATATGGGACATGCAGCGGAGCTTGCATGGTTGTTACACGCCCCATGCAAATGCACAGTTTTCTGATGGTGGGAACTGAGTTTAATACCTTCTGCCAACTTAAAAATCTATCCCTAGTGAGGAAAAGAAAAAAACAAAGAAACAAAAGACACAATGGCTATAGAGACTCCAGAGGAATGTAATGACTATAACAAAAGGCAATAGCAGTAGTGTGACAAAGGTTTATTAACGGGTCAAAAAACAGGCTGAAATGACTTGGGCGCAGAATCAAATACCAGAAGAATTATCTTAAATCTCCTTCAGAGACTGCAGGCCTTCATGTTGTCTGGATATAGGTACACTTGGGACCATTAAAAAATAATGCTCCTTCACCTCTCAGTCAGAAGGGTGCCCTATGGAAGCAGGGCAGCATTGCTATCGCTTTTTAGGAGAGCAGAAAAAGGCCCAGAAGCACTGAGCTGTACCCTCTAAACGAAGGGCAGTGAGTCAGAGCAGAGCACAAACAACTCCTACCAAACTGCCACTGGTGCAATGCAAATGGTTTTCTTAAAGTAACTGTAAAACTATGGTAAGAAAAAGTTGGTCAACAGAAGTTTGTCCAGCTACTACTAAAAGAGGACACAGAGTATAAATGTGGAGAGAGGTAACAACACTGGAGTGATGGGTATTTTAATCCATTTTTTCAAGGGAAGGCATGTCTAATCATCTTAAATAATGTTCTCCTCCTTCAAAACACTACCTACCTTCGCCACCTTTGCTTTCCCATTAGGGAGCAGGACCTTCATGTACCTTGTACCCTTCACTACTCCAGTTTGTTTATCAATACACAGGTAGGTATCATTCCAAGCATGCAAGAGACAACAGTGTGTTGTGATTTTGAGCATTTTTACATCCACATGTAACTACTCACAAAATTGACACCTTCTCTCAATTATCCACCTTAAATAGCTCAGTAACACAAAGGTTAAAACAAGAATTCAACAAAAAATTCAATTCCTTAGTTACGAACACTGATTTAAAAAAAAAAAATAATAAAAAAAAAAATTAGGAAGTCCTACTCTTTTCACCAACAAATCCACAGATTTTCAAACAGAGCTTTCTAAGCAGTACAATATTGTCTTCCGTGGAACTTGCACCACGGAACAGCCTTTGAAGAAGACAGTCCTAACAGTTAGGTTTTAGTTTCTTCCATATTACTAAGTCAGGTGCCACATTCTTCTATATATTTGATGGGGAGGTAAATACCTACAAGAGTGCTACAGCTGGATGCCTAAAGAAGAAGGAGAAAGCCCAGAATACACTGAGATCAAAAAGGGACAGTCATAGACCTGGTAGGAATTATGAGCTGAACAGGAAAGAAATCCCCCACACTTTGGAGAGGGGTAAGACATGGAACAGACCTCTCTGCAGTTGCCAGAAAAGCAACAGAAAGCCAAAAATTAAACTTGTTGCAAACCAGTACTAATTTGAGTCACTCTTTGAGGAAAGAGCTATTTGGTTCTTAAATAAAATACTATGACAATGTGTCAAGAAGTATTACGCTTCCTTAGTACAACTTAAGAATTTGTGAAAGCCCTCCCTGCTTGGAGGGCTGAATTCTAGCAAGAAATCCCTAAGATCCTACATTTATTTCCTCGGGGATTTAGCACACCGGACAAGTCACTGGCCTTAACAAGTGCATCAATTCACCTTCAGTATTCTCTTAATATCCTCTGCTCTGACTAAAGACAGAAAAGGATCAACCATAAAGCATCTAATAGCACTATATTGAAAACCAAAAGACTTTTTCTCTCTTATCTGAAGTAGAAGCATACAATTTTCTTACATACATCTTGTTATTAGTAAAAACTAATCCACTATATTTTAATGAAAGAAAAACATCAAAAAACCTTAAATAACACATTTATCTTCACTGTTACAAGAAAACAAGTTAATTAAATGCTTCGTGATAAATCACCTTGAAAAGTCAAAGAGACAGATTGATGGATCAATGTCCTTTTCCGTATCTTACATCATTAGATGATTTTGTAAGGTGTGCATTTACATGGCACTTCACAGAAACTTTCCTAACAGAATCAAATTGTTTTAATCAACAATTAGTAAACTAGTGTTCTAGTTTTATCTCTCTTCTGTGAATTCATCAGTAACTGCTCAGTAGCTGCAGAAAGTTTCTCAAAAGGTTAGCCCTTCTTGACTTTGGAGACTAAATTCTATGCTTCACCACCAAAAATTAAAAGCTTAAATCAGAGAACCAGCACAAATCCAAACTCTAGCACCTGTAACTTTAAAAAGCAAAACATACTTAAGATGTAAGTGAGGACACAAGGCATTTATGGTTTTAAAATATCCTAGATGCTTCTTTTGTTAAGAGGTGCTGTTACAGCCATTATGGTATTTGCTATCTTATTATAAAAGCTAAGAGAAAAGTGATCAAAAGGCACATTACTCAAAAAAGTATTAGGAAGATTATCATGGGAGAACTTGAGATTACCTGACATTGACATGGGAGAGGAGACAATTCATTATGTCCAAAAAGTAGTGGAAAATCAACAGAGCCTAGTAGAAGTTCAGAAATCTAAGAGTTCAAGAAAGAGTTATCCAGAACCCATGAACTAACCCAGACTAACTGGTGCCTTCTCCCTCTACTCTGTCATTACCCATCAGCAATAGATGGCTTAATACTAGAAATACATTACGTGGTTGTCACTCCTGGCAATTACGTCCAGAAGCAGCAGGCAAATATTTTATATTTTATATAACTCAGTTTGAAACAACTGTGTGTGTACATTAAACGAGTTGCTACAAGTAAATAACAAAAAAATGCCTTCCTGGGACCAAATAATCCCATTTTCTTTCTAATTCTCTTCTGTTACATTTTTGTATAATCTTCTAAGAACAATCACACTGGTTTTATTCCTCAGCACATGCCAGCGCTGAGTTCGGTTTCACTGAGGTATTTCTCCCAGTAGTCTGTCGTCTTCTCCTCCTGGACCTCAACTGAGCTCCTTGGTCACACATCCATAAAAAACCCCAAACCATTCCTAGTATACCGTTCAACATCAATACCACTACGGTCGTTCCCCTCCCGTAGCTGCTTGGCTGTGGGCTACACTTTTCAAAGGGTCCTTTGAGACTGGTGACCTAGCTTCAGGAACTGGTGAATTCCCAGAGATGAAATTCTCTATGTGTAAGTTCTAGCAGCTAGAATTTGCTCACTCTATACTATTGAGATACAAATGAATATTTTTGTAATTATAGGAGAATACAGAAAAAATAGTACAAAACAAAAAAGCTTTTACATGAACCAAAAATCAGAGACTAAATAACACTGTTTTATTTTAGTATTCTCACAGGCATCTGCTAGACTTAATAACAGTTAATCAGAAAAGCGTATTATTCCTGGGCAACTTTTTGAATGGTAGAATCTTTACTCGATCTAATCTAACCCTTGATAAATTCTTTTATACAAATTTAGCAAGTTAGTGCTGAAATACTGACCTCTGAAATCAGAAGAAATCTCTCAAATCATATTTACTTATGCCTGTTAAAAAAAATAATTATAATTGACTTCTTAATTTTATTGCAGATTCATCCTACAAGAGAGACAATACTGGACACAACTAAGAGGAAATTTAGGGAAAATATCCCTAAGCATCAGGGCAGAAGAGCTCTGAACAGGTAGGAATTACTTTTATTAGCACGTTTTTAAGTGGGTGCTACTCAAAACTATAAATAAAGCATAAGCTCATTTCTCATGTACGAATTTTTCAATGAGATGAAAATAATATGAACATACAGGACATTTTCTACTGATAACTTGGCAGATTGACTAGTTAAAAAAAATGTTAAAGCTTTTAAAAAACAAACTATTCCTAGTTTCTTGGCAAAAATTTGCAAGACTTTCTCGCACTTCCTGCCCACAGTGGGTATTGCTCCATTGGATAAATGGATAAATGCTATAAATTCTAAGTCATAGAATGTAGTGGGGGAAAAAAAAGGGATTTTGGTCTTCTTACTAAGGAACTCTCTTAGTTGATTAAATTAAAAGCTTGTTATATCAATCAGTCTTTGAATGTAAAGTAGCTGTGAAAATAAATGTAGACACTTATTTCTCTTGCACTGTATTTTAAAGTAAATGCCTCCCCTTAAAAACAGTAAACTATCAAAATAATATGCGAATTCTTCAGATGTTTAAAAAGTAGGTTTGTGTAGCCAGCAACATCATTATATTAAATACATACAGTGGTTAATTGTTTTTGCCATTTGCACACTAGAACAACAAACAATGGTGGTGGGTTTTTTTACTAAAATAATGTCTCTGCAAACACATTCTGGAATTTCATTTTCCTATTTAAATTAATACGAATCTTACAGGAGGTGGCCCTGGGAAAGAGTGCATTTCTGATGTCTTTGCATAAAACATAGACCTTCCTGAAAGACTTCCTGTCCTGCACCCGTTTTTGGCTATTATCACTGTTGTCTGACACGGATGAGGTCAGTGAGGATTGTAGGGATATTTTACAGCAGCTGTCGGGCATTTCTTTGAAACTCCTCAAGCCTTTAACTCCCTAACTGCCTCACCAAAACACACACTGAAGCCTTGTAGGAACACTGGAAAATAATGGCTTTTCAGGGTGCACAGGATGCCATCCACTGAACAGTCTCAAAGTCCTTAACAGAGGGAAATAAAAGACTAAGCTTTTCACGTCAGCAAAAATGAGGAAGATCATGAATGGGCAACGTGATGTGAAATTAAGAAGCGTCACCACCTTTGCAGCAGCCAGACCCAAGCACAGCCGGTGAAGTAAGATGACATCATCTATGAAGAAGAGAGAGATGTTGTGCTTGAAAAAGTGCAGAGACAGCCAGACACATTTAAAATAGTAGCGTTTATCAGCATTCTCCCATAGACACACTCTTGGCTGACTCTCAGCAAATAAAACTGTCCCCTTGCCTAGCAGGATTAAACCTGTATAAGCAGAAAAGAGTATCTGAATTTGCAGAGGACTTAGTTACAATGAAACACAACAAATTTGATCTCCAACACCCTGACAGAACTAGCCTGTCTCAGGTCAGGCAGACTGTCAGCAACCTTTTAAATTCATTTCTGAAGCTATATTCATACAATCAGTAGCATGAGCTCTGTATATGAAGTAATCTTTCAGTAGCAAAAATTTGATCTGTACCAATAGCCTACATTTCCATTAAATGAGCCAAAATTTGCACCTATCTTACGTTGGCTGTAGGATGATAGACAGAACCAGAATGATGCAGACTGATGATTTGTAGCATACAAGTTTAACTTACACAAATGTCAATGTGTTTGCGTTTTGGTTTTTTTTAATAGAGTTGAAAGTTCCACCTATGGTGTAAATTTCCTCTTGATAAGTTCACTGAACTGCATGCCACCGTTTCTATTTGAGAAGCTTTAAGATGATACAGACTTACCACATCAAACCAAAGTTTCTTGCTTTCTGACACCCTAAGTGCTGTTGTGGGGACAACCAGAACAGCTCTGCACAGCACCACACCAACTCAGGCACCAGAAGAGGCTGCGAGACCAGCATCTGAGAGTACAGAGGATGTTTTAGAGAGGCTCAGTTATGAGACCGATGAGAGACAGAGACTGTGGTCATGCAGCACAAATGTGCTGATAAGATGCGATTTCCACGGCTTCTTACTTTCCTTCTTCACTATGTGTTCACAGGTGTTGAACGTATCCTCCTCCTTTTTTTTTTTGTACACTGAACTTAGTTTACATCTTGTTTCATGGATACTTTGATGATTTGGGGATTTAAATCATCATTTAGTTACAGTATTAAGGTTGGCATAGTTTTAAAAGAGCAGCGTTCCTCCTTAAGCTGTGTACTGGTTACACTGTGCAGGGTTTTGGTAGCAAGCAACTTAGCTCATCTGTCATCGTACTGTAACATTTCAGAGTGCATACCAGGTCTAAGAAAGCATTTATGCTCAACTTGAGCAAAAAAAATCCCTAAAATATATCTTCCATAAAGTTGATTCTGTCTTGCATAAAATCTTCGTATGCCTTTGGCTGCTTCTGTCTCCACCTGAGGCAGGGCGTATCCACATGGAACGCCTTATACATGTGGGTGCAGGTCTTCAGGACAACCCTCTGTGTTTCCTTCCAAAGATAAACTTTTCAAAAAGCAGCTTCCACTGTGCACCTTGTTGTTACAATAGCTCAAGCTACATGCACAGAGAAGCAAGTCAACAGGCAAGAAATTAACTCTATTTTGCCTAGAGTATAAACCAAGCAAAACACAAAGACAAAAACAAAAGTAAGCAATTTCCAACTGCTTCACCTGGCTCAAGAATCAAATTACAGCCTCATAACACTTTACCAAGCTGTGCTGCAATAAATATTATGCTGCTCTAAACTAAAGCCATTGCTAACATCAGTCTGGCATCATCATTGTCAGTAGATCTCTTCCTGCCCCCTTTCTCTTAAACTAGTCAGCTCTCAGTGTCAAGCTACAGGTTGCCTCAAAGTTGTGTTCACACCGGGCAGAGGCTGGCCTCTGGCTTTTTGGGATGTGTTAAAGCCTGATAACCAGTGATATCCAACCAGTAGCAACTTTGATTCTGTAGTTATGGACAACTAATGGAAAAGGGCTGAAAGCTGAACTTGGTGTAACAGAGGTGAGATGAAACAAGCTGGGTTTTTTTCAACCCAAGTCATAAACAAAAACATTAGATGTATGCAACATATTACTATACTATATTTGTAGGCCTAAGGGGCCACAGATAATTAGCAAGGTGCATAGAGCATGCTTCCATTAAGCTGCTATCACTAGGTAGCACCACATTAATAGGACCGGGGTTTTATTTTATTTATTTTAGGCTGGATATTAAAATATGTTATTTAGCACAGGGAAGAGACAGATGGACTTCAATAAGGAAAACCTGCTATTTCCAACAAAGAATTTTCATGTTAATTAATTGTTACATAAAGTAAATGTTTTAACAGACAGAACAATTTTGTGTCAAAAATCAGGTAAGTTTTGTGGAAAGCAGAAGAGAAAGTAAAGAGTAACACTGTATTCAGCTATTTCTGGCATCTGAACACTATCAGTATCTCTGCCATAAGAAAGTACAGGAGTTGAAAAAGCCCAATTAGGAACTAGACAAAAAAAATACCTCTAGCTAAACGGGCAAAATTGTCCATTTTCATAGAGTTTTCCCCGCTCTTCTCTTCTAAGATGAATATATTTCTGCAAATAAGATGATGAGAGAACAAGATCTATAGGGAAGCTGGCAAAGCACATGGGTAACCGGGAAGGTACAGCATAAGACTCACAGAGCTTCTATCTAGCATTTTTAAGTTGTCAGGAGCCACCTTCTAGCCTGAATTCCTGAACAGGCATTAAAAATTCATTTAGGAAGAAATTGTTTCAGAAACACTGTGTAAGGGTCAAACCTTCCTGACTTTCCAGCTCCAGAAACCTCGAAGAATCAACTTTTGAGAACTACACAGTTACCAGTAATTCTATCATTGGTGTTTCAGCATAAGGGTGCAACCGCAAAGTCATAGAATCACAGAATTGTTGAGGCTGGAATAGACCTCCGAGGTCATCAAGTCCAGCCTATGACCCAACNCATCCCTACTCCTGCTGGCCACACTATTCCTGATACAAGCCAAGATCCGATTGGCCTTCCTTGCCACCTGGGCACACTGCTGGCTCATGTTCAGCCGATTGTCAACCAGTACTCCCAGGTCCCTCTCTGCCTGGCCACTCAATGCCTTGCAGTTTCTATCAGCTTGCATCCCTCACTTTAGTGGGCAAAGACGACTTACTAAATCTTAGGAATAAAGAAAATATTTTCCAAAGCCAAAAATCAAAATACTATTGTTTACATTTGGTTCATTTTCCTTCTTTTTCCATAGCTATAATGATTAGAGTAAATACATATTTACTGTTTTATATATACACACATTATTAAAAAAAATAAATAGAGGGAGTAAATTAAATTATAACAGACCAGAAATATGGATCTTGAAACAATTGGAAAAGCTACTGTGTTCCTGAAGGCTCAGACACCAACTCAGGTTAACATCTTGTGTTCTGTACACACTGGCACCTAACTGTTGAGATACAAGCAACATGTTCTTCACGGAAAAATTATCTTTGATGAAGTGGGGAAAAAAATGTCCAGTCCTACAGTTTGAATGATTAATTTTAGCTTTTACTTACTGATGAATCATCGATTTCATCTTAATCTAGCTTTAAGTGCCTATAATTGGCCTTTTCATGTGCCTATTGTAAGGCTTATGCACAAATGCATTAGTGTTAAAAGGGAATGGAGTCAGGGAGGGGAGAACAAGGGAAACTGGTTAAGATCTAAGAGATGCCAAACTGTGCAGAAAATCCAGTCTGAGAGAAACAAAAGGAAAATACAACAAAAGAAACTAACAGCTACAGCTATTTCATCTGATACACACAGGTTGATCTAAAATGTTCACAGAACCCTTCAGCAGTGAGTATCACTACCACATTTGTAGTCTGAGGCATGCAACTGTTCCCTGGTTCAATGAGTTGATCAAAAGCAGACAGCAGTAAGAAGGAAGCCTGAATCCTTTTGCCAAAACTAACCGGAAGGCAACCCTTGACGGTTTGGGTGCAAGTTCCGCTCTGGAAATCTAAGGACCAGGAAATATAAACGAGAGAAAAGCTTCCCAAAGTCTCATGAGGACTGCAAAATAATTTCCAAAGGAAGGCAAAGGAAGTCTCATCCCTTGTGATACTTGAAACTAGATGGAACAAAATAGTGGAAAGTAACCCAAGGAAAAACCTAGCACTGGCAAGTTGACAGGCTATATGGAATACATTTTTTCTTGCATCTCTGACTTCAATTAACATTTTTGTGGCTCTTGAGGCAGCAAGGTAGGAGCTTTGGTTTATACTCCATAATCACAAGCCAAAAGCCTCCCACGGTTCCATTTGGTAACGTCAGCTTAACATGCTCAAATACACACAGACCTCTGACAATGAGTCAAGTTCCCACTCAAACATAAATTACGCCAAAAACCGCCCAAGATTATTTCAACTAATAAACACTTGGTTAAAAAACATGTCAAATCAGCTTGGTCTTTACATCAATTTAATTGCCTCTTACCACAACCATTGCCTAAGCCGTAGTGTGCTGCAGGAAGCACCGAAAGATAAAGGCGATTGGAAACATTCTCGCAGTGCTTCTCTGACTGTCATCACTTTCATGACTGCACAAAGCTAAGGACACCACACTAGGAAAAGAGCTTCACCAGTAACCAGGTTTATGTTGTGAAAATCCTTTGAAGGACATCAGTGTCCCGACCCCTGAAGACTAGAATTTGGGACAAATACTGCACCAAATTTAAGTCTGTAAAAGAAAGGTCAAATGTCTTCTATCCTGTCACGGAACAGTTACAAAGCCCTCTGAAAATATCCTTTGATTCAACCTTCATAGTGTCATTCTTATAAAAGACATCTCTTCACAAGAAATACAATACTTGAAAATATGCACAATGTTACCCCAAGTTTATACAGATGCTGTTCATTAGCATATTTATTCTCTTCATAAAACAGTGACATTTGGACTTCAGATTTTTCCAAATTCCATTCCAACTCCCCTACTGAGTTAGTATACTGAACATTAAAAAGAGAACCAAAGCAAAAAATAAAAACAAAAAATTCAAAACAAGGACACAACCAAAGTGCAAAAGTAATTTGTGATACGCTGGATTTATAGATCGTGAAATTACCTTCTCCAAATGATTGTTCTTTCCAGGATTTTAGATGTAGTTACAATAATGCAGAAGGCAGAGCTGGTGTGGTTAGCTCTCGCCCAAGAAGCCTTTCCAATGTAAGCAGCATCTCTAATAGACCACTCTGACAAGTGATTAGCAAAAATCAAGGCAAATTTCTACCAGATAGATGAAAGGAATGCAGTAGAAACGCATGTGTCAGTTAAAACATAGATTGGAATAGCATCGCCAGCAGCAGTTATAGCACGGAGTTTCTCCTAGAGACTCTTCTACCACACTAAAAGCTGGTTTTCCCAATTAGGACAGAGCCCCGTTTAAGAGGCTAAGCTGAAGTGTACCTTTTCCATGAGAGCAAGCCTTCTCTCACCACAACTACCATGCTGAGACTAGCCATGGAAAAATAAGCACTAAGTTTGCTCAAAACATTTCAGAGACAAAAGTTCTTAAAGAAAATCCAGTCCAACTGAAAACATATGGATCTACATACAATGCCCTGTCCCCTTATATATTTCCTCTTACAGAACAGTGACATGGGCTAAAGTTTCATTCCCACTGTGAGATCTCTAGACAACTCATGGAAAATGAATCACTGTTCTCAATGGAAACAATGACTCGTGACAGCTGTAACTTCTGATACATAAAGTATCACATAGGCAAAGTTTGCCTGACTCCCTGCTGTAAATAATTAGTGGATTGCAATGAAATGTATTTCACTAGCTAGCTTTAAAAGAAAATTAATAGTCCAGCCTCTCATTTGTGCTACAAGATAAATGCATGAAGGAAGCCAGAGGTTGAACTAATTCGGAAACTCTCCGTCAGGGGCCAAGAGCAGATGCTTGGACAGAGAGCAACGGGAGCATCAACAGAGTGATCCTTCTCCTAGCATGTCCTCGCTGTCATTTGTGGATTTAAGCCACCACCAGAACATGCTGCTAAATCACCACAACCAAACTGATAACTCTGTGAATGTCGTTCCTGAGTGTACCAAGTAGTACCTCTGGCCTTTGTGATACCCTGTGGCACTGACCTGTACAGTGTGACCATGTGCTGTGCGAGGAAGTACTGTATTTTGTTTCCATTTTGTGGCAAACTGATTCACTGTGCGTTCCCCAGTTATCATGCTATAAGAAAGTAATTGCTTCCATTTACTTCACGTGTGCTGCTCAGGATATCAGTCTTAAATCAAATGCCTCTTACACATCTTTTTCCCATTTGAAGAGTCATGGTCTAGTAGTCCTAGGAGTTAAGAGCACAGGGAGTCTGGTGCTACCTTACATTTTAGGGAGATAGGGAATCAACTGCATCTAACACCCAAAATATGTTTGCACAAAGGCATAATGATGCTTTGCGGTTTAGCTTACTTGCTTTGTTAAAACTCTGTTTTCTGACCAGTGATAGAGACTGAGCTGAAATAGTCCCAGAAAAATAAAGAGGGGCACTCCGCAAGCCTTCTTTGCCGAGTAACAAGTTGCTACCTTGGGACCTTTTCTTAGAGGTATCATCGAAGCATCTAATGAAATAGGCTGATAAGTCATCTACTTTAATAATTTTCCTGTTACAACTCTGACATCAATTCTGCAGGGCTTCAGCAAATAAAATCTGGTACGTCGCACTGAACGACTAGTTACAATATCTTTGAGAAGCAACACTGATTCCTTTGGGAAGGAAACCTGCAGAACAAGGAAGAAAGGAATTTTCATACCTCAGTGCTTAGGGAACTCAACTAAGCAGTCTCTTCTGCTACACCTCATGGAGAAAGAAAGGTTTCTCCCAAGCAGAAAACCAGCCCTCTGTGGAAGCACCCTCTGAAAGCCCCATTTCTCTTCACTGCCTACAGCCAGCCAGGAGAAGCTCGTATGCACAGCTAGTGTGAAAACTTTCCAGCACACTCCTCTGCATATCTGAAAGCAAGCATTTATATTAAGATATCTGATTCTGGTCAAAGAATAATTATTCTTGACACGGTGCCATGGTCTCAGCCCTTACAAATTTCCCTTACTGTGAAGTAAGTCTTCATATGCATATTCTTGCACATTTTAAAATCTCTCTCTCTATATATATGTAAAATATATATATTTTTATATGTGTAAATATATAAAGGAGTCTCATCTGTGTCCCACAATAGGGCACAGTGTTATTCATAGGCTTCCAGACGCTCTGTCCAGTTCAACCTGCAAGCATCGCTCCCATGAAGCAAAAATGAAAACACCAACATTGGCAGCCACTTCCCCAAAATTGTTGTAAGCAAGTTTTGCCAAGGGCTTCTTTCCTCCCTCCTGACAGATTCTCCTGTCCCTTCAGCCTCCTCGGCAGTGCTGCTGCCCCCAGGACGGCTGGTTAGCAGGTGCAGAGGTGCTCTGCGCTCCAGCACAGAGCAGCAAACTAGGAGCCAGGCAAGGCTGCCCACCCCAGGGCAGGGGGCAGAGTAAGGGCCCGTGGTACCCCTAGGAGAAGTGCTGGCAAGAGCCTTCGCCACTCCAGCCATTACACCATGGCCAAAACGCTGCCTTTGTTCTATCTGCCAAGCTGGGGAGCAGATGACCAGGGTCCATGCTTAACAAGGCAGCTGCAAATTCGACAAAGCTATTTCTTGCAAGTATTGTACAAGCCCTTTGGGAAGGCAGCTTTAAATCTCCACAGGGTTACGTCTTGCACAGGTGGCCTGTATAACTTCACAGGATCCTGTTCTTAGTATTTTTTTTTTTTTTCAAAGCTTGCTCACTACATTTATTACTGTAATTCTGACTAAGCCCCCAAACTATTTTTACAGGCCCTAAACAATAGTAATCATTTAGGATCAAGTTCAACTTGCTAAACTGAATTATATCTAGTTCAGATCCTTAAAACCCCACATCTCTGACAAATCTTACTGATCACAGAACATAAAGGATATTAACTGGGATAACGCTGGTTTAAGAAATACATGAAAAACACCGCAAGAGCAAGAATTTTCCATAAGGCTTTTTCATCTTTCACACCCCAAAGAAATGCAGTGCATTGTAACACCCTCTTAGAAACAATTTTATTTTGAAATGCGCAACGGAGATGCAGTAAATGTGATCACTCTTGTCAATTATTTCGGTGGCACTTAAGAACCCTGTCTATGACGTAAAAGGACATTAAGAACTTGTAAATATCATTCTTCAAACAAAGCAACACTAAAACTAGACCATGTATTTGCAAAAGACTACTTTCAAGGACTGAAGAATTTACTTAACTCTGCTGATGGGTTGCAAAAATAAATTACTTTGCTTTTTTTTTTTTTGTAAAAACACAAATAAAAATGATTCCAATATGACTCAGTTTGCTGAAAAAATTCCTGATGCTTAAAGGCTAGTATTTACTGCTGAATCATTTGCCTGGAACCATACCATTCTAAAGAAATCACTAGCTAAGTTTAAAAAGATGGGTACATCTCAGCTCTGCAGCTCTAATTTACATGAAGCTGAAATTATGACCAAAACCATCACATCATGCAAATGCTCTATAAACTGACATGGTTTGTTTGAGGTTCATGTAAGGTAACATGAACGTTTATGATTAAATGGTATTGTCATTATTAATACCAGTGTTATGAGCCACAATCTACCTCGCTTACCATACACATGCACTTCTTTCTTATTTTCCCTTTACTTCTAACCCTAAAAGCCAAACTAGAGTCAGTTTTATTTCTCAGGTATCACGAAAATACCCTCCCTTCTTATCTCAGGGAATTTTATGCTTTCTTTTGTTCTTTTTTCCCCCTTCTTTTTTTCTTTCTTTTCTTTTTTTTTTTAATAAAGCTATATGGCAAGAAAATTACTAAACCGTAAAACAAGGAGAAAACATCTTACTGTCTCGAGATTTGTTTCCTTAATTAATGACTATATTTGTGTTAATAACAGACCTTTAAAAATGTCACATTTTAAGACTGGCCAGACTATACTTAAAGGAAAATGCATGTACTCAGAGTTATACTGGCAATAAGAGTCACCAAATACAGTCCTTCACCCTGTAATTCAATCTTACACATGCAGATCCACAGACTTTTAATGGGCCTACCTGCATGAGGAAATCTTGCAGAATCCCACCACGCGCTGATTTTTACTGAGTATCTGGTATGAAACGATGCAGGACAGATTCTCTAGTCTTTCATTTAGAAAGATCTCCTTTATTTTCGCTCTAGAAATTTCTCTGAGCAGAAAACTTCACATTTTGGTGTCAAGAGTAGTGTTAGGATCTGTAACTGTTTCTCAAGTAGAACTGATTGCACATACAGGAACAACTAGCTATTCGGGACTGGGTATAATCTTAAGCAAGGTAAATCCACTCTCCCGGTAACATTTTCTAAATACTTACCCATTCACCCAAAACATAATTGAGTGGAACAGAGTGCTAAGAATGATCCTCTTAGAGAAAGAATGTAATTATCAGTGCGTGGGAACAGACGATCACTACACACACACCTGCTGTGTGTTAAAATGACTCCTTTATAACTACGTAGAAATCAAACTGAGGGCTGCTTTGGAATGTTGGGGTTTTTTTTAATGATAAGCAAATGTTCACAAGCAAACTTACATGTCAGAAGTTTGACCAGGAAGCGTCTTTTTCATATATGGCTAGGAGAGGTGTCTGTATCCATTGAACACAGAATTAGGAGGATATGTTCAGATGATGTGGTGCACAAGTGTTTTCAGAAGTGGCATTAATCCATTGACTTAATGTATAAAAAAATAGCACTGTTCCTGTTCAGAAGAGGCATGCTGCTCTCAGGAGCTAAATAAAATCATTTCAGTGAAGTCTTACTAAGCAGCAGCTCTAAGGAGGCCCTCTGTGCCTGCAGGATATGACTCATTGCTTTGATAGGAAGTTCTTGCACATAAATGCAAACATTTATAGTCACCTGTCCATGCTCTCCTTAACACACTTAAAAAAGCCGCAAACCTGCCCTCAGCCCCAGGAAAACACCAGTAGGAACGTAACGTAATTGCCACCAAGACCAAAGAAAGAGCAACTCCAACAGAACTCTCTCTCCTGGGTAGATCAACCCATTTATGTTACCTGCTGCTCAGGCAGCCGTTCCTTCCCAAATCTTGCCATGATAACTGCAGGGCTGAACACAGGCAGCAGAAGGGACCCTGCTGTGCCCGACCCTTGGGCCCCCATCTTACTTCTGTCTAGTTCCATGCTTTTCGTTACCAGTCACCACAAAGCTAGGGGGACAAGTTTTGTGTGTCTCTTCAGCACCAAAACACGCGTAACAGAACTTCCGCAAAGCACAGGACAAGTGGTGTTGAGCAGCTAAGCTGGGGAATACCAAGGTTTTGCTTTAATTTTAATTACCATTCTTTCAAAAGGATACACAGGTGTTTGAACTGGGTTTTTCTGAGAGGCCTTTAGAGGAGTGAAGATGGGGAAGAAAAGCACTTAGACTTCAGTGTTCCCTTAGGACCTGTCTGAACATCAGAACCTTGTAAAATACTCTTGTAGAGGCATTCATTTATGTCTGCAAAATCCCCTTCTTCAGCCTCTGATAGCCATTGGACTAGCAACCAGCCGTAGTCATATTTTGATTGAACAAGGGGAAAAACAAAGAGAGGAACAAACAACAGTATGTGCTCTCAGCCGCCTCCTTGATCATGCCTCACCCTGAGGACTCAGCTACAGTATAATCAAAACCAGGGTGAAGCCACAGCTGCAGCCACAAATCGACATTTGCCTTTACATATGAACCTCATGTAGCAAAATCGCGGGGTTCTTCCACAGCAACGAACGGAATATATGAGTTTGCTCCACTTGCCCTACGCCCAAGCACAGATAGTGGCCTCAAAACTAAACTTCAAACGAAAAAAAGAGAAGCAAGCGTAACCAGGGGCACAGAGCAGATATATCTACCTGGCTCACCAATCTCTATTCCCCGTTTTTTCTGTGAGGAGGTAATTTAACTTCACTGCTTTTAAGAAACTTCCTATTAGAAAGCTGCACTTTCCAGTGCATTTTTACTGCATTTTCCAAAGCTGCGTCATCAGACCAGGGCATATTCCTACGGGAGCTGAAGGTCCAAAATCATATGCCATTATAATAAATAATAATGAGTGTCATGGCTAGTAAAACCTGCAATCTGAACACATACAAAATTTAATTTCCCTGTGTACAGTTACTTTTGAAACTGTGCTTTTCACATTTTCCTGGCAGACACATACAGCCACATTCACCAAATAATACGAACAACATACAAAACATAAGCCACTACTCAAAGTCGTAATTTCACTTTGACATATTGAAGGCAATAATCAATCTTAATGAAAAAAATACTTCAAAATCTAAATCAAACTACAACCTGACCTGAGAATCTACCTGGAAACTTGTTTCCTTTGTATCCTTTTGTCCAGAAGTGAACTTGCACTAGACAATGAAAAAAATCGTGCCTCTACAAAGTCAACAGGTAGAACCAACGTAAAGAACGAAAGAATAATAAAAGCCGAAGAAAACAAAATTAAAAGCTTCCTAAACAAGAAAAAGCAGAAATCATGTCCCTGATGCAAAAAGAGGTTTTGATTCAAAACACCAATGCAACACTGATTTCCACCAAAGCCTAGAATTCAGATTTTTTTTTTTGAGCCTCTTTGTGACCTTAGGGTATTATTGTCAATATTATGCAACTTTCCACCATGAATCATGGTGAGAGCCCACAGGCATGGATGAAGGGCATACAGGGCACTGTCAGTCAGCACTCCTGGCTCAGAGGTGAGGAAGAAAGGAACTCATGCCATTCACCCCAACAGCAGCACCCCTTCCCTTCACTAAAACCTCAAACCTAAAACCTCTGTTCCATAGGAAGCAAGGTCTAATTTGCCCAGAAAGGTTACAGTGAGAGGATTGGAGATCTGAGAGAGATTTTGTTTCCATTAAACTCCTGAGAAATAAAGATCTAGTACATTTATCTAATTTATCCAAATTCTTCTCTTGGATATTAAATGCAGAGAATGTGGGCATGGAGAGCAGGGTGAGGAATCATCCACAGCTGTCCACATGTTGCTGTTTTGTAGATGCAGTTGGAAGAGGAAAATGCCAGAGCAGATTTATTGCACAAATAAAGATTGTCTCAGTCAGAAAAAATATGCTAGCCTGCTGTTACATACTTGGGTATTGTCATTAACGAGAAAAGAAAGCAAGGAGAAAAACAACATGCAATCACACTGGGTTTGTATTACAGGATACAAAGAAAAACTCAGTATTTCCCCAATTTGAGGAACACAAAGTACCCAATCAAAGACTGCAATAAAGATCAGAACTTCAGGAGATAGGGAGAAAATCCAGTCCACAGCTAAAAGAAAACCCTAAAATATAGGCAAAAAAGCAACCTGAGTGGTTTTGTTTTTGATAAGATAAACTATTACAAAGATAAAGATTACTGTCTGATTTCAAGATAGCAGAAGAACATAGTCATTGATGGGGATGATATGAAGAAATTTGGTTTAAAACAACAAACAAAATGCTAAACAAACAAAGAAAAATCCCATACCAACAACACAGAAATCCTAGGTTTAGATACAAGCCTGAAGTCCTCCTTAGCATTGTTCACAGATGCTCGGTGCCAACATGACAAAACCAGTAAAATCCTTCAAAGGAGAAACGTTATTCTCAACAGTTTCTATGAGTTATGTACTCCCTGCTATTAGGCAGTACATAAAGATTTAGTCTAAAGCATAAAAAATGAAGCTCATGGAGGAAAAAAAAAAAAATAAGAAAAATGTAAGAAAGAAAACCCAGGGCTTAGAAAGAAAAAAAAAAAATAATCTGTTTTCTGAAAACTGTCTAAAGGTGGGGAATTCCAGATTAGGAAGAAGATCCCAAACTTTCAACACTTGGCTAGTATGTGTTCTGTGTTGCTTAGATACAAAAACAGATGAAAAAAAAGAGAGAATTTTTACAAATCAAAACCAAGCAAGGAAACAAAAGAAAAAAAAAAATAAATCAGACATACAGTTTGTGTGAAGCCCGTATCTGGACATTTCATGTAATTTCAACAGCCACAAAAGCAGATAAAATTGCATATTTAAATATTTCAATCGACTCATTCTTACATGGAACTCTTGAACATGCTCTGCTAAAGACAATCATTTGAAGTAGAGCATCTCACGTAATATAGTGGGGAAAAACAACAGACTTGGTTTAGAAAAGTTATTTTATTCATGTCTGTCTTGGTAAAATTAGGGGGCATCTGTGGATTCCCCCACCTTCTCCTTCTACAAACAAGGCCTCTCCTCTCAGAGTAGCTTGCAAATGATCAATTTGATGGAATAATGTTCACGATTGTTATACCAGCTCTCCATAGACACGAGTTCACAAGAGAGGCAGCCACGCAGCTTCCTCAGACATTAGTAAAGACTTTTGATCTTTCTTTGAAGACGACTTTCTCAGGATATTTAAAAGTGTGTGGTTTATTTTCAACTGTGGGGAAAAGCAACACTGAGGCGAACACTCCCACACAAAGAAATGTCTCAACAAACCTACGCTTGTCAAAACTACCCTTGAAGAAAATTAATATATACTCACTTTGAAGGTGTACATTTTTATTATGTAGTCCTCGCTGTGGTCTCTGCTGCTTATTCCATGACTCACGGATGTATGGCACTCCACGCAAACACCAAGCAGATAAAAAAAACCCCAAGTGAAATGGAGATAGCTGCAAGGGTTAAGAAGTTTGGGTCTTGCGTATCCAGACCAGTCATGAAATGTGGGATTCATGCTAAGCAACAAGAGCTGTTCCTTTGCTTTTCATAGATCTACAGGCTCCATTAGTACTTCTCTCTACACAGCTTCTTTCTTTCCTTTTTTTTTTTTTCTTTTTTTAAATTTTAAATATATAGTTGGTCATATATATTATAGTACTTTATGTAAATTGGAGCTGAATTCTCCTGCTACATAAGTGTCTACAGTTCAGTTAATTTCAAGATATTCAGAAAAAAGGATGAGATCAAATAAACAATTACTAAGACAGGAATATTTTATTTCATGTAGTGCTAATCCCCATTTTTGCTTTGGATAATGTTGTAATTACAGAGTAATTAGACATTGGAGTCAAAATTATAGCAACTGAATAATAGGTATTAAACCACAAGCACTGTATTAAATAATGTTAACCATTTCTTATGCTCATAAAAAGAAAATTCTATACTTGGAAAGCAAATTCATATCATCGAAATTAAGGCACTGAGTTTTATTTCAGTGTACTTTACCAATAAAAATCTGTCATATAGACAACTGCAAGATTCACTTTTTTTTTATTATTTAGAAACAGTTAATAGGGCATTGCAGTTTACCTTTTCAAACACTTAAATCTACTTGGTGTTATAGTAACATTTTTTCACATGCACCAAAAATCTCTCTTGCACAAATCTTCATAAATAATTCACTTTCAGTGTCAAATTACAAAACGAGGGTGAAACATTTTACTTTAAAAGAAAAAAAAATTCTCTAATGCCAAGGAAGCAGAGAAAAAATTCCCTATATTAAATCTCTCAGAAGAAATTCAGTGTAATTGCATAAAATTCTCCAAGTCCGAGAAGTAGAAAATTAAATAAATTCTATCTTTTTAAATTTTAATTCCTCCTCAACCTTTTGAACCCATGACAACATGAAATTATGCTAGTGCTGTCGCCCCGCAATAGTACATTGAAGCTACGGTGCACATACAACTTCACGGTCATTCTCCCACTACAATTCAAACCTTAGCTGCACATTGTGGCCTTGCAGCATGTGTAGGACCTCAGCGAGAAGACAAATCACCTCAGACAAGTCTACTCTAACCTATTTGCTACATAAACTGCATACATATAATGTAAAAATATACTGTAATTTTCTAAGACTACCATCACCTTGGCAAAATGCTGGACCACGAACAAGGAGAGCTGACTTCCTGTGAAGGAGAGAGAGGAAGAGTTTAGCAGGAGGAAAAAGTGATGCGAATGCCTTTGAGTGTTAGGTCAGAAGCTGTTCCAAGGTATAACCAGAAACAAGGGAAAATGTCCACATCAGAAAACGTCCATGTCAGCCCATGTCATAAAATTCTCCAAGTATTGATTTCTAAGCTGGAACCACTGTACAATCCAGATCTTCATTTAAGATTTCAAAACAGCTACACAGCTTTCCCAAAGAAGTGTTATGTGATACAGCAGGGAGCCCAAACTCTTGATTTTCTAGTGGATCACCATGGAGAGGTCTATTACCCAGACCACTTGGTTTTATGGACCATCTGAAGATCCCTGCTTAGAATAAGGCTGGACATCTCTGAACAGGAGAATTCCTAATCATATTTTCCTAACATGAAAATTTCAGGTATGTTCCAAGGGAGCAGCTTACGCTTTTCCGCAGAGCACTGTGAATGGGCATGCTTTAAACTGTCACAGGACGAATTTAAGTATGTGGGCAAACACTACCTGAGCCTCAGCAGGAGATGGGCTGAGATCAGCTGATCTACAGAAAGGGCCTAACTTGAGCTCAATCACAAAACCAGCAACAGGCCACATGGGACAGGCTCTTTTTTCTACTTCCAGGCACAGAATCCCACGGTGTATGTACACGTATACATGTACTTAGAGGAATTACAAAAGTGAAGACGAGATCCCAAGTTCACACACCAATACCAATTTCACAGGACCTTTACTGTCAGCAGAGTAATATGACAATTCTCTGACAAAGTCCAAGAGGCATCTTACCATCTCAGAAGAGGCTCCCTGTCTCTAAGGGATGAGAAATCTCACTTGTGGTCAGATGAGCATAAAAAATGACACCCAGTTCTCATCCATGCACTTTTCCTGTCTCGGAGCACCTACATCCTCTGTTGAATCCAGATTTTCTTCCCGTTTGAGTAATTGCTGTTCTCACAAGATCCCTAAGGGGTTCAAAGTCCAAAACTTTACAAGATCCTGCAAGAGGGGAAACAGACTGCTAATCTCTTTTCTTTCTCCCCTGATAAACAGCTTAATCTTGCAGTTTCCATGTCAGGATGTAAAAACTTACCCCAGAGTCCCTGGGTGAAGAACTCATTAAAGGAAAGAAGTCTCTTTGCACTTACTTCCCACTCTATGCACCAAAACAGCACAAGAGTCTACTATGAAGAAGAGCACAGCCCGAATGCAATAGTTGGCCATGGTATAACAGAATATCCCTCTGGATAGAAGCTACTGCAAACAGTTTTCACGAAAAATGCTAAAGCAGTCTAGCCAAAAGGAAGGGCTGTATCTTTGGAAGTGGTGCAAATCTACCACAAAGCTATGCATTCCCCCTCAAGGGAAGGACAAAAGTCCGAAACGCATTTATCCGAAAGCACTGGTTCCAGAAAAGGCTCAGTGATGCTCTAAAATGGCCAGATCTGGGATTCCAATTAGCAAGAAAACTTTTTCTCCTGTGGTTCAGCATGGTTCAACTGCTGGACCACAAGGCCACTACAGAAGAACAAGACAACCCTGCTGCTTTCTCTGGTGAAGAACATGATGTGACCTATCAAAAGCTCCTTTGTATTCCTGAACACTACGTGGTGCACAGCCACTCAAGAAAGCAGAAGAACAAAGATAGGAGATTAATTTCTCCTTAGACACATTTGTGTGGCACTAAGCTGAACATGATGCTTCAAAGTAGCTTTTGCTACACAGGAAAGGAAGAAATGTCCTGTAGCCCTTTAACAACTGAGGCAAGACCACCTTTCTTCTTGCCCTAAATCACATTTGTAGTGATGGGCAGAGGGTTACAGATCTCTTTCCAAAAGATATCATGTGCTTTGTGATCTTCCATTACATTGGCATGCTGGGCAATCACATTTTAACTCGTTTTAAAAGTTAGCCTGTTGGTAAAAGTCCTATCAATTTCAGTAAATCAAAAGCATTGCCATACCCCTTTAAGGCTTGTTAAAAAACCAGAAAGACGTAATTCCTTGCTTAGTCACGGATTTTTGGAAGAAACGGCAAGTTCTCAACTATTCAGGATCCTTACCCTGAGATTAGGAGAAGATTTGGTCCTGTGAGGGATTTTGTTAGCTCATAAGTCAATCACTTACTAAAGAGAAAACACTGAAGGGAAAAATAGACGGAAAAAAACCCCGCAGTGTCTGTGGTGAAGTCATCTCTGAAGGATATTTCAGTCTTTCCCACAAAAGTGCGAGGATTTCTGAACCACCTGCTCGTTCACTTGCTGCCAAAGAGACAAATGCAGTTTCATCTCCTTCAGAATATGATTGAGAGGGTGGAGACCAAGTTAACATCATAGAAACATTTGGTCATTTATTCATCTGGCTCTTCAGGAAAGTATATTTTGATCCCTCAGATTACTTGCTCATCACCAAGGAGAGGAAAACTTCTCCTTTATATGTAGAAGGACAACATATTTGTTCAAAGATGAGCAAGCTCTTTAAAAAACAGAACACAAATCAAACTACACAAAGAACAAGAACATGAACACTGAGAATAGATTCAAACTTTGCTCAGTATGTTACCTGTAATAATATGATTCAGCAGAATGCTCCAATGTAACCTACTCCTAACTCTATTTGAATTTGGAACCGGTCTACTAAGCTGCATGGAATCTGATAAGCCTGGGAACCATCACCTTGTGACTTCAAGCAAGACACCACTGCAAAACCTTCAGTAAAGCAGACCTCTCGGAACGCGAAGGAAAGCACAACAGCGTAGAACACAGGCCTTGTGCTCTTCAATTAGCATACTTATAGTAAAATAATTTCTATTAAGTACCCACTGCATTAGCACCAACATTCTTAAACAGATAACACTAAAAATAACAAGAATGCCAGTCAATGTAGGCATAATAAGGGGGCTTAAGTAAATCGACAAAGAAAGAATAAGGCAACCTACTAACACCAGAGTGTTTGTGCCTCTTGTCAGCTACATTCAAATATCAATAAAAAAGTGCCTAAAGCATTTAGTAGCCACTTCAATCTCTAATCATTCGCAGTTGCAGTCAACTCAAAATGTTTGAAAAAGTAGGAACCTCTTCCTTATGCACTGTTTCCTCTGCCTCCAGCAAGGAATGCCATATTGACACTTGTTGTCAACAAGTTTTACAGTAGCTTGACGTGCAGTTAAAACTGCTGCAGTTAAGCGTGCACTGGGCACTCATGAGAAGAAAAATGCAAAGACTCATTTGACTACTTACGCATTTCATAGCATACTGCTCTTGCAGCATTAATCTGCATGCATAACTCAGAGTGCATTCAGGTTACCTGAATTTAACTCAACTCCTGCATTTGGTCTTACAAACACTAGCCATTAACTGTATGCAAAAGCCAAGCAGGCATTCAGCATTGTATGTTCAAAGAAACCAACGGTCTCCCAAAGTAGTACTACTCTAAGAAAGACACAGAAGGTGAGTAAATCTAATAAGCAGACCACAGCAAACAAACAGAAATCACATTCAATTGAAAGGACAGGATGAGCACCAACTTAAACTAATTGTCATCAGCTAACATCACTGCCAGCCTGCTATGAACAGCTCTTGATTTCCGACATGCACTGTAACAAGCTCCCATCTTAATCTGACACTGCTGATGCACACCTTCAAAAAGCAGGTTCCAGTGCACACTGCCATGCAAATCTGACAGATCTTGACTTTTGGAGACCCAGAGAAATGAGTTTTTCTTACAAAATTCAAGCTATTATGAGTGCTTTAAACTATACTAGAGACTTCAGAGTTACAGAAAACATCATGCTTTTCTTGTTAAGCTTTTGATAAAATTCTCTCTACTCTCAGTCATCATCCATTACAAACCAAAAGCTTCTTCCACCTCCTCTAGTCTTGTAGAAAAGCAACAAAAGGAAGCATTTGTAGCATACAGAGGAAAATCATCACAGTTAAGGGGTGCAGTCACAGATTTAGAGTCAGAACCTGGTGGAAGGGGAAGGTCTGAAAGAACTCTATCAGTCCCAGATTTGTGAGGCTAAAAAGTAGCAGAAAAATCGTTTCCTGTCTACCATAAGCCGTAACAATTTTCTGGACCTTTCAGCAATTAGCTTTATGGTTTTATAACAATAATTGTGCCTCAGTTGTATTTTGAACATGTTTAATTTCACCTTTGAATCACATGATCAAGCTTTTGTCTGCTAGACGGTATCCATGACCACAGTTTTCCTGTAGGGGTGGACTATAATCCATTCACACTTTAATCTGAGTGATGATAAGCAAAACAGAGTTCCTGAAGTGAATCAATATTTATACAGGGTTAGTCATTCCTCCAAAAAGGCATTAGAGTACATTTACTTAACAGTGGCACTTCGAAGGGTCCTAGTAGGACAGGTCTCCTTTGGCCAGGTGCTAACACCTCTAGAGTGCTAAGTGTCTAGCACTAAAGAAGCAGTAAGATTTCATACTACACGGTTAGCGGACACAGACACACACATCCCCCACAGGCAGCAAGGTAGTGTGGTTTTGGGGGTGGTAGTGCTGCTGCTAGGGAGGAGGTGTTTGGATGTACAACTTCTATATGTTGCCAAACATGGGGAGAGCAACTGTATAACTCATAGTAGCGGAGGACCGCTTTTTTGTGCTCTCCCTTGGGAAAGACAAACAAAACACGGCTCTACGCTAAGGGCTGGGATGTTACGAAATTGGAACAGAAAAATCTTCCTACTGAAAACTGCCTAAACCTAAATCTACCTCATCACAATTAAATATCTATCTGAAAAGCAAGGTAGGCCTTATCTCTAAAACGCAAAACGTGGTCTCTGGTGACATGCACAGTACTGCTGCTAAACTTGATGCCTTTGCAAATATTGAGGAGGGAATTGTAGCAACCGCCTAAGACCAGTTAAGACTCATTTCACTGCAGACAACCAGTAAAGATCACAGCCCAGTCCTGTTGGCTTACATGAGGTTGTCAGCTTTTGTCAAATGACAGAGAGCCTTGTGTGGGAGGGAAAACTACCAGTCTGGGACTAACGCTCACAGAAATTATGGTAATAGTTTTACAGTCTCTGTTAGTTAAAACAATTACCTTTTTCCTCATCTTCCTCCATCTTCAGAGACAAAAACCATGCGTTCCAGAAGTAACAGCACAGAAAGCCCAACCAGACCAAAGCTGAGTCAAGAAAGGCCAAAAGACCACCACAAAGAAGAGGTTGGTTACAATGGGAGAGGAAACGTGCAAAGAAGGCAGAAGGAGAAAGATGACATAGCCCAAGCCAGTAACATCTTAAGAAGCCCTAAGGCAGAGAAAAAACAAAGAAGCTCTTTCAAGAAAAGAGAGGATCTCTCTCGTGATGACTTGCTATTTCTTCTCAGTATCCTCGAGGGTGAATTACAGGTGATTTGTTGTCTTATTTTATATTCCAGATTAAAACACACGTTGTCATCCCCCTGCAAACACCTGCTGCTTTCATGTTAAGGCAACACTGTACCTAATTTAATACAGAAGGACAAATATAAACTGCAAAGTTCACATAAATGCAAATTATAGCTATTATTATAGATATCAGCTGGAAAAAGCGATCCTTATACCACCCGTAAATGCAAATAAAATTTATTCACAATGTACCTGTATCACGCTAAACACTCATGGTCCTCTGTGAAGGACCATATAACCATCGAAGCAGAGAATTCACACAAATTTCCTATTGTGCTGCCCCATTCTAAGTACTCTAAATATAAAATACTTGTCACTGTAAAACCTATATGGAGAACGTATTAGAGACATTTAAGATCTGTTACTTCATTATTTCTTCATATCCCCTCTGCTACGAAGTCACGAGTATTGCCCTCTACAAATCAGCACGTGCCACATCACAAGTAGTAACTCACTCAACAGTACTCTAACATCTTTTGCTAGAAAAATCAAACTAGTCCTTATGTTTCGTATTATGGGAAATAAAAGTGTTGCATGACATTTTGTACACATGATACTGGATTTTGAAAAGCGAGCATTCTCCTACCTGGAAAAGGAGCCAGCTGCCAAATGGTTAGTGATGCCTAATCTGGTTAAACGTAATTTAAAGAAGTGGGAACCAGTTTTCCCGTAAGCAGGAAGAATATTTCAGTGGCAGGCTGACTGCAGAGAAGTAGGGATGGCCCTTTAAACCTGCTCACAGGCAGAGAGGGAAGAGGAAACTGGCCAAAGCGGCATGAATGGTATATCCTATGGTTTCAGATTTTATTATTGAGACAGTATCTGGGTAGTTCTACTCCTAATATATCCATCTATATTTACATAATAATACATACGTGCTTAACAGAACATATGTGCAATATGAGTATTTGATAGATGCACCAATCCCGGAGGGTAGATTCGAGGCAAACTTCTACAGAACATTCCATTATCTAAATAGAACAATTTCCACGTATGTTTCTCTCCTGCTCACTTGCACTTTCTTAATTTAGATTAAAATTCATGTGTCACACAGCCCTTCAAAGCAGTTATCCTCTTTCAAAAAAGAGACATGTTTGTGTATATATATATATATATTACACACCTCACTATACTTGTGTAATATAAAAACAATATATATAAACACCACACACTTAAATTCTTACGATTTAAAACTGGAACAGAGTGAAATGAGAAAATGGAAAACAATGAACCTGATATGAATATTTAAAATCATCTCTGACATTCCAAAGAAAGCATTATGAATGAAAAAAGCAAGAAGTCATTTTTCTTTCCTGATTTTCCGCCTCCTGTAATGCCAAGTCAAATCTCTGAAGATCAGCTGTCAATCTAACCATAATTAAGTTTCAAAGTTAGATGCCATTACTCTCATATTCCAGAACATTTAAGATGCAGAAGGTGTGGTTTTTTTCAAGATTCTATTTTTTTTACACAATGATTAAGGATTAGAAATAGATTATTTCATACTTTCAAAACACAGTCACAAATAGGGATACAGAAGTGCTCCAGTCAAGAGCAGTTGAACTGTTACCCTCTCCTGATAAATCCCTCTTCCTGATTTCTTCCCTTCCTATTCTACCTTTCTAGGATTAGTACATAGTTAATTGTGTTTTTAACTGATATCACTGCAAACAATGAATGTTGGAGACAGTTCATGCAGTTATGTCACTGTAATGGAGGCAGGGGGCAACCTCCACCACAAGAGGATGCAAGTAAAAAGAGATGGACACAGCCCTAAGGGAGGTGGTCGCCTAAATCAGTTTCCTTCCCACTAGAAACATTCATGTAATCAGATTTCAAGAAAATTAGCACAATATTTATAGCAAGTACTCTGTTCCACTCCAACTTAAAATCAAGGAGCTAGTAATTCTATAGTAAAGCAGTGATCTTGGTAGTTTGTTTTTGGTTTTTTGTTTGGGTTTTTTTCAAGAGCAAAGAGAATCTACAGGTCACTTCAAATACTGCAGATATACACAGTATGTTTCATGGACTTCGAGAGCAGTATGTATGATAGGAAGAAGGTATGTGCACATGTCAGCTTGTGCGAGAATTTCAGAAATACACACACAAAAGAACATATTGAAAACACATTTTATCTACTCTTTGGTAACAGGGTGATCTGATGTTTGATATGATTAAGGAAACAAACAATGACATTCAAAAAAGAAAAGGATAATGCACATTTTTAGGCTAGATAATATCACCTTCTCTGAATCATTATCTTTTAGAATGTTGGTTTTTTTCAGTGTTCACTCAGAAACTGAGAATACCATCACAGCAGTTACTTCCAAAAACCTGAACGCTGCAAAGTTGCTTATTACCCTGGGGGCACGTACTGGAGTGCATGCACATCTAACATGTCTATAAATACATAAGGCCTGGTCCAACACATGCATGCATACGGACATATACATGCACACAGCACCCCATTGCCAGCTCTGAAGGCAATTAATCCTGTTTTAAAGAAAGGCCATTATTGTACGGCTTTGGAATCCTTGTTGCAAAGGGTCACTTCCCCTGCACCGCACACCTCAACGGTCCCCACTCCAACGAGCCCAGTGTAACAACAGAAGTAGATGATGCCAGGCAAGTTTAAACTAAAGAAGGCACCTTCACACCAAAAATACACAGAATGTGCAACACTTCCAGGCTTCGAGAATCATCCTAACATCTTGAGCTACTACAGCTCATGCTTTGCCCTGACATTTTATATTGTCCATGCTACTAGTCCAGATACAGCAATACCACCTAATCACTAACAGAATACTTAAGCATTGATGAGGGTTCTTAAGATGTTGGAGTTTATGCAGAACTAATAAAATACAAAGACCAGTACTTCCCTCATGCTTTTTAAGCGCCATCATAAGCGTCACTGACCATTTTGGGATACTTTACATACACAGTATTCTTTAAAGAGATTTTCAGTTTTCTTAAAATCTATAGTAGAAAGCTAACCTGTAAATATGCATACACAGTTTTAACAAAAGAAAACCTTACTTTGTGTTTCTGCAGGCTCAAGATGAAGTTATAGGAGTACTTAAGGCTGAAAAAATTGACTTGGCTTTGCTTGAAGCAAAATACGGCTTTGTTACTCCCAAGAAGGTGTTAGAGGCTCTTCAGAGAGATGCTATTCAAACAAAGGCGGAGCAATGGCAAGACGATATCTACGAAAAGCCTATGGGAGAGGTATGAATGTGTAATTGATATTTAACTATACTTCCCACCAAATTCAACAGAAGATATCTCACTGACTTCAGGGGAAGAAAGTAAAAGAGCTCTGGATCTAGACTCTAACATGAGTATAAGCGTCAGCAGAAAACAGTCCAGGGTTCAGTGAGGTCCCCAATAAAACCAGGTATCTAATGTTCCTTACTTATACTGCACAATGGGGGGTTTTAGACATAGACACACAGGACTTTGTTCAACTCAAACTGAGCAGCCTTCTATTTTTGACACTGTCTTCTTTTGTTTCCTTTCTGTTATCCAAATTCACAACCCATACAAACAGACGCCTCCCCATTCACCTCACTGATGCCATTTTACCACTGGCTGGTAAGAGCCCGTTTAGCAGTAATCACATAACCATATACACAACCCACACTTTCTGAACAATGCCATCTGAATTTCACTTCTGCCCTGAAATGCAAATCACAGTTTATTAAAATTCCTTCATACCAGAGTGTGTTTTTTCCCCAAGTAACTGTCTCCTCTTGAATTCAGATAAACATTTTTTTAATATGTTGCTCAGTATAGATAATCATCATAAAAATAGAAGCAGAAATTATTAATAAAGTTATTCTGCCAAGTGTTTTCCAAGCTTTCTGAACAGAAATGTACCTAAGGGTACAGAGTTCACTTCAGAGAAAATTATGTCAGGGAATAGGTCAGCACTCATTTCAGAAGCTCAAAGGTTAAAATCTCTGGCTATAATCTGAAACAGATAAAGTTCAACTGTGGAGGTTAACGTCTTTTAAAACATTGTGGCATTATGTCACAGAAACTTTGAGCACAAATTGAAATGATTTGATGAGAAGTCCACAAAAGTTTGAAAACGTAAGTTCAGTCCGTTAATTTACATAAGTTTACACACACTTTTTCCTTCTTACACTTAATGGCAGAGAAAGGATTTCTAACTTCGCTGGATCTGGCAATTTCAAAAGGCGAAGGCAAACATCCTGAGAGCGACCAAAAGGCTAGGAGGACCACTGGCACTTTGTACATCTTGGGTATCCAAAGGATACCATAATCAATAGGCATTCCACAATTTCAGTTTCAAAATCTCCCAAATTAAAGTCAAAGATGAAGTTAAGGTTTTTTTGTTTGGATTTTTTCAAACATTTATAAAAACCAAGAGAGAGGTGGAACCAGCCACAAAGTATGGGAACGGACCGTTTAAATTCCTGCTTAGCCACTGTGACAATGTACCTTTGTACCTGCCTACAAAATCTCTGCTGACCCAATTCCTCTAGAGCATGTGTGGGCCTCGTCCTTGACAATTTAGCCTTACAGCCCTGCACACAGACGATCTTCCCAAAATTCAACCGAAAACACAGTGAATTTCAGAAGACATCTGTAAGATTACTGGTCCTTTAACATGCTCTCAGAACTCATCTAAAACTTTATGAAGTTTCTTGGCAAATTTGGTTAAGAATGTAGTAGGAAAAACTGGTGACTGGACAGCTTTACTCACTAGGAACAAGAGTCAGAGGTGAAGAAATGTAGTAAAATTGAAAGCAGCAGTAACACATCTTCCTTTGCAAAATGTATGAGTGTGACAGACCAAAACAATGTCTTCCTTGGCTATGAGGAGGATGTTTTAATTTCTTTTGAAAGTACAGGGTTTTTTAGCTAAATTTATCCTACAGCTATTTCTTTCTGCAACCTAACAAATGCCTGATAAACTTATTCTTATTCCTGACATTTGAGGATACAACAAATTGTTTTATGTTTACAGGAGCATAAAAGAAAAGTAAAATGGATTTTCATTTTGGTTTTGCTGTTGTCTGACACAAATCTCTGAAAAGGTCTTCTATCTTTGCATGGCTTGTAAGTTTATATGGAGTTAGTCATTCAGGAAAAAAAATCTGGCTTCAGGTCAATTGCCACTGCTCTTGAATAGAAAACAAATAGTATTCAACGTTCTAGTAAATACAGAATAATAGTATAAGAACCATTTTCCCAGATTAAAATAAAAATTTTAACAAAAACCAAACAGGAGAGAAGGTGATGTAGGAAAAAAGAGATAAAGAGGAAGATACTGCAGAATTTATGGTCTTTTTCTCACATTTCAAACCTTCCTGGCATTAGAAAGCCAATTCTGCTTTCTAACTCTGTCCATCTTCCAGTAACAGAGTCAAAGACAAAACAAATCTGGTGCCTCACTGTTTCAAATGTGATGAACAATACCACTTTGAGAACATCTCTAAAAGCAGTGGAACTAGAGGCAAGCCTGTATTCTGCATCCATCAAGGAGGATTCAATTTTGAATCCAGTTTTTAAATCCCAGTGTCAATCAGCTCAGGAAAAGTTGCATCCTCATTAGCCTTTTAACAAAATATACCTGATTGCATCCTCACAATGTCTTACAAGTGCTGGTCACAGCTTTCCAACGATAACAGCTGCAGGGCACCAGTAAGTTACAGTCCTAGGAAGTGACTGAAACACTAACATTGACAAGGTGGCAGTCAGGAAAAGCAGATCAACATATCCACATGGAACTTTGGCTCAGCCAGGGTTGAAAAAGACAAGGGAGGAACTGCTCCCATGATCTCCAGTAATCCTAAACTCAGGATTATACATTTATAAACAGTAAGCATGATGATATTACTAACAGGAGTAATATTTCACTGAACTTAGGATAAAGAATTGTATCTAACCTGGATTTATTCTGGCACAGTGCCAAACACAAAGCAGTCTAAAAGGAAAAAGTCAAAAAGTTTCATTCCAACTTCACGGATACGAGACACACTATCCTAGTTTGCCTTGAGACACGAGCTGGTGGCAAAATGTATTTAAACGATTAAATTCCCGTGAATTTTGAGCTTGCTGAACTACTACTCACAGTTACATAAGGCTACGCCTCCTATTTTCCATTGTATTGTACAGTGTGTTCAAGTATTAGTTCTAGCAAGAAGCCCATATGGTTAGCAAGAACAAAACAACAAATCAATTAAGATTATATCATTTAAGTTTTCAACAGAAGACATTTATACTGCTGCTTATTAGTCCTCTGCAGTTTTGAGCCAAGAACAGCACAGGCTGAGTAAAGTCGTGTGCACACATATAAACGGATACTTGTGTGTGCGCATAGTTAGAGTTTGGACAGAGTAACTTGAAGACGCAGGGGCTGGTGAAGGATCTTGCACTAGCGGGGGTTCACACAGCTCCTCTCTCCCTCTTCTCTCCTGGATACATGGGAATCAGCCACAAGATCTCACAGGGATAATGCAAGAGTCAAATCTCCTCTCCAGGGAAGTGCTCTTGTCTTACAGAGGGATACGCTAGAGCTTCCAAACGAAACCACACTGAAGTGCAACAACCCAGTAAGAGACTCTGCTCTGCTTGGTCCTGAGGGGAGGGAGAGAGGCAACTGCACAGGAACACACACACAGCACAAGGCCAAATGTCCATACCCACTGTGCAGCTAACATGCAGATCTCAAATGTCTGCATTAATTGTGCTGTAGGATCTGCTGCCTCTCCAGTTCTCTTCCCTCTCACTCACCTGTACCAGGAGATAGGCCCAGCACCTCTTCCCTTCTCTCCTGAGTGGAATCCCAAACTCTTGCTCTCCACTTTGTCCCCATCCACAGCAGTCACGTGCCAGCTACGAACGCTCATGGTAGAACAAATGTGACAGCATTCTTGAAAAGAAAACCTAAACGCATCCTCTCATCTGAGTGACAGGGGAAACATGCAACATGAAAATGGCCTTGATGCAGCAGCTTCTTTACTTGTCTCTCTTGTGCTTTCATGTAAGCAGGTCTCCCCAGGACACTAATGTTCTTTTACCCACTTCAAACTCGCGTTCCACCTCCTTGTCTTGAATACAAACCTTACCCATCCCAAATACCAGTATGCAATCCAAACTGCTAATCTCAACACTGAAAATAGCACAGCCGTGAGGTGAAAAGCACTGACATTGCTCACTGAGAACCGTAAAACAAAAACCTGGAGCTACTATCCTTCCTTTTGCTTACACGCTACTTGGATTACAGCTTGAATTAACCTCCTGTAGCCATTCAACAAATATTCTAGAGCAAACAAAATATATGGAACCCATAAAACTCTGCTGGCAGGTCCCACATCCTTCACACCCAACAGTGCAGAAGCAGGACTATTTTCTATTTGGTTCACGTTATTTGTGTTGATGACTAATCCTCATCTCCATTAGGCTTTTTTTATGTTTGAGAACAGGAGTAATTTGATTTATGATCAGTTTGTAGCCAGAAATTTCAGTGTTTTCTTATGATAGTAATTTACACATCTCCTTCAGATTCTTACATACACTTCTGAAGCAGTGGTCCAATCCATACAAATGCACCACTTTGTTTCTTTAACCCCATCCATGTAGACCGCCTGCCAGAAGAAATTAAAAACTTCACACCTTTGCCTTCTTCCCCACCTGACCTTGCACTGAAGGCAGAAACCGGCCAGCACTATCATGCAAGACTGATGCCCAGTTCATATCAATTTAAATGAGACAGGGCCATAGTTGCAAGCAGCGGTGCATAAGAACTTTATCAAAAAACAGGAGGCCTTTCCGAGAACAGCACATATTCACCTGATAGCACGACCTTTAAAAAAAGGTGAGGATCAGAAACTCAGGTGATTGTGCTTCATACATCAATGCAACGGTTGTTCAAAAAAAAAAAAACCAACCCAGAAATCTTGGTGGAGGAGGAAGGTTGGTGAAAAACACTCTGAAAATTCTCTCTGTCTTTCTGCTAAGTTAGTAGCTGAACAAAAGATTTCAAATTTTGAAATTTCCACTTCTGGTAGAAGAGTGTGGAGAAATTAAAAATGGCCGGTTTTCTTCAACATGACCTTTTAAGGCAACTCAGTTTTCAACCTCTGTAAAAGACACAGAAAACACAGCCAAGAGATTACTGTATAAGGCGGCACTTGCTGACTGAGAAAGCTTGCATATGCAAGGGTTTAGGTAAGAAATGTTTTCCCAAGAGAGGCCCTACTTCAGGATCAGGATTCCAGAAAGCACTGACCTTGCTGGTGCAAAAGCGTGCCAGTTATGAGCGAAGAAGATGAAAAAAAACTCTTAGCAACTAAAAGCAACATGAAACCGCCAAAAAGAAGTCACAGGTTTCTTTACATTCTTTGATCATGCATGAAATGAGCTGAGCTATATTTCAACAGAATAGACACTCTCTAATTCCATAAGCAGAAAGAACAGGCAATTTTCAAAATAGTCCACATTTCTGTTGGAGTATTTTGGACTCAAACCATCTTCAAAGTCGTGTCAATAGTTCCTTTTCCCTTATCCACAGCAGTGTCACCAAAAAAGTTAACAATGCTTGAAGAGAAATGTAAGAGAACACATAAAGTTTAAAAAGAAGATGAAGTAAGCAGAGGGAGACTCAAAAGCCCAGGTAGAAATTGATATTCTCACTCGTTCAAAAGACTCATTTCGGCATTCCAGTTCTTCCTGTCATTGAGTCTATTGGCCAAACTGTGAATACACATGAGGAAAAGATAATTAATCATTATCCTTGGAACAAAACTGTCCAAAACAAGCAGTGGCCCTAAGAATCTGAAGCCCATGTGTTTCTTGTGGCACATAGAATTTCTTGCGGGTGAATCTTTGGAGAACCAAAACCAGCCTTGCTTCCCACACTGCTCATTTGTGAATTCTTTCCTATTAATAGAGTGAAGCACTGCAAAGCAGTTTGACCTACTAGAATAGACTATGCTTAGAAGGAGGCAGAGGGCTTCCAGCTCAAAATTTCTATTTTCCAAAAAGCATATGAAGTTTCCTGTGCTGACCTGATAAGGGAGGCAGTCTTCACAGCGGAAGGGGAATGAGCAGGGAAGAAAGATTCTCATAAACACAGATTATTCCCTGCTCTTTAGATGGTGTCCAGTGAGCCTTCCTGAAACTTCTGCTACATCAATAAAGCCTAAAGAGGAAAACTTCTGGTTTCATACACACACTTGCATGACTGAGACATACTGAATTCAAAATTATAAGAGAATTCTCAGATCGTTTTCTCTCAGTTTGTGGAAATAATTTTGTTTAACAGCATAACTCCAGTGAACAGTTATGCCAATATCTCTGTGGTTTGGAAAACCTAAAAATTACCACCAAACCCTAAAATAGATAATTTAAAATATCACTACATAATAACATTTAGAAGCTCAGCAGAAATCCTTGGGGAAGGAGGGGAAATTTGATGCCTAGTGTGCATTATAACGATGCCATCTGCAAGGCAAACTCCTTTACAACGTGTGAAATTTGAGGAACAAACCAGGAAATGCCATCGTTATATAAAATACTTCCAACTACTTCAAAATTTAGCACTTACTTATTCCAGAAACCCAGAGTCATGCAGGGAGTAAGCACATGATACAGGATTGTTCAGCACTCTCATTTCTATTATGGATTTGCTGTGAAACCAGAGAAAAATTGCCTTTGGATGTACTTGTCTAGCTTACAAAGGCAATTCAACGCTCTCTTTCTCTATGCAGCTACAAACGAGGCAGCTATTTCTATTCAACCAAAGACAGTCATCTACTGTGCGAAGCAGAGGCTTCTTCTGCCAAGACATCTGGTTCTCTATCACAATGATCAATGAGAAAAGCACAGCCCTGAGAACACTAACTGATAATTAGTAGCTGTTGAGTATCTGTTACGGTAGAAGGAGGAAGAGAAGGTGACTGAGGGTCCTGCAAAACAATACCTTAACTTAATTTTCTAGAGTCAGAATTAGTCTGACAGAACTAAGGAACATTTCCAAACACATATCGAAGGATCTAGCCATTAGGCTATTAAATGCATTTCTTATTGTTAAGCCTCTCTTAAAATCCTTCATTAATGAAAGCCTGACTAAGAGTTTCAAAAGACTTCAGGAGCTTTTGCTTTTTTTGTAGCTTGATAAAGTTGTAGAGAAACACAAAGAAACTCACAGACGAATGCTGGAGCAACTTCTAATGGTAGAAAAATCACACAGACAGACACTGTACGAACTAGAGGAAGAGAAGAGGAAGCACAGCAAATACATGGAAAAAAGTGATGAGTTTACAAACTTACTGGAACAAGAACTTGAAAGGTAAGGTTACCTCTTACAACAGTACTACAAAATACCTACAGTTTTACATGATGTGTAAGGATCCGTCTGCTTTCTTATTCTGAATTCACTAAAAATCAGAAATATTTGTAGAGTTGTATTTTGAGACTTCAGCTGTGAAAACATGATTAATTGCTCCTAGATAACAATAGTGTCTACATCTCCATCAGCAGCTGAAGTAGGTCAAACGGTTGGCAGACTCTTCAGCACTGTTGCAGGATGACAGGTGTGTTACACAACAGAGAACACAGGAGATAATGCAGATGTGTAAAGTTAACCATTATAAAGCAGGTGAATCTTTCAGCATGTTTAAGATGTTCAGTGTATGCTATAGTATGTAAGTATCAGAATATAACACCAGGCCTGTAGCCTTTGATGGCAGGAGAAAAAGACATGAGGAAAAGTAGAAAGTGTTTGGACAGATCATAGAAATACAGAGAGAGGAAGCAAAGGCTGAGGATAACTTACAGAAAGCCTTGAAAATAAGAATGCCACAAATGTTCTTATATGAAGATTGGCATAAAACCCCATAAATCCCAACTTTATTTTTAATTGTAACCTAAAAGCACCATAGCTTGTTTAAGCACAGCGTGAGGGTCTTAATACCAATTCTCAGAAGGATTAAGAAGAATTTAATGTCATTTATTGTCTTTCAAAAAGCCACTTTAAACTCTGGCTTGTCTGAATCCACAGTAGAACTGAACACATCCCAAGGAAAAAAAAAATAATTTTGAAGAACATTTGCTATTCCCTGGATAGCCACTCCAGAAGATAGGATAATATCGTCTGTGTTTCCTTTCACTTCGAAACAGCTTCCAGATGGAAATGTTTGGGTGTGAGAACGTCAAGACTATTCTAAACTCACATTATGCATAGATAATTCTTCCTCTGCTTTGCCTGTATAACGTCATGTTCCACATATTTGGGCAGTGTTCACCCTTCACACTAAACCTCTCTCTTGCAGGTCTACCCAAGATAGCATATATGCTTCCCAACTAGTACACAGCCATATTATGGCTTGCAATTAAAGAGCCTGGGAAAAAAAACAAACCTTTGCTTCTGAGAAAAATGCATACAGATGCAAGCAAACACAGAAAAGCACATAAAAAGTCCCCCCACCAGGCACCGAATTCACTTTTTTCTCTAAGAACTGTTTTTGTGAAACATCATTAAATCAGGAACCGAAATCTGAGTTGAATAAAAGTTTTCACCTCTGCTGCCTTTTTCTCAAAAACTGTGAGACACTCATCTGTTTAGAGACAGAGCTAAACAACTACCGTTGCTAAAAGTGGCAACACGTTACATCAGACATGTGGTCGGTCACACAGCATGAAAAGCTGCACAGAAGGAAAGACTGAGCGTCACTTCCCTTGTATTTTTTTTTCTTGTGAAAACAGGGTTGTCAAGTGATTAAAACTCTCATCCCTATCCCTCCTCCAAATTCCCCACAAAGAAGGCTATAAAACATTTACCCCTATTATCTGCAACATTTAGTCTATCTGCCTGGGAAAAAAAAAAAAAAAAAAAAAAGAGGAGGGGGGGGGGGGGGGG